>CM037918.1:9921447-10240873 GCA_021346845.1 Apeltes quadracus
ATGCAGATTACACAATTTACACCAGCGTGCAATGCCATTAAACGGCCTAAGGGCTCAATAGCAAGACAATGAGAAAGAAAGGGCGTGTGCGTTTGTAAATGTGCGTGCTTATGTGTTGTTTTTTTCTTTTTCTGCCGCTGCTAATGAGTCGAGGGCAATAAGACCTCTCTTTTTGTTGCACAGAGACCGAGGGCTGTGAAAGTGCTGCGTCTTGGGCTGCGGCGTGATAAATGTACACTCATAAGGTCACTACGGCTCATCCACGTTCGGGCTCTGTTGCTCCGCCTCTGTATACGTGACAGACTTGTGTAAGTGTGTGTGTGTGTGTGTGTGTGTGTGTGTGTGTGTGTGTGTGTGTGTGTGTGTGTGTGCGTGTGTGTGTGTGTGTGTTTGCTTGCCTACGTTTTGGCAAATCCCCACAGCAGCGGTGTTACCATGTGTTTACTCTTATAGTAGAAACCGAACACTGGCCTGTAATCAGAGCTGCAGTCAGAGGATCACAACAACAGTGTCCCTCGTAATGGCTCCGGCAGATCACCTTTACCTCCTGTGTGTGTGCGTCTGTGCGATTATGGCCCCCCCAATCCCCTGGAAGCCATACAGGCAGCAGTGGCACATGTCGGTGTAAGCAAAGTGATCGACTTGCTTGCTTGCATAGGGTGTTTAAGTTCTTATGGTAGAGGTCGTTGGGATGTCAAATGCTTCTGGTTGGACACGTTCTTTCAATGCACGGAGAAGCTGTCGTATGATGATGTGTACTTGGACAAGGAAAGCAATCATTCGGTCTTCACCTTGACATTGGGGGCTGTACATCGTGAGGACATCCACATCCATACGAATCAATAGCGGCCCTTGTAAGATAAATCGATTAGGCAATGAGAAACCGAGATAGAGAAAGGGAGGTAGTCTATGAAAGGTTTTGACACTGATAACCGTCTTATCACAAGAGTGATTGCTGCTGCTTTGTCAGGCTTAATGAGTATGTAGGGGTGTGCGGGTAATAATTCTTCCCTGAGCTGCTGCTACACTTCTCAGAAGCAAAGCATTTCTCAGGAATCCAGGTTACACGCACCCATCTATTTCATCTGCTCCCAACTGATTTGCATTATTGAATTAGGATAACTTGACCCTCCTCTCCCCTTCCCTCCATCTCTTCTCATTCTCGTCAACTTTTTTATTTATTTATTATTGCATTATCTCCGCCGCGCCGACCCTCCCTCCCTGCTCTACGTGGCCCAGTAATGAGACAGTGACAGATTACCGTAAACCCTGCTCTGTCTATCTCTCCGCCCCCTCTCACCCTGAGATAGAGACTCACAATGAGCTTCAATTTGTGTTGATGCGCCCGATACGTACGACGTCCAGGTAATCTCAAGGGGGGACGCGGCTGTGATACGGTTCACGTGGTACAGATTCTGTTTCTAATCCCTTGTTTGACATTTAGTCCCAATCTGTGGGAGGCAGGTAGATTTAAAGCAGAATTCAACATCAGCAGGGCCCGGCATGACGGGGCAACCGTGATGTGATACTATGAACCATTTCATGAGACGACATAGGCTGACAGGGGCTAAACATAGAACCAAGTTGATATTGACAATGAAAGTATTTAAGTAACAACAGCATTTTAAAACACTTTATGTCAAAGCACTATTTTTAAATAAAGCCATTCACCATGAAACCACTCACTCGTCCAATATGTTCACGAGTCGTCCTTTATCCTTTGGAGTGTTCATGCTCAGTATCTGTGCCCGGCCATGTGAGTACCAGAGTGTGTTTAAATTTCTGAGCATGTGTTGGACTGCTTCAGTAATCCTATTGACAGAGATGCAGCTTTGCTTCAGCCACAGCAGCTGTCTCGTTCGAAGCGGAGGGGGGTCCAGTGCTCTTCGGCTGCGGGGGGTCGTCTTCATGTCGCTGTCACTCTCATTGACCTGGGTCTCTGTCATGAAAGGCCTTTTATGTATTTCTCCCCCCTCTCTGTTTGCCATTATCTTCATCTTTGTTGTTTTTAGAATACGTCCATGGCAGTCAGTCACCTTTCTTTGTTCAAAGTGTTTAATATGTGGTTATTACACACACACACACACACACACACACACAAGCATTCACTCCGCCCTGCCGTGGTCTTCTTGTCCGCCTCTGGCTCAGTGCTGTCTCTCTGTCTCACAGCACGCAGTCATTGTCTAATCTTCCTCTATGTTTAATTTACAGCCTTGGCTGCTGCTGCTGCCATATGCTCCTTTTGTCTCTGCCTACTAACACAAACACACGCGCACACACACACACACACACACACACACACACACACACACACACAAAGACTGCTCTGAGTAGCTTTGCCTCAACCTTCAGCATCAGAAAAGAGCAAAAAAAAACAACCATGCCAGAGAAAACCTGCACCTACCACCTTGTTTAGCAGCACTTCTCAACCTTCGTCTGTGTTGACACAGACAGAGGTGTGCGTTTGTGTGTGTGTGTGTGTGTGTGTGTGCGGTACCTGCTGTATTGTTGCCAGATGATACAGTTTGATGCGCACGATCTGTACACCAGCTGATATTATGTCTTCTTTCCCTTCTCTGTTCCCGGTGAAAAGCGCAGTGTTTTAGCAAAGCCTGAATGTTCCTACCCCGGTGTTTGCTGTATATACTCTATGTGTGCGCACAGAGCTCGCACACTGTGCTCAGCCATGGGCAGCTAATGGTCACCACAACGCATAAATGGGCCCAAGGCAGCCGTACCGTGGACGAGCGGTGGCACATCCTTGCACCCGGTGCTGCTGTGTGGACGGATCCCGTCTTTTTGTCATCGGCGTGGCTCTGCGGCCCCGCTATTGACTTAAAATGCAGCGGTGCAACAACCTATTGGGAAAGATAATGAGCCGCGCCGACAGGAATTTAAATACAGCGCAGTGGTGAGGGCAGGAGTTGAGAGGGTCGCACAAGCGGGCCGACAGAATGCCTCCTGTTTGCTTCGCTCCGGGTGAGAGTGAATCGCTGCGTTGTTCTCCTCTCGCTTTGTCCCTGCCTCTGCCGTTTCGTCGTCCTCTACGGTCTCTTCTCTCTCCCAGGCTACTTCCGTTGCCCTCCTGACCAGTGACACGTGTTGTGAAATGACGTGTTCACACAGTGAGATGCTTTCAGCAGAGGGTGTGTATTTGAGCGGGACACACACACACACACAGAAAGAGAGGTTGTGGTTAGCGGTGCTTTCTCTCTGGCTCCAGAGGCCCTGGCCAAGTCAGCGGTGAGGTTTGGCTCATTTTTCGCTACATTGCGCTTCACACTGACACACACTGAGACACAAATGCAGTCTCTCTTCCTTTTGCTTTACACCTCTCTCTCTCTCTCTCTCTCTCTCTCTCTGTCTTGCACTGACCTTTCCGAAATATTTTCTTTACTTACAGTCGGCCACCCTCTTTGCTTCCTTCCCCCCTGGAAGTAGATCGCGGCTCGATTAAACGGACCGTCTGCGTCTGCCCTTCTGCGTCTTTCTCTGGTCCCTGCTGCCTCTCTTTCTCACCCCCCACGTAGTCACACACACCCAGAAAAAGACCACAGGAAGAGTTCTTTCCCGTTCTTAATGAGCAACATTGCAGCGAGTGCAAGGAGTTCGGAGGGATTGATCTTGTTAAGCCTGAGGACACGCTCTCTGCAGGGAAGAGAGGGCAATAAAAAGATGAGCGAGGGGAAAACAGGTGAGGAGGTGTGATCCAGAGAATAGGCTCCTTAATGTGGTCACTGGGAAGCTATTTATGGCATTAGAATAATCTCACACGCCAAAAAGATCCAGACGCGATCACTACCAGGTGGGCCGCCATGCAGAGAGAGGAGGGGAGCAGGGGAGAGATTGAGGAGGGAGTGGAAGGATGCGATGGTTTTGGTGGGAGGGGTTGAGATTAAGATAGCGGTTGAGATTAAGTCCCTAAGAGTTTTTTAGGGACTTCAAATCAGCCAGCTTTGTGCGTGTTGGTGTGCAACTCTGTGTGTCTTGTTTGTGCGACGAATGTGTACCGACTTTAGGACCAACCTAACGACCACCGTTCCGGACCGTTGACTTGCAAATACAGCACAGCACTTGGTGTCTGAGACTACCCGATTCAATCGGAGAAGTATATTAACTGTACCAATCAACAATGTGTCCCGCTAGATGTGTTTATTCAGTGTACGACTTATGGACATGCAGTCCATGCTTTTATGTGAGGGATATGACTGAGAATGGGGTTGCAACTGCCTTTTTATGACCAGGTATACAAACATGAAGCCGTTACGTTTCCCATGATAGCTGGTAGAGAAACATAAAGAAACGAGGGTTATGGTTGTTGAAGGTGGAGGCTTATAGGTGGCTGAGGACACAACAGCGTACTCTGTCAAGAAACAAAAAGTCCCACTTTCTTTATTCCCTTAACATCTTTTCCCTTCTCTCTGCAAATGGAAGCATGCAGACATCTCATGAATATCTCACATTTTACTGTTAAGCATGATTTCAACTTTTAACAGTCCGGACTATCACACAGCACGTGCTGCACGAGCCACAACTTGACAGGCTTCACCATCTGCAAGGCTGTTCTTAGATTATGCAACAACGCATCAACGTCTCCCCCAAATCTGTGATGTGGGAAGTTAATCCCAGTCATCTCCACTGACTCTTTCACGCTTCTGCTGCTGCTAATAAAAAGGGAAAAGAACATGGGGACACAATATTATTGCGGCAGTCTTAGCTAAAGGGCTTTTCTTCTTATTGCGTGTGCACTCCAGAAGCGATTCAGGTTTGGTGAAGTAGCTTGATGCGCCTCCATGCAGCAGAAGCTGGCAGGTGATGAGGCCCATGGATACCGAGTTCTTGCCAGGCCTCGGCCCTCTGACTGCCCCGGGGTTTGGAAGCCAGCCCCTTTTCACCATGGAAGACCTCCATGGCCACTGGTGCACAGCTGAGCCAAAGGATCATTGTTACTGCAACCGACGTGCGCTTATGTGTGTACGATTGTCTGCGTCCTGTCGCTGAGCTGTCATGCCTTTGCTTTTTAATAAACTTTTCCAATTTCAGCATGGAATGTGCTGTGCTAGCCACTTTAAGAGGTTGAATCAGAGAATCAGGTGTAGGTTTCCTGATTTCCTTGGTTAGAAACCATTGTGTGCACCCATTCTACATTCTGTTAATGCATATTCATCCCCAATTCTGATTGCCCTCCAGTTTTGAACATTGACGGACAGAAGTGATAATGGATCATAATGGATCTGAATGGATCATAACATCACATGACCACAACACCGTGGGCATGTGATGTTGGTGGTTGTCTATTTGTTGTTAATTGGCAGTATGACACGGTGATGAGCATTTAAGCGTTTAACATGCATGGATGCATAGCGTGTGCGAACACATCTATATCTCTTATAGTTGTTAAATGTTACACACACACACACACACACACACACAACACACACACTGTGATATATCCGCCATGGCCTGTGTCCCATTCTACCAGCTGCTCCCTACATTGCTACTATGTATTTCTTGTTGCTAGGATACATACACACTCACAGAGCAGCTCACCCCTTGTCACACACATTTTGTTTGTGCCTGTACGCTGCCGCAGTGTCACTAATTGTACGCATAAACATGCACCTGAGCACACACACACACAAACAAACACACACACACATACATACATTATGGGGCCGTGTATACATCATTTGAAATTAAGAAAATACATTTTATCACTGTTTTCAACTCAACTCAACAGGGGAACTGTCATTGGCATGTTAGTGTAAAATGTTAATTATAATGCCAGTGCCCAAATTAGCTGATTAGCATTTTAACTTGATTAGAAAATTTGACAATGATGGGCTTCTCCCTGGATCCGATGATATAAGCCGGAGAGCAAATCAGCACCATGAGGGGGCGCTATCTGTCTTTCTACCTCATTGTTGGGATGGGGTAGCATCATTTCCTCCTTCTCAGTGGGGATACCTCAACAGTAGCTTCCTCCTCTCCTCTCTTCTCTTTCTTTACTTCTCTGCTTGATGCCCACCCTGTTTTTTTCTCTTTTCCTAAGCTTGATCTTCTCTGCTCAGCCCCCACCTCATATTTTCCTCCTTTCCTGGCTCTTGGTTCCTTCCCTGCCTCTCCCTCTACCTCCTACCTCATTTCCTTCTCAATACACCACATGCCTCTCTTCTAGTACCCTACATCACTGCCAATTCATCGCTTTCCCCTCCTCTCCTCCTCTCCTCCTCTCCCTGCAACAGCATATGAGATTCCCCTTCCCAGTCTCCCTTCATCTCTCCCTCCCTCTCTGGATCCCCCCCCCCTCCGCGTTGCTGCATGCATTCATCACTCTTGCCCCTCGGGGCTTTGTTCTGCCTTAATCATGAGCTTAAATGTTGCATTCTCGCCCAGACAATGCGTGCCATTCAGTCTGGGCCTGTGTAAATAGGTGTGCCCTGTAAGTGCGCCAATGGGCATGGCAGGCCAGCCTTGCTGCGGTAGGGGTGATCAGCCCTAGCCCCCAGCTACAGGAGGCACTGCTCCATTTGCACACATACAAACATGCACACAGATGAGGAGGAGCAGCAGCAGGAGGTGGTGGTGGAGCGGCCATACGAAGGCGTGGATGGCCGAAGCAACACTGACAAGATGTGCATATGCACATAGAAACAAATACCCTTCTTCACGTGGAGTGCAAAGAGGTGGATTCTTTTCACAGTGAGCCATTGCCCACTGTTTTTTTTCAGACATTTCCTTTGTAGTTCCCCTGCTCTTGCGGCCTGCATCTCGTCCGTATGTCTTCGTCGGAAACAGCCCTGTGTAGTGTTCGTTGGTAAAACGGTTGAATGTTGACTGGAGAGTTGTGTGCGTGGTGGCTTCGTGAGACCAGCAGCCTGTGTCTTGGCCACCTGGCATGCTCTTTCTACGAGGCACTACAGGCCTCCAGCTGGATGATGCTGGCTGTCAGACTGGTGCGTCAAATTCAGGCGTGCCAGCTTTCTCCCAATACCTGCCCATCTGTCTGCATTCACTACGGCGCTATACCTGCAGATAGAGAAAGTGACCAACAGGGAGAGGGTGAGAAACACACTGTATGTAAGAGAGAAGCCTGAATATTCACAAAGATTGAAAAGTAAATTGTTCGTATGCATCCACCTCGCCTTCAAAGTAAAACTGCAGGTTGAATGGTACAACGAGAGAGCCAGAGAGCCAGAGGGTGAGAGGTGAATGAAATGGAAAAGGGGATGGACAGACATTCTAACAAGGCAGTGGGCAGACAGCAAGTGATACACAGGAAGAGAAAAAAAGGAGCGCACATTTAGCCCATGCTATCTATCCTGCTCAGACGGCCATTTGGGCTTGTTAAGCTATCGCCTGGTAACAGAGACAGCCTATCAACAACAGCCACGCCCCTCCGCACATGCTCATAGAGAGGGACTCATTTGGATCTTTGAAGGGGGAACTCGCACACCACACCAAAATGAAGGCACGTACACACACACACAAATCCTGGCTTGTCATTGCTCTCCATTGTTTGGCGGCGGTTGCTTTCTCTTGGTGTGACTGCCAGCAGATGGCTAGCACTGAGCTGTCAGAGTCAGCCCGGGGCCCACACACAGGCAGACACGCACAGGGAGAGAAACACTCACTCATACAAAGAGTGTCTTACTGCAAACACAACATATGCACAGTGTCCTCTGAATGGCTCCAGTATTGGCTCTTTATCACTCGCCGAGGTCTGCTTATACTTCAGTTGAAACTCTTTCATTCTCTTGATGTTTTATACACGCAGACACACACGCACACACGCACACGCACACACACACACCTACAAACTCCAAACACAGGCTGTGGAGCCGCTCAGCTACAGGTGCCCCTCATGACCCTTTCACTGTAATGTCTGTGTAATCTCATATAAAAGAGGCCTTGCAGCATTAGCATGTGAAAAGGCCATTGTGTTCGTGTGTGTGCGTGCGCACAAGTGACTGTTTTGAATCTTGCTTCTGCTTCCATCCTTTGCATCATTGTCTGTGTGTGCAAATGTGTGGGTGTGTTTCACAGTGGTTCAATGTGTGCAGCAGCAGGTGTCGGGCCTAATTGAGTGTGTCGGCGCAGTGTAAAAGCAGCTGCCGTGGCCCAGGGTCGTCTAGGGGTTGCTCAGAGGTGAAAGGTCAGGGTCGGGGTGAGGAGTCGGCTGTAGCTACATGACATTCCTCCACTCACTAATCATAGCTTTGATGAATGCCTGCAAAGTGGCAGCTGGTAGACAGGAGGCGTTGTGTGTGGCAGTGTCAGAGGACTAGAGAAGAGTAGACGGGAGGGGAGGGGAGTGGAGGAAAGAAGAGGGGAGAAAAGGGGGGAGGAGGGTGCTGGGGAGATCTATACACGCACGTTCACCCAAACAAGCAGCGCACGTATTGACTGCACAGGGCTGTGATCCTGAAGAAGCTTTTCATCAGAGAAGACATCACACACAACACGGGCTTTTGTCAATTTCTAAATAACTTCAAACATATGCACAAAAACCTCAGCGCGCGGCCAAAGGCGCACATACGCGCATCGTCATCCTCCCTCCATCTCTCTCACTCACACTCACACACACGTTTGTTGTGTCTGCAGAAAGCTGGGACTAATGACAGGCTTTGTGTTTTGTGTGCTCACTCAGCTGCCCCCTGGACGCACTTTACCCACCGAGCAGAAAACCGCCCTTTGTGCTCTGCTCCCTCTTCCTTCAATCCTAACGGTGTGTATCTCTCTATCTTGTCCTCGCTGTCTCTCCACTTTCTTCTTTCTTTGGAGAATTGAGTTGCTTCCCTGTGCTCTGCTGTATGTATTACCTACTGTATATATTTTACTGGGACCAGACAAAAGATAGAGTGCAGCATTGTTTTTGCCTGACACCACATTTGCACATTCCGCACTAAAAGGAGCAATATAGCCCACTTGTAAAATAATGACATGTTGATACAAATATGGTTACAAAGTGAAGATGTTCCTATTAACACCGAACCATGTGCTAAATAACTGTAACAAAGAGGGTCAGAAGTGGTGATTTACACTTACTTGCCACTACAACGAGCATCCTCCTGTCTCTCTAAGTGTGTTTATCTTCACATCCACTTCTGCCTCCTACTAATTTGTATCCCTTTATGCCTCTTTCACCTCATATCTAAATGCTAGAGCTTTCTGTTCATATGTTAGAGTTCCCCAGAGGAGTGTTTCACACTGACCCGTATCTGCTTCTCTTGCTAGATGCATACATGCTCAAGCAATAAGCAGACAGCCCACGGTTTGTTTTTTTCAGACTGGAAACATGTAATGGATGACAAACGGATGATGTTGTTGAAGCGCTCATTTTTCAAATTATTAAAGTAAATGCAAAATGAATTGATTAATTCAATTGTTTGCTCATTGCATGAAGGAAATTACAAATCCAAATTGACCACGTGGCCCATTACTACTAGGGCCTAATAGTAGTTGGATCATCTGCTATTAAAATTTGTCTGCAAATCTGCTCTTTATGGCTGCAGACCTGGCTGATTCACACAACACAATGACTTGGTCCTGTGGTGCTTCAGCTGTATCCTTAAATCTTAGAGGAACTGGAAGCAAAGCTCTGTGTGCATGCGTGTGTGGACACGTAGTTATTGCTGTGGTCAAACGGTCAAATTGTTTTTGCTCTGACAGCCAGACTAAGCAGGAAGAAGCCAATCGATAGCACTTACCCTCTTCCTGTTAGGGTTCCCAACAGACTAGGGACAACGACGCAGCCCTGCACTCGTCACTAGCTGTGTGTGTCTGTGTGTGCCTCTGTGTGCGTATACGTCTGACAACCTGTCTCTACTCTCCACTCAATGTGTATAAGGATTGTGTCTGAGGCTGGGTAAGATTGAGTGCATTTATGTGTTTTGAACATTAACCCAACGACACACTGCAGTGCCATGATGGAGCTTTTCTCTTGATGTATTTCATAGCGCACTTCCAGGGCCGGCCCAAGCGGCTGCTTGGGGCCCCCTGGAAGCAGCCCTAGTTTTGTATTATAACCTTGCTGTATTCGTTTATAATTTTCGCTATATCATTATAGCGTGACATTTGTGCCAATAATCTTCTAGGTGAAGATTATTCACCTAGAAGATTATTCTTCTAGGTGACTGTTCGTGGTGGGAGGGGGGCCCCCAAATAAAATTCTGCTTAGTGCCCCCAAGAGGCTCGGGCCGGCACTGCGCACTTCCATAGCTTCTCCGTGCCCTGAACAAAACTGCAGGTTCAACCTGTAAACCTCAAGTTCATCCAATGCTGTCCTTCCCCTTTGGGCTCCTAATTCTACCAGGAAGCACATGTTTCACACAAATATCCCCACTGCCATTGAAGGACAGGGAGATGGTGAGCACTGAGGTCAGATCCGCCCCCCTTTGGCTGATACACTGACCTCAGGTCCTTTACTGCGAGCAGAGTATGCTTTTGCTTGTGTACTGCTGATTTAATCTTATTAGCAATAGTAATGTTTTATTCCATGGTCTAGTCCAGCACCAGTTCTATTGTTACAGTTAACATACATCTTTCATTTGAACACACATACACAGTTTACGTTAAAGTTTACTGATGTAAGGGTACTATTTTAGCTCTGCATGTATACATTGTTGTATTTTGTTCCTTGAAGTACCAACTTCTATTGAACATGTAACTGACTAAAGCTGGCTGAAAGGACACCTTCTGTGTGCATGGTCTATTTATGTCTATTGTGTTGTTGTGTCCACCCATGAGACGGTGTGAAGATTGATTCTGCGAGGCTTCCTGTGCTTCTGCCCTTGACTGACCCGAGCCTGACCTGTGTTTGGGCCCTGGGCCTCCTCTCGGCCACGGCATGGGCCTGTGTGTACTCGTGCGCGTTTGTGTGTGCCTGTGTGGCCCAGCACAGGGTGGTGGGGTGTAATTTGAGCCCCGGGCTAGGACAGGACTTCTGCACGGCCCATCCAGGCAGAAAAAAACAAGACGTGGGAGCCGCAGGGTGGGCCGACGCAGTGAGGGCAGGACAGCTGAAAGAGTAAGAAGAGGGAAGGTTGGAGAGGGAGAGGGTAATGGACAAAGAGTAGTGAGGCTCTTTTTAAACTCGGCCTCCCCGAAAGAGAGATGTCAGTCTGTGTCAGTTTGCTCCACTAACCAGCCTGTGGCAGGAGAAACGGATCTCGCCCTCCCTCCCTCTCTCACGTTCTTGCTGTCTCTTTCTCCCTCCCTCCCTCCCACACCATTCCCATCTACTCTCCTCTTATATATCTTTTGGTCATTTGGTTTTCTGCCTCAGTTGAGAGAGCAGACACACCACAGCTCAGGGGAAAACAGCACGACTAAGTAAAAGACCACGCGGTGAACCGGTCGTCTCTAAAAGGCGGCCAGCGTGTAGTGCGGGTCTCCTACTGATCGCACTCGGGGTGAATGAGAACGGGCTGCGGAGCAAGGCCCTTCAGGCGGGGGCACGCCGCCGACGCAGCGTCTCCCCACAGTGCTTTAAAGGAGGGCAGCACACAGCTCCTCAATCACAGAGGGGATCAAATCTTCAAATCCCCTGGAAATGTCAGCCACGTTTTCAAGAAATGTCAGAGTTGAGGACACATCAGCTTCAGCATGCGCACGCTCCGGCGCCGCGGCAAGAAGGGAGAACGGGATATAGGGCAGTCGCATCCTGTGGGAGAAGATCCGCTTCATCTCCTTCATTTAGCCAAATCTCGTTGAATGCCTTTGGAGGTATTCATTCCCAATAATGTTGAATTTATGATATGTGGCATTTTCACATGAATTTACATGCCGTGAATAACGATAGGTATTCAACCGGTAATGACAGTGTAGTGAACGCTGCGTTTATTGAATGAAGGTCTTTACTTCACTGAAAGTACGTTTTCTATTGTATCATACAATATACAATTCATAGTTCCTGTAACATAGCACTTGTTGTCCCAGGTGATCTAATCTGCACCGACTGACATCATCCTGTGTTCCCATTGATCTCTCCTCACCCCCGCTGAGTAACTTATCGACATCCTCAAGTGCATTTCCTGTCTAGACTGTCAGCGGTGTTTATGGATGGCCCCTGCCCCCGGTGACACACACACACACACACACAAACACATGTGTGCACACCTACTAGGCTTATTGATGTATCCTTTCTCTTCTGACTCCCTCCTCCTTAATGGCTCTGCTAGGTGTTGAACTGCAGATGTTGTGCAGGGCTCAAGTATCGACGGACATAGACCTGATGAGAGAGCTTTTCCTTAGAAAGGCCACGGTTAGAGCACAATGACTGTGCGCCGGTGTGTGTGTGTGTCAGAGAGAAAGAGACAAAGGGAGTTACTGTAATAGGGTGCATGTCTTTCTAGGTGATGTGCATGTGTATATGACTCCTTTCGTGTTGTGTTTCCGGAGAGGTGGAAAGGTGAGACCTTCGTTAAGGGCTGCAACTGTTTTGATTGACAAGCCTCTCTCTCTCTCTCTCTCTCTCTCTCTCTCTCTCTCCCAAGAAGCCATTTGCACACGCCCCCAGCACCTGCACCTTTCCCTGGGTAAGCCCGTAGGCTCCCCGGACACTGTTTTTCTGTAGCTGCACATCGCATATCCCAGGATCCTTTAGGAGGGCATGACAGATCATCCATTACCAGCTTCCTCCTTACCGATTAGAGGAGATACGGAATGAACCTCAATTATTATTGCATCTCTAGATCCTTTTTGTTTTCACCTCTCGACTCCTGCGCTGCATCCCACGTGTCCCCAGTCTATTCCTGCTCTATTCAAAGGGCATATATATAGTATGAGTACAAAATCAGACACAGTATACAATTATATAATATTGTTGTTATGGTTTAGTTTTATCAAGTCCCGCTGTGGCACTGATAAACTGGCCATTATCAGGTAAACATCATTTGACCAATACTTTGCCTTTAAATACCTAAAATAACAATTGCTATGAGCTAGGAGTGTTTAATGAGCTACGAGTATTTAATGCTAATTTGCAAATGTCAGCATGATAACACTAGGTGCACTAATGATGCACATGGCAAGCATCACGTTATTAACGTGGTCAAAGAGAATATGAATATTTAGCTTAAAGCGTTGATCTGTCAACGTGGAGCATTAAAACCTTCTAGTCTTGTTAAGCTCATAACTACCTGATGGTTGAGTCCACAGTTATGTAGCAAGATGCACTAAAAGCAATCAAGCCCCTCCCCTAATTATGCGGGCAGAGATGAGTCATTTGGGATTAAATACATACCATGAATATGTTGCTATCCCAGCTTGTTCTTTAAGGCGCAGTAAGTTGAGACTTACGTTTCAGCATCTGTTTTTGTGGAAGAGTAGCAACAGAATCTTCGTGATTAGGTTAGAGAGGCTCATTGGGCTGACCATAAAAAAACAGTTCAGACACTTCCCGCTCTATCCTTTCTTTTACAGGTAAATATTCTGTTTGGGGAATTCATAAACAAGCCCCTCATGTGTGCACTCTAACTCAAACAAAGTGTGTGAGGGAGAGTTTTAAAAAAGGCAGCACAGAGAGCATTAAAGGTTAGGAAACCTGTAGGCATGTGTAACGTGTATATTTGCCAATCCCCAGGCTCAGACATCGCTGTTTGCCTCCGCCCTTTGTTTCGCTTACACCTGAGTTCTTAGGGATAGAAACTGGGGAGGCACACCTCCCCCACGTCTCACGAGGAGGAAGAGATAAGTGGAGAAACTCGACAAAGCAAAGTCCGCGGTAACGCACACACAAATGCACTTCAGCGAGAATCCCAACGCTTCGGTGGCACAGCCATTAAGGAGAGCGTTTGGGAGAGACGCACTGTTAGCCCGAACAACGGGGGAGTTTAATTGTGTGTTTGATTGTTTTTTAACTGTGGCTGTCTGGGCTTTAAGAGACTGCAGGCGGGCAGGTTTCTGAGAAAGGCCGTTGACCCGCAGGTGCGTTATAGGCCGACAGCCAGAGTACGCTTTTGCCCACTCTGCGGCTGTGGCAGGAAGCAGTGATGCACCTTCATGCTTATAAGCCTGTGTGTGTGTGTGTGTGTGTGTGTGTGTGTGTGTGCGTCTGTGTGTGTACCCTCAAAAAATGAATAAAAAAGAAGCACTAACTACTTCGCCTCCCCTGGCTCTTCATGAGAAGTCGTTAGGAATGCGTCGGCGTGTTTTATTTTTAGCCGCGTGTGTTTAGGAGGGGTTGCGGAGTCTCGTCAGTCTTCAGGGCCCTCCTTTGCTCTGTCGCCGCGTGTCTCTGTCTCCAGCTGAGAGCTATGTATATTTCATCGGCCCGAGGTGCCTTTTTGTCTTAAGATGCACTGAGCCTCCCCTGCCTGTCTCTCTGCTGCTCTTCCTTTGAGGGAGCCGTCAGAGCCCCTTTTTAAACTCTCCCGCAGTTTCCTCTCTCTCCGCACTGACAGTCACCCTCTGCTTCTCCCTCCTGTCTCTCTCCTGAAGGCTCGTCTCTCTCTCTCCGCTGTGGAGAGGAGCAGAGCGGAGCACGTCCCTAGCAGACGTGTGCTGTCAGGAGAGCTCTCTCTCTCTCTCTCTCTCTCTCTCTCTCTCTCTCTCTCTCTCTCTCTCTCTCTCTCTCCGTCTTTGACTCTGTCTTCTGTCCCTCCGTCTGTCTGTTCGGACGGCCCTGTCGTCTCAGGGAAGGGACACCTCTTCACCCGGAGCTGCATCCCCCTTTTTAGTTGTTGTCTTTTTATAGCACACGTCTTCGTGCTGTGACAGCGGCTAAAAATGGTCGCACCAAGGAAGAGCTGCATCAGCAGTTAATTGCTATATTTGCACCATCCATGCTTTTTTCACGTTTAATTGTGATATCAGTATATCCGTACATGAAAATGGGGGCCTATTTTTGTTCGATATTATTGTAGGGGCACCCGTAAAGTCCTAGGGTCAGAATCTGTATGTATATATATATATATATATATATATATATATATATATATATATATATATATATATATATATATATATATATATATATATATATTCTAGTAGACTTTTCTGAAATATCGTTGTCCTACCAGACGTCTTCCTTTTGTTTCTTGCATGTTAATTATGTCTTTGTGTCTTTCAGGCATGTTCTGTGATTGAGAGTGTGGCGGTGGACCCGAGGCCTTCGCAGCCTGCGGGGGACCACGCTCCTTCTCACCCGGTGACCTCGGAGCCAGAGAAAGATGACCGAGCTGATCGCCCTCTTACCAGTGAGTGTGGCCTCGCCTAATGCAAGATCACAGCCCACACTATGCACGCTGTGCACAGGCGTTGTTTTTGTACGATATTTGCTGTCTCTTAGCATTTATCCCCCCACGCCGACGAGGTGTCCTCTTGACCCTGTTGTGTAGCAACACAGGAAGCGTTGACACCCCTGTGGTGAATGAGATTGGGCAGCGCTCACAGTCATTGAAGAGTTAAAAAAGTACTTTTAGTTGTACTTTTCAGGCTCGTGATGGCACGTCGTCCTCTTTCAACTCTCCAACTACACTCTTCAACCCCCATTATATTTTATCTGCGTAACCCTGCAAAGGAAATCCCCACATTACCGCTGCTGGATTCACTGTTTTCCCTTACATGCTGCCGTGTGAAACCAGATGGAAATAATAATTTCCCTGCAGTTTGTTTTGCAAATGGGCAAAGGATCTGGTCCCTTTACTTCCTTTCAATGTATTCCTCTTTAACTGAAGCTGCTTTAAATGGTCAACGATGCAAATCCAACTTGGCCACAAAACGTACACACAAAGACATGTCCCCACACACGTGAACGTGCTCACAAACCATGTCCCACTCTTTTTCTTATTCATTTGTAAATATGTGGTTCCACTTTCGGGACCAATGAAATCAGGTGGTTTCTTCCTTCGAACCAAAACATTGTAGTTTTTCACTCTACAGCATAGTGTTTTTCCAGATAGATGAATTAGCTGAATGACGAGGTGATGGTGATCAAACAAGACTGCAAGATGAGTTGGAAGATGGCATGGTGAAGCAGGGGCAGCCCCCCCAAAAAGTACCATGCAAGTCTGTATGTGTGTGAGTTTGCCTCGAGGGAGCTTACTGCGTTTATGTAAAAAGTGCTGCTGTCTGCCTTTCGACTGGGTATCCATTATCCATTTACACTCTTCTAAAATAAAATGTTTTTACACTAGGCTTTATACTTAAATAAACACAGCAGTTATGTAAATCTCATTTTCTTAATTGTCCCCTCTCTATTTTTGACTTTTTCTTCCTCCTGCTTCCTCCTCCTGCTCTCGCTACACTCTCTCTGTTTTCCCCAAGGCAGTTCCTGTTTAGCTGTGAGGACCCCTGTGTCGTATACAGAAACACATCTCAGGCTTGTCTGTCCCTCTGAACCGACACACACACACACACACACACACACACAGGCCTGGCAGCTCAACCACAGCTCTCAGAGGCACCTGGTTAAACAGTCATGACAAAACAGGGTCACCGCATACCCACAGACACACATCCACGCACAACAGCGAGCGCTCCTCCCAGCGGCCCGGTGTGGGTTGAGAGAGGGTTTCCATGGGTTATTTAAGTGCCCTGCATCGCGCGTGGTGAGCTGCCGCTCGCGCCGACACGACACGGCCCATTTCCTCCGTTCGGCCTGAGAAACCTGACACGGGAGGCGCTTGCGGTGTTCACGCAGAAGCGATGGAGGTCCACCGTCCGTCCGGCTTTAGCACAGTTGGGTTTTAATCGTTGAATTGGGTTAGGTAAAGTGACGCTAAACGGAAAGACTTTTCATTTCGGGAACTTCTGTACACTGCGATGTGATGTTTAAGAATGGCCCGTGGAGGCCCTATCAGACAGGAAACAGACTGCAGTGGGCAGGATGTGACATCTGGGCTGACCACAATGTGCTTCGGCTCTGGAGGACTTGCGAAAACATTTGTTGAGCACTTAATTTACACCAGGATTCACTCAAAACACCTTCGGCATAGAGATCCAACATAGGGAGGAAATGTGCACCATTACGCTCATATTTGTTGCACAGGTGCTACTCTTACTGCTTATGTGTAGCCTTTTTCAACCGTTCTATTATCACAGCCTTCTATATGCTCCATCTCGTCATACAGAGCATATGCCTTTAGAGATATGTATGTTTGTGTGCTTGTATAATCTGTATATCTTGGACTTACACGTGCGGAAAATGTCATCGTCATGCGATAGACTGCGAGTGTGTTTTGATTGCAACAGCACAGCTGAACTGGGCAGACTTGGCAGTCTACTGCACTTGGCGGCTGGCCAGTTCAATACAATTACAATTAGCCCAGTGGGAGCATGGAGCACCACTGAAGATGGGGTCTGGGTGATGGTTATGGCACAAACAAGGGGTTGGTTCACAAAATCTGGCAACCCGCCTTTGCTTGAAGGAAGGATCAATATCTGAGTTGTAGCTTCAGCTACTGTGGTTAACATTTCACATTACGAGTCTTGAATGGAGCGCACAGCAGTGAGGTACTACACACACACACACACACACACACCTAATAGGACCCAGTCGGTCCATGAAGGGGTGATTACAGCCGCCCGTCCTCGTATCTCTCGTCCAGAGAAGAGAGCAGCGGGTGGGGGAGGGGGGGAGGAACCCTGCACTAGAAAAAATAAAGATGGGAGGAGTGACTGGAGCAGTGTACTCGGGGGGTGGTGAGGGGAACACAGAATGGAGAGATGACAGGGGATGTGTTTGGAGAGAGAGAGATCAGAGGGTGACAGAGGAGGCATGAGGAGGAATGCTGCTGCTTTCCCCCTCGCCCCCCCCCCCCTCTCTTTTCTTCTTTTCTTTTGTCCCCTTCAGTAGGGTTGACGGGAGGGTGGGCCAGCTTCCAATGGCAATGACAAGCTTGCCACTGCCCCCGTGAAGCACGGCAGATGGAAGTGTGTGTGTGTGTGTGTTTGCGTGCGTGGGGGTACGTCTAAGTGCACGTGTGGTTTAAAATGCCACTGGTGACCAGAGTATACAGAGTTTCTTGGCAGCGAGGCGCCACCTCACTGGCCCTTTTTTTCCTTTCGAGCGGAATGGGCGTTGAGGTGTGTGTGTGTGTGTGTGTGTGTGTGAGTTGGTCTCAACAAACAAACATTAATACACAGTGTATCCATTGTCTGTTCCATTATGTCCTTTCTTCCGGGGGGCAAGCAGGCTGGATGGCCTGTGTGGTTGTTTGTTCATCCATCTATTTGGGTAATTCCGTAATGTAATCACAGGCTTTTTGGAGAAGCACAGCTCTGTTCAGCTGTGTGGCGCCAGTCCTGGCGGCCATGGGGGAATTAGTCAGGAGACAGTGGGTTTGGCACCGTGCCTCAGGTTATTAGCCACTCGCAGGGTGGGCACGGGGTTGCGCCGCGACTCAATCGCTCACTGTGTTGTGCATGTGTGCGCTGCGTGTGTTTGTGTGTGCATGTTTTTGCGTGTCTGCCATTTGAGTCAGGATTCTCCTCTGGTCATACTGACCTTATTGTGCAATCACTTCTGGCTGATTTGTACCCTTTGCAACACATTCCTCTCCCTCGCGCTCTCTCTCTCTCTCTCTCCCTCGCTCTCTCTCGTCTTCCCTCCGGATGGGTTTAATTTAGTGAGTGTGGTTTTCCTTTCTAGAGTGCGGGAGCCAGAGAGAGTAAACTTAGGATGAGACCTATGGATTCACAGCCAGCAGAGCGTGTCATTACTTGGCCATAGCTCATCAGCTGATACATCAGCAGGCTGGAGTGCTAATGGACTGAGCCGTCGGCGTTCAGGAAGTAATACACTTCTCCTCATTTCATGGCCTTAATTATTTCCTTAGCAAGTTGCCTGAATTGCACTAAATGATGACATCAAAAAGCAACTAGGAGCGTGTTATACTATTGAAGGCAGAGTATTTTCCCTCATTTCATGGTGCGTTTATTGAAACTCATGTTTTAAAAAATAAAATTACCCCTTTTGGGTTTGGGGAGAAGTTATATTTAGGACCTGGCGAGGCCACCTGATGTGAGGTTAATGGAGCGAGCTCAGGTTACAGACATGTTTTAGCTGTTGCCCTGAAAAAATGACCACTTAGTGAGAGACCCACAGACTGACCTTTGACCTCACAAAGGAAACCGGTGTTTAAGCAGGATTAAGCCTGATGGCCTGCACAATCACAGCTGTTTTTATCTTTTTTATTTTTTTATTTACAGCAGACAATGTAGTACAGTACCACAACAGACCACAACGGCAAAAGAACTATAAAGATGAGACGATCCATGTCTGCAGTGTTTTACACAGAGGAAGATACATCTTAAAAGCACCCATAGTTGCACAAAAGGGACCTATTTACCTTTTCACTTGTTTTCTACCTCACAATCTTCCACCCGATGACTACAATCATCCCTTTCTCTCACCCAGCCTGTGTCTCTTCCTCCACTCCCTCTCCTCCTTCCTTTCTGCTCGTCGATCCCTCTCTTCCTTCCCTCCCCCCTAAACTGTCCTCCACTGTCAGGCGACTTGGCTTAGGCTAAGTTCTTTCTGCTGTCTCTGCAGGTGGGACTTAATAAAGCTTGTCAGTGAAAGACATGGGTCGCACTGTCACATGCTCTCTGCCCCCCCCTCTGTTAATTCTCTCCACTCTCTCCCTCGACCATCCCCCCAACACTGCCCCCCCCCCCCCCCCACACACACACACACACACACACACACCACTCTCTTCCAAGATCCCCTCTCATTTTCCCCGCCCATTCCTCTTCCTGTTCTTGCCCATTTCCTCTCTCGCCCAAAACTGTGCTGCTTGACTCGTCTCTCATCTCTCTTTCTGTATCAGGTTTCTTGCCAACGGCACTATTAGGAACATGATGATGATGATGATGATGATGAACTTCGGCAACAGTAGACGCCACTCTCAACATAACAACCGCGCACGCACATACACACACACACACACACACACACACACACACACACACAGCCCATGTAAATGACTCCAGGTGAGGTTGTATTGTTTGCCCAGCTGCACCTGCTAACCAGCCTCTCCTGTTCCATAGTAAACTAGCAGGCTGCATGGAAATCAGCTTCCTCCACACAAAACGGTTCCTTCTGTTTTTTGTGTGGCATCTTAAAGGGCATCTTAACGTTGGAGCTTGTACACTATTTACATGCATATTTTTAAACCCAATTAGCGCTCCCTTATTCTGGCATGTTTGTGTGTCTGTACATCTGCTAATTGATGAAGCTTACTAGCTCCAGCCACAGGATGGCAATGCTGAGCCCCTTCTTTAAAGGAATCCTTCTTTACCTCCAACAAGCTGCTGTTTATTCACACGCTCACACACACACACACACACACACACACACACACACTCATTCACAGCCACACACACAGCCCTCTTTAGTCAGAGTTAGCCCAGGCTTGTATGAGGCGACGGAGTGCAGTGAATAATTTAGTCCTGGCCATGTTAATGGCTGACAGCGAACATGGCCTCTCTACTCTGCTTTTGAGCCATTGCTACTACGTTCGGTTTTACTTTTTCTTTGTCATTTATTTGTCTTTTTGACATTTTCTATACATGGTATTCTAGTGAATTAGTTAGGCTTATTATTATTATTATTATTATTCAAGCACCCTTTCTAGTGTTTTACATGTTTTTTTTTAAAACCTTGGCGGACTGTTGTGGTGTTTTTGCATGTTACGCTTGATATTAACTTATTCTGTACAATAATACTTTTCTGAGCTGCTCCGTTACTTTTAGCTCATATTCTTTTGGTATATTTCACTTCCTATGTGGTCGTTTTTCCCCGTCCTCATTATCCAACTAAACGTTTCAGCAGATCACACGTGTGTGTGTGTGTGTGTGTGTGTGTAAGCCCAGTCAAGCACTATTAATGTTATGATTGCCCCACTTGTCTTCTCTGTATGTGTGTGACGTGGGTAAAGAATGATATGGCCCCTTGCAGTAACGCAATCACATCCACTAAACAAATTACAGCTCTCTCTCTCTCTCTCTCTCTCTCTCTCTCTCTCTCTCTCTCTCTCTCTCTCTCTCTCTCTCTCTCTCTCTCTCTCTCTCTCTCTCCGTCCCTCTCCCTTAACTTCTCTCCATCTCAGTGGCGATGTCACATGTGGTGTACGTGGTATTCAGCTAGTAAAGCTTATGTGTGTTTTCACAGGCCCTTCCTCGCTCCATTTTTCTCTCTGATATGATCAGTATGCCTGTGTTTGGGACAGGAGGAGCCGTGCAGCCTGGCGTTGGGCTCTGGTCAGGCTCAGGCGGACTTGGAAGGGATTGAAAGTGATGTGTCCAGGGTGAGACACCCCATAGTCGGGACTCCCCACCAGCTTCTCTGGCTCCACTCTGGCTCATCTAGTCCATCCACATCCTGCCCCCACCCCCCTCCTCCCCGCTCCTCGCCTGTTGAGCATCTGTTTGTCACATCAGAGTGCTCGACTCCTCCATCTATTTTTATTTTTTCATCAATTCCTATTAACTACATTTCATTGATTTGTTTCTTTCCTTTTCCCCATCCCACCCCCTCCTTGCTCCATCTCACTCCTGCTGCTTCTTTTTTTTTATTTCTCCCACATGTACCTTTCCCCCTCCATCTCTCCATCTCACACTCACAAAAAACACACCCAGAACCCTTGAGGTGGGGTCACGATCGAGGCGTGCCGTTAATTAGCCGACAGTGGTTGTTTCAGCGAAGGGTGTAATTAATTAGGTTGCTAGCGCGCAGTGGGAGAAAAAGAGGGAGAGGAGAGATGGAGCGATAGAGAAACGCCAGCTATCAGTCCCCCTTTTATCCGCTGAGCTCAGATAAGTTCCCCTAATGAGAAAAAATGAGAGGCTCCCAGCCAGGGAAGAAAGCATTTAGTCCTTCACATGTTCGCTCTGCCTCTCCTCTGCCTGTCGTTCTGTCACTGCCTTGTTCTCTTTTCATCTGCCTATCGCATCCTTTGCTGTTGCTGCTGGGGTGCCAGTGAGTCGGAGTCGCCAGCCATAGATCCCCCGCAGTAAAATGCACACAGCCTGTGGGACACATGCTGACAGCTATACCAGACATGACATGTTGCACTACAGCGCTTGTATTTCTGTGCTTTTGTTCAAGTACATTTATGCGTGTATGTGTGTGTGTGTGTGTGTGTGTGTTTGTGCAAGTAGTTGGAAAACAAGGGTGAACTAGAGAGGAAGAGGGAGAAAGACAGGTGGGTGCAGAGCAGGAGGCGCTCAAACTCTCCATTGATCCTCTCCTCAGTTCAGCACTGACTCCTTGACCTCATTCAAAAGCACCTCTTGTGTCTGTGTGTGTGTGTCTGTATTTCAGTTTTGCGTGTGCGTCAGTGCCAAAGGCCTAAGCATTATGCGATGTATTTGTTCATAACAACTGCGGAGAATCTCAACCTGTTTCAACCTGCACCCTCTGGCGGCCTCATGAATATTTAGACACATGCAACGCCCTGCCCCTCGCACCGCACGCTTCTTGCATGACATTTCATTTCTCCTGCAGACACCTACATTATTGCACCACAACCCCCCCACCTCCAATATATATATATATATATATATATACACACACACTCCCCCCTTCTTAGTGTAAACTGATAGTTTAATGGCTGCCTGTCCAGTCCTGTCCTGTGGGACTGAAACTGTCCTGGGTAACAGGTTTACGGACAGTTAGTCAATGTCAGCTGAGACGGACGGCTATTTACAGCTCAGTGTTAAACACGTCGGACGCTGCCAGGTAGCATAAATCCCCAAGTGGGACGAGGCCGGTGGATATCGCACACTTTCGAAAAAGTAAATCATCAAATACACACGTTGTGCATACAGCAGGTGATCACTCGGTCAAACACTCGCTCCTATTTAACCTTCGTAATTCTACAAAAGTACCTCGCACACAAACATCCCACGCGTGCTGTAGATGTGTATTTCAGTTATTTACGACTCCCTGCCATCACATTAACACTCAGCTCTCGCTTTCCCTCCGCCTCCCCCCCTCCGTCTCCCGTCCCTTTCAACTATTATTTAGCTTTACGAGGTGTCCTAAAAGAAGCCGTAGCCCTTGAGATGGAAACATTGATATCCACCATTAGTCAGACTTGCCTCTGACTGTTACCGAGGAGAAATTGATGACATAAGGGTGTGTAGCTGGCAGGGAGTAGTAGCACTTTGCCTGTGTACGGAGTCTGTGTTGGTGAGGCCCCAAGTGTGTGCTGCATACCAACAGACCTATTAAGAGACATCGAGGAGTTGGCTTGGCGAGGCAGTGGGTTAAGTGAAGGAGAGGGCCGCTAATCGAGAAAACAACGAGACCGGGAGGCAGAGATCTGGACGGATAGAGGGCGGAGCGGGGGGACGGCGGGGGAGGAGGGGGGAGGCGGATCGGTTTCTCGCTTTATGAGCTTTTGCTCTGTGTATGATACTGTTGCTATAAACAACAGGTCAGCTGAAGAGTATCTGTTTATAAGGTCCTTCTCTCACTGCGAGCGTATCAAAAAGCCTATGAAATCCTTATCAGCCGGCTGTGGTTTGCGTGTCTCCGTTGTGTTTATTTGTGCGGTTGCGTCATCCGTAAGAACCACCAAGTAACCATCTGTTTTCTCAATGTTAAACGAAAAAAAAAATGTCATTGTGTTCTGTATCATGCTGGATGAGTCAGCTTGTTGTTATGTGTTTCCTTGCACCTACGTCTGTGAATGTTGCTCGTCTAACTAGGACCGGCCCTGGGGGCCCCAAGCAGCCGCTTAGTTCGCTTATGTTGCAAGCAGCCCTAGTTTTGTATTATAACCTCACTGTATTTGTTTATAAATTTCGCTATAACAGTATAGCGTGACATTTGTGCCAATTATTATCCAGCCCAGGTGACTGTGCGTGGTGGGAGGGGGGCCCCCAAATAAAATTCTGCTTAGGGACCCCCAAGAGGCTTGGGCCGGCACTGCGTCTAACGCAGCAGAAGCTGCTGTGCGATCTGCGTCTGCTGGTGAGACGCAACGACAACGCACAGTTCTTACCATCACAGAAACACCCCTGGTTCACTGTGGACCTGAGAGGAGTCTGACGTGAAGAGGAACTAAGTCACCTTCACCGTGGAGTTGAGTCCCGCTCACTTGCTCAGCACGCATCGTTTGGTCTATCTTTAGATGTGGCTAAATGGTGTGATTGGTGAAGTTGTTTACTCTGTGTCTTTCATTTTAGTATACTTATCCTAGCCTGTGAATGTGTGTCTGTGTGTGTGCGCTCCGACTGCTGTTTTTTTTTCCAACTCCACAGGGGGATAAAGAAAAGGTTTGTTTGATTAATTAATTCTGTTAGACACGAATGTAAATGATCAAAGGAGCCGATTTGCATTTTGCGTTTAATTATTCATGAGCTGCAATTGCTCATGAATTAGGACACCTGTGAGGGCTTTCTCCTCTCAAGCTCAGACACTTGCTCGTGCACATATGCGCACACACACACACACACACACACTAGCACATCCTGGGACGTGACCTGCTGTGTTTAACCAGACCTGCCCGTCACCCCTGTCTGTGCACAGGGATGCAGGTCACTGCAGGTTCACGTTGGTATTATTAGGTTATGCAGCCGCTCTGGCTTGGGTTCAAACGTTCTGATTAGGTTACCATGTAGTGATTAAGGCTTAGACTCGTCACCCTGAATGTATGATTCATCTCCATGGAGACGGGGGAAAAACTCTGATCTAATTAGCCAATCTGCTGCCATCCCAGTCCTGTGGAGAGGGCTGGGTGGCATCCACAAGGCGAGAGAAGCAAGTGAGGATGAGGCAAGGCGTGGCATGCAGAGGTAGTAAAAAGGAAAACAGTAGATAGAGCAAAAGTGAAAATAAAGTGAAAAGCGAGGTGCATGAGTGGATTCTAACAATAGAGAGCTAGATAAAAGCAGGTATTATTTCTCTTTCTTCTTCCCCCTTCCTCATCTATTCCCTCATCATCAGCATCATCCAACTGCTGCACAAATGGCCTTTGTTGCCATGGATATGAGCAATGGTTCTCCCAATCTGCTCGATGGAGCTCAGAGATAAATGGCGGGATATGGAGGAAGTTAATAATTCATCCCGGGGAGGGCGCGACCATTCTGGGGAGCGTTACCTAGCGTAATGGGTTAAGTGCAGCGATCGCTGCGTGCCGAGCAATGGACTCGCAGGAGGTGATATATATATAAAAAATGAATAAAGCCTGAGTGGAGCCTGCTGGGATGGAATTGTCTAGGGAACGTGTTGGTGTGCTGGTGTGTGAAGGGTGTGGGGTTGTTGTTGGTGTTTTGGGAAGAAGGCTTTTGTCATTTCTGGAGGTTTCTAAGATGATCAGGCAAACAACAGCACAGACCTACTAGTACTTCCTCCAGGCCTTTGGAAAAGATCTCCTCCCAGTGTACTTTGAAACAAGAAGGGCTTTGAAGTGCGACAGCAGCAGTGACAGATGAAGTGGCTGTGGAACAGAGGTGCACGCTTTATCTGTGTACACTGTGCTGTCATTATCGGTGACTAATTGACAATTACGGTCACGTAAACAGAAACCCACATTTGTGATTCTCCTCCCGAGAAGATCCTATGATACATTTTATGTTTTGTGCTTCATTGTGATTATATAAAGGGGGGAAGGTAGGGGGAGAGAGAGAGAGAGAGAGGGAGAGAGGGCACATCGGGTAGGCCCACACGTCCCGGAGCATTAACAAAGCACCTGCTTCATGTCTTCTTCTTAGCAATTTATGAGGTGCTGTACTCTTAGCGTTGTCTCCTCCGCGTCCTTCCATCTTTCACTCCCCTCTTTCCCTCCCTCTTTTTTCCCAGCTATCTCTCTTGCAGATCGTGCAGTTTCAGGCTGATGGTGTGTGCCGGGGTTTATGCAGGGGTCACCGTATTGTGTTAATCCCAGAGAACATATCAGATCAGCTTGATTTCATTATTGTCCTGATGCCCCATACATATGCGGGGCCTCTGAGCTATTCAGAGTGATCCTCTCCTAGTGATGAGGTGGAATAAAGCTGCGGTCCGTTATCTGTGATTCAGAGAGTTTATCGTGTTGGTCACTCTGCTGCGTTCCTCTGGAGTGGATTTGAGGCATAACAAGCTTTTGTTAAAACAAAGCTGAGCCTTGCATCTTTTCCCTCCCGTCTTGTTTGGGTCGTGTAGTTTGACTATGGTTTCCTTAGATGTGTGTGTGGCGGTGTGTACGCTGTGGGAGTACATGCATTGTCACATGTGTGTGCAAACTATGACTCTCCATTTTGCGTGTTTGTTGTAAAGTATCTTTTTTTTCCAGGGAGACTTATTTCCAGTGAGCTGTCACATGGATTCTCCTGACAGAAGGCCCAGCACAGCCATCTGAAGGAGATGGGGAAGGGAGGAGAAGGGAGGAGAAGGGAGGATGGGGAGAAAAGAAGAAAGGACTGTGATTATTCGCTTCAGGTAGAAAAAAAATCTTCAGTAATCATCATGTTCCTGCTAACATAGAAAAAGAGGAAAGCAACATGACGAACTATAATTTCCATGGTGTTTGTTTTTTACTAATACTGTTGGTAGTTTTGTAGCAGCCTTTACTCCGAAATGAAGGATGTCACATATGTACGACACAAGTAGTGCTTACTCATGTCTTATTGTTGTAGCCACACAGTAGCGTTTGTGGCGGATTGTGGAACCAGCTGTGACAGGCTCAGCCCTGTGCCGTATGACATGCAATAAACACACACAAACACCCGTCCCGACACCCCCACCCCCCACACACACAGAGAGCGTTGATGCCAGAGCCCTGCAAGTACCCGACTTCTTTGTGGCAATCCTGACTGACAGCTTCATCAAACCCCCACCCTGTTGTACACACCTGGATATCTACAAGCGCGCTGAAGCACACGCACACACACGCACAAATAAACAGACACAGATAACTCATGGCCCCCCCAGGTTGCCTTTGTTCCCAGCATCTGTTTCCCTCTGTGATTAATTGCAATTAGTGAGAGGTTTGAAGGCCTGGAAGAACACAGCGAGAGGAAAAACATCGAGATTAATGAGGGGAGGCATTTATATATGAGAGCGAGAGAGAATGACGTAGGAGATGGGGGTGGGTGGGGTGAGATGTCAGAGCTCAGGCCACAGAGCATCACCCCAGGGGACTGATTAAAAATGCAAATTATAATTGCTAATTGACCTTTATTAATCAGAGCGGTGTATTGCATTTCTTTGCATGTGAGATCATGTGTCTATAAGCACGCTGAAGCACGAGTGTGTAGCTCGTCTGTGTGTTGCTGTTTGATGCCCTTATGCAGCTCTCGATTCGCTCAAAGAGCTCTCTCATGTTTAAACACAGCACAATGAGAAAGAGTGAAACACACACACACACACACACATATACTGGCTTGTAATGAGAGTGACTGTACTATGGAGAGTTAAATAGGGTCACCGTGGAACCTCCCTCTTTGGGCGGCCAGATGTGCAATCATGAATGCTTCCATGCACCCATGCATTCAGGAAAGTCCCCTCATTTGTCTCCCTCTCCTTCCTCCCAATACTTTGATGTCATCATGCTTATTATTACATTTCACAAAGAAACCCTGAAACCCTGTTTCATTCTGCATCGGAAGCATGTCGACAGAATTTCCCTGCTGCATACATATCCCACACACACACACACACACACACACACACACACACACACGGTTGTCAGTCATGTAGCTGCATCACAAATATTTGATTAGAGACTTCCTAAATTCATTAGCCCAACGTCATTTAGCCAGCTGTCACAAGAGCCACATGTAAAGTGGTTTGCATTGGTGTGATTAGGTTTCACCTCGTTGAATGCATCACATTGCTTCTCTTTGAGCTCTGCAGGCTGTAATCACTTTTACTAATCACTACCCGAAAGATGCATTAAGCACGAGCCTGTTGACAACTGCCACGCTATGAAATACATCTTTTTAATATGAACACAGTCCTCCCCTCTTGGCCACTGAGAGAAGCGTAAGTTAAGTGAAGTGCTTTCCTAAAGTTGACAGTTTCACATCAAAATCTTCTCTGCTCCGCTGAGGATTCAAAGCGATGGCGGTCTGGCTCTTCCGGTACTCTCTTTGAATCTGTATGGCGAGTTAGCTGTCTGCAAGGGCGAGAGACCCGAGAGGCGGAGACGAGACGGACCTCTTCTTCTTAGCCACGGCTCCTCTAATCCTGTTAACTTAGCTTATGATCAGACCGCCACAACCCCGCCTTCCCTCCCCAGGGCCAAAGGGGCCCCAGAGGCCTCAATGGGACAATTGTTGCAGGTTCCAAAGGTGCAATGAGTGTGAGGGGTCAGCCATCAGCGGAGAATAGATAGGTCACACACACACACAGACATTTAAAATATACTTGCTTCTCCATTAATATCTCTCTCTCTCTCTCTCTCTCTCTCTCTCTCTCTCTCTCTCTCTCTCTCTCTCACATACACACACATTTATTCACACTCACTGTTGGTATCTGCACTGTCATTTCCTCTATTCATTATATTTTTCATTGCAGCAAAGCGACAGGGCGGTCCTCAAATCACTGCACACACTCACACACACACACACACACACACACACACACACACTCCCTGCATTATTCCTGTTTTGTGTTTTTAGCCTAACTATACTCAGGAAGAAAATGTTTTGTATGTTTTTGGAGGATCAGTGCAGACCGATTTCCTCACAGCTGTGGAATATGGATTCATGCTACGCCTCATCTGTCCAGCAGAGGTCGCTTGTCAAAGTGGCTTTTAGGATTCCCTCCTTTTGTCATGACTGCTGACTTTGCTGAACACGTATGCAGGAATGATGGCTGAAATCAGCCAGTGTACAATGTTAATGGCATTTGAATTAGAACACTTCAAAATTAATTAGGTAAGTAAAGTATGCAACGATCAAAATGTCACTGTTGATAAAGCTCCGTTCCTGTAAGCAGTGGTGGCAAATCGACAGATTTGTTTGGTATTATCAATCTGTGTTAGGCTCTGCTGGCTCTAAGCGTGTTTCATCTGCGTTTGTGTCTGTGCACCCATGTGTTTACGGCTTACTTGTGTGTGTGTGTGTGTGTGTGTGTGTGTGTTTACCCCTGGGTAGGGAGACAGTTTGATTGAGCTCTGTGCCGTGAAGCTGTCTGTTTGCCAGACGGTTTGTCTCCAAGCCAAGACTCTGCAGCGGAGAAGAATACAATGATTATCTGTCACACGGCTGCAGCGTTCTTCATCAGTCTGGCTAGCAACAGGCCAGACTGCCCTGTGCAAGCCTCAGACCACACACTGAATCGGCCTCACAACCAAACCACTCTGAAACTCTAAACATGCTTCATGGTTTCTTTTGTCCTTGTGGTGAAATGTTCTTTTACATGTTTACTCTGAGCTTGATACAACTTCTCGGCTTTATCTGTTTGACTTTAAAAGGCCCCCAGGAGCACTTCTGCAGCCCTTTGTTGCCGTAGTTTTCTATGTGTGTATGTGTGTGTGTGTGTGTGTGTGGGCCATGCAATGGTGGTCAGACAGGATTGTGAGCGGAATGTCAACAACCTTTAACCCCTTGGCTCATTAATGTGTGTGTATGGAGGGTGAGGGTGAGGGGGGGGTGTTGGGTGATGATGTGGCAGTGGGATAACTGGTGTGTGTGTGTGTGTATGTGCGTGCATCCAGAACGGCTTCAGAGCAGACATGATTTATCACGTAGTAGTAGGCAGGGGGGAGGGGAACGGAGGCTCTCAAAAGCCTGGGGTTACAATGTCAGGTTAAAGGTCATGGTAGATCAGAGTGCTGAGTGAATATCAAAGAGCACCCTGGGAGCTAGATCGGGTCGCCCGGGGTCACGTGGGCTTCCAGGGACTGGCTGGCCAGACAATAGCAGGTAAACACACAACTTCACACACCTTACTTTCAGGCGTGTGAGGGGGGACTCTCCGGTGGCGGACGTCGGTTTTATCGGTCAGAGGTCAGGGGAAATGGCCATTAGGTCAGATCACGGATTCACTTGCTTCCTTGCAACTTCTTGTGCACACAAATGCGCACACACACACACACACACACACACACACACAGACACGCATTAGCAGTCCAATATTACCTCTGGACAGACTGACGGCAAATATGTTCTAATATCCGCTTCTAAATAAAGCGTAGTGATGCAAACATGTAGAAGCAGACAAAGCCCGACAAAGGCAGCTAATTTCACACCGACTCTGCTGGGGCCCCTGTTTGGGCACGGCTGTGAAGCACAGACAGAGAGACAGATGGCGCAGGGCTGGCGGGAGGAGTTTCTGCTGTCCTGTGAGCGTATACGTACGTGCGTGCGCGTGAAAATGTATGCCTTTGACGGATTGTTTATGTGCGTTCGTGCCTGTGTGCGGCATTCTTCTGTGTCACATTTTTTAAAAACATCCCTTTGTACTCCGCTCACTGGCAGACTCGTGGCTTTAGGCTGTGCTTATCCCAACCTCTCCCAGTTGCCGAACTAGGTGTCAAAAAATGTTACCCATAGGCCCATGTAGCTGAATGTGCTTGTATAGGTTGCTGCAACTGTAACGACTGGCTGCCCTGATAGCTGGTGCTTAGCTAAAGTTTTTTAATGTGCTTGCATTGGCTGAAGACCAGGGGGGGAAGCGATACAGGAAAGGCAATAGGGACGCAATATGGAGCGATGGTTCTGTGAGGAAGTGAATGAGATCGGGACCAGAGGGTAATGATACAAATGGACGGGTATACAGGTGGTGCTAGCAAGCTCCTTCAGCTTGCAGCAGCCAAAGGGGAGACTGAAGGGTTGACAGACAGGCGGACGAATAACGCGACTGACTGACTGACTAATGGTGAGGCTAACAGAACAGAACAGACAGACAGGCCGACAGCCAACCCGCCAGACCGAGAGCCAGTGTCATCCCACCCCGGGAGAGCAGGAGGACAGAGAAGGGACTGGCGCTCTCCAGGACAGGTGGCAGAGACGTGCCACTGCTGCCACCTGGCACTCACTTCGCTGTGTCCTTTTCTCCCTTGTTCTTTCCCTAAGCCACAATATTGCTATCAGCTCACGACCCGGTCGTCCCCTAGAGCCCCTGCTGTGATCCTGTGGCAGAGCGCCGTTTTCCCCCAGTTTGACTTATTTCTAAGACGGGGAGAATGTCCTCTGCTAAAGGCTTCGCCGTCCATGCTGTGGGGTGGACAGGCCTATTAGTGATTTACCGTCCTCCAGCCTGCCTCGGAGACCCGCTCAAGGCGTGGGGCTGTGTGTGCAGGTGAGTGGGGAGGAGGGGGAGCGGTGGGGGGGGGCGCCGAAGGTTGGACCTTGACTCCCCCAGGTAGCAGAGAGGCCACCTGCTCCCATTCACCGCTCCACAGCCCTGTCTGTCCCGCTAGCGGCACGCAGGCTAATTAAACTCAGTGTGGCATGAACGCTCTCACTACCACTCACACCGAGAGACGCACACGCGCCAGCTAGCATCAGCGGTGTGAATTTGATACCACAGGTCGAAACACACAGACACAAACAAAGAATAATCCACCCACTCTCTTTTGACAGGAAGAAATAGGGAATTAAGGAATGCAAACATTTTATAACGCGGGAACAAAAACGGTTGAATTACACACAAACACACAAACACAGACTACAAGCTGCCAACTGACTGTCCCACTTTAGAGTTGGAGTGTTCTATTTGGCGTCCATCCACAACTCTCCTCCTGTTTCTGATCTCACTGCAGCATTCTCAGTGGTCCCTATGCATACCAAGGAGGACAAAGCTGTCCCTGACGTTGTGAAGACAAAGCTTTGGGTGACTCCATGTGGACAAAGCATTCCCCTTATCTACTCATTCTTCTGCTATTATTTCTCACTGTTACTTCTATTTATCTTGTCAGAACTGGACTGGAAACGAATCCCATGTTAGCTGGGTGGATTCGCATTGAACTCATGTGAGCTATCTATTATTGCTTGTTTAAACACTTAATGTGTTATGTTGTCATCATTGATAACTGTTTAAAGGAACAAGAAAAGAAAAAAGAACATCCGACTCTCACTCACTTGATGTGAAATGTGTGAAGCCTTAAAGTTGCTCCATACGTTATTCACAGCATTCGGGGCCGTGGCGGTGAGGCCGTGGTTGGGGGGCGTGTTATCAGCGGGCCACTTGGGCACACCAGTGAGTCTCACAGGCCGACCCACCCTCACCCCCGATGCATCAAACACCTCGGCTCTGTTTGTCTCACGCACAAAGGCCCACTTCGGTGTCTAACGCACCGGTGTCTTGCAACAGACACCTTTGTAAACAGTCCCCGGTCCTCCTTACACGCTCAGAGCCGCTGATTAGATGTAGAATTAAGCAGGAAATATTCCAGACACAGCTGCCTGAAATTTTGCGTCTCGTGCAAAATAAAAATTCAACATTGAAATCGTATCAATTGTATCGTCTGTTCGTCGGTCGAGGTGAGGCTTTGGTGTCATGTGTACACTGAACGCGGTCGCCCATTGGAAAGTCGGATAACATCTCACAGGGAGGGACAGGGACTTAATTTGCTGCTCAGGTAGACATTAATCCACTTTATCTTTGAATTGCAAAATGCTGTTTACTTCTCTGTTGATGGTCTGAATGTCAAATAGAAAAACTTTGGAAATAGGTGCATGTTGACAGTTTCTAAGTTTCAAAAACAACAAAAAGCAAACAAAAAGCAAAAAAATGCATAATTCTGCTGGGAGAGAATGAAATTCTCTGATGGATTAAGTTCGGAAAGCTAACTGCGTCTTAAGCCTTTTGCAAAAATGGGAATGGAGATGGGACAAATATTTGGGGGTGACAAAGAGTGTGTGTGTGTGGGTGTTTGCATGTGTCTCTGCATGAAAAAGGGAAAGGCAGACAGAGTGAGAGCTTTGAGAGCTGTGACTGCTCTCTAAAATGATTTTACGCCCAACCCTTCCAGACCCCCACTGCTTCCAACATGCCACAGGGAGTTGTCCCATAATCCTCTGTTCCAGGTAAACAGCTTTCTTCCACCAAGCGCCTGGACCCATCTCCTGCACACACACACACACACACACACACACACACACACACACACACACACAGTCACTGTTTTCTCCTTTGCATATGCCTTTAAACCTTCTCCTCGCTTCCAGCTTGGGCCCCTTATCAGGGAGGGAACTCTCTGACGCACGCACACGGGTTTGTAATTTGGTGTAAATTAGGCTCATCTTTGTTGATTTGTGGCTGATGAGGTGCTCAAACAAACAGCGAGGTTATCACTGTTTGTCTAGTCTGATGCTGCCTTTTGTATCCAACAAACATACCAACAACAAATGATCAGATACAACCGTGGAAAAGATATTTAGCAAGATTAGATTCATATATGTACACAAGGGCACTGCAAGCTCCATTCTCCCTTGATGATCTGGGGTCGACATACACAGATGCATGATGGGTATAGCTGTTTTCTCCTCAGCTCGGCTTCGCTGTGTTTCAAAATCAGTCTTTCCTTGCCCAGCAGAGAAACCCCTTCTGTTTACACTCCATCACAGACACTTAAAAAGCACCGCTCGCTCGCCTCGGCCTTCCATTCCCTCTTTAATCTCTCCCACCTTTCTTTTCTTTTCTTTTTCTCTATCCACTCCATTTAGTCATTAGTTCGCCTCTCATCTGCATAAGCTTTCCGCCGTGGCACTCGAACGCACTGGGCTCCCGACTCATGTTTATTAAATAAGCCTTCTTGTTGTGTCAGCCACACAGATTGCCATTGTTCCCCACCTTGTCCTACCGTTTTCTTGCCTGGCTGCTTCTCACCTCGCCATCCCTCTCGTCTTCCCTCTCTCCGCGGTTGCCGTGGTAGCCCGGCCCTTTTCCCCCCCCCCCCCCCCTCCGTTCTTATCCCTCTGTGGGGGTATTAAAGGCTGTTTCTGTTGGCCGTCACTCTTCATAAGTGGTGTCTTGCTCAATGTGTTCGCCCTGTTCCCTGAGCGAGTGCACCTCAATGCCCCGGTGTGCGCTCTCTCTGCAGGCCCCCACTCAGAATGGAAATGAAGGGAGCCTGTAATGAGTTCCACTCAGCCAGGGTTCCCGACCCTACCGCCATCAGCCAGCTTAGAGGAGAGAATCAGAGAGACAGAGAGGGGGCAGCGAGACGGGGGTCATAGATGGAAAGAAGACGAAGAGGCTCAAGGGAAAACACAGGGCTTTTTTTCATTTTTTTTTACACCCCCTCCCCTCCTCTTTTAGTGCCTGGTTGCCAAGCTGCTACAATTTTAAGCTGGCCTTTCTTTTTAGTCTATAGGGAACAGTGTGGGACCGTGACACAGAGCAGGAGAGGAGAAGGGAATGATTTCGGAGGGGGTGTTTTAAAAGTGGGAGGAGAGAGGTGGAGCAAAAGGCCGACTGACCAAAGCAGAGGACGGGAGATAAAGGGATGGACCGTAGTTTTAACAGTACACATGGGTGACGAGTAGACCTGCTGTCGGACATTGATGGTGACGCCGAATACCGCCGCCTCTATAATTGATATCAATCCTTTTCCTGCAAGCTCAATCCTAGAATGCAACATTGCCTCTTGTCCGCTGTCAGGGTAGCATCCTGCTTTGAGCTTCATGGTGGAAAACTGTGAGGTTGAATGTAATTAGTTGGAATTACGTCTGGCAGGCTTAATAGCCGTGCATTTTAAGGACGAAGCACCAAAAATGTGATATTGTGCATTTTTATTGATTTTACTTAAACAGGAAACGCATTTCTACTCAATATCAATCTATAGAATTTCTTATGGACAAAATCATCCAGGAAAAAAATAATTAAGCTGGCGAGGGAAATATGAATCTACAGTTATAAGTGGCTGAAAAGTAAAAGCTTTTTTAATATAGAGCTCAAAGGTTACATTTTCAAAACGAGCCTTTTGACTTGACGCATGGTGGGAAACAACATGAACAATAGCGGATGAAATGCCGTCGACACAAACTTAAATGACCCCTCAAGACGTGGGTGTCATTGTGTGTCCCTGTGTGTGTGTGTGTGTGTGTGTGTGTGTGCTCATGTGTGGAGATAGAGCGAGAGTTTTGTCTGTAAGGCTGAGATAGATGAGAGACAGCTGATAAGGAGACCCGGGGTTGGAGCAGTCACACGGTGCACAGATACGGAGTGGCTGGGTCTTTCCTATCTATTTGTGTGTGTGTGTGTGTGTGTGTGTGTGTGTGTGTGTGTATTTGTAGCCGGACTGTTGTACACAAGACTGTCTGTTGGGAGGCAGATGCCTCACTGGGCGTGAAGCCCAGGAATTGTGTGTATGTGTGTGTGTGTGTGTGTGTGTGTGTGTGTGTGTGTGTGTGTGTGTGTGTGTGTGTGTCTGGGTGAAAGAGGGTAATGGCTGACTCTACACGGCCTCTGACCCTGCTGGGCAGCATAAGTCCTCCTCTGTTTCTCCTCACGCTGATTAAAGGGTCAGAGCTGCATCACAAACACACACTGACACACACACACACACTTATAAACCTACCCACTTAAACACAGTGTGTCTCTTTTTGCTCTTGCGTCAGCACAATGGAGAAGGAGAAAGAGGACGTTCGGTAACGCAGAAAGAGGGAGAGAGAGAGAGAGAGAGAGAGAGAGAGAGAGAGAGAGGTGGGGTCAAACTGAGATGAGCGGAGAGAGAGAAATGTGAAGTGAAGCACATAAAGAGGAACAGCGGCACAACATGGATTTATACAGATAAGAGATCAAATGGATAGCACAGGATATGGGCTTGGAGAAGACAGATATGCTCAAACAAAGAGAAAAAAAAGAGGCGGTTGAGTGATATTCCTGGTTATTAGAGGCAGATGGAGCAAAGGATGAAACGTGTGGATGGGTGGAGTCAGGGCATTAGAGAAATGGTGGCTTTCCTCTTTGCTTTGTCCTTTCTTTCCTCTCGCTCCTTAAGGACGAATCATTTAGCGATGACTTATTTTGCCGTTGAAGCGTGGCTTTACCCTCTACCTCCATGCCACCTCTCCGTTTTTATATCTCACACCCGCAGCCTTGCTCATATCTCTGCATCTGCAATGAAAAGGAGATGGATGCAACAGTCCTGAAGGACACACACTATCTGAGAGCAAGGGTTGTGCGTGTGTGCGTTTTTGCGATGCGCAGTTTTAGCCCTTGAGGCGGCTTTCCTGTCATTCGACCAAAGGCTGCGGGCCGCTTTGTGTACGCATGCATACGTGCCTGTATGCACTCGTCTGTGTGTGCATGCGTGCGCGTGCCTGTGTGTGTGTGTGTGTGGCACTGACCCATGTAAAGAGAGTGTGTACGGGGCATACATAATGGATGCTTACCCTGCCGCACACAAGAGTGCACAGCGCCGCGAGGGATCCCGAGCTTAACAAGCCTGCCTGAGCGTGTGTGACAGAGGGAGGCAGATGGAAGGAGAGGAAGAGGAAGGGAATGTGCTTCTTCCATTAGTGATCCTAAAGAACGGAGGGAAACCCACTGCCGTTCCCCTCATCTTTTCCACCAGCATACATGTTTGTGTTTCTCTACACTACTTCTCCTTCTCTGTAGTTTCATATATATATATATATATATATATATATATTTTTTTTTTTTTTTTGTCTCTCCATCCCAGCATCCTTTTCTGTTTAATTGTGTCTTCAAACAGTCTGCGGCGTATATATCGGCTTTCCTCGTCCCTGCGGACTGGAAATGTCATTTGTTTAACGAACTGTTCAGAGACAGGCAGCCAGAGTTTTCCACCTGTCAGACACTGATAGCAGGTGTACGCACACACGTGCACACACTCGATCCAGCTTCTCTCAAGCCACTGAATATTGCGCGTCATCCTGACTGTGACACACACACACACACACACACACACACACTTCCTCTGTGTGCTGCTGTTCTCCGGTTACAGAGAGAGTGAGAAAGGGAGAGGGAGACAGGAGGTCACTCGGAACATTCAAGACGGATAAAACCATGCGACTGAGGAATCGGATGTTAAAGGTGTTTTATTTCGAACCCCAGGGTCATGACGGCGGCCTGAGCGGCTCTGCAGCTGGAGCAGGTTGAGCGATCAAAGGTTAAACTGTTAACGTTACCCAAGAAGAGTGGAAGTCTCTCCATCCTTGATAGCTGGAGCTCGAGCAAGATTTACAGAAACCTTCCGCTGTGACTGTATTTGGAATCACTTTCCAATTTCCTTGCACAAATATACTGTATTCATTTTTAACAAAATAAAAAGCTTTGTTCACGTTAAATAAATAAATAACGGAAGCGTAGTTATCTTATTGTGGGGGGCAAGATTTTTACACTCAAATCCGCCAGTTCATTAAATGGACCAGAATTGTTTCGATCCTAGTCGGATCGTGTCAAAATGTTCAAAATTGGTTCCAACACATAAACATAATTCAAGGACTTATAAACATGGACACTATGAGAACAATATTTTAGTTTTACATCCTCTGAATATTAGAAAATCGTTTTTATCTGTGCAACATAAATGTCCCCAAATGTCCAAGTCGTCACAATGTGTTCCCCTTTCAGCCGTGTTATCTGATGCCACGGCAGGAGCAAGCAGACTTCACAGGAATGTTTAACAGACTCTTTATTGACATTATTATTAACCCTGCAATATTTTGCCTTCAAAAAGAGCACACACACACACACATTTCTAACAACAGCAGAGTGCTCCATTCTTGATCCACAAAACAGGATGTCAGCTTTATCCTTGAGCAAGGCCGAGGCAGCGGAGGTAACAAGGTGAGCCTCGGGACCCTCTCTACACCCGGCAGAGAGGAAATGAAGCGCTGCTATAACGTCCGGCGGAGCGGTTGAAAGAATTCTCTATCTACGTTCTCCTGTCTGCCCTGTGTAAACAAAGATGAGAGAGAAAGAATGAGACTGGGGGAGGCGGATAGCGGCGGCTCGGTGGTTGAGTGGGAGTAGAGCAGAGGTACTTGTGAGAGGGGGAAGCGGGGGGGAAGAGTGGGGGGGAGGTGTGGGGGGGAGGTGGGGGTGTGGGGCGGGGGGGTTCTCCATTGTATGAGCTGGGTCACTGGGATCCCGGCCGTTCGGGATTGAAAAGAGGCCCCAATTAAATGACTTGGTAGAGCGAGCGATTTGGAGTTTGGGTCTGTGGTGTAAGTGAGTCTTCACCTAAATATTTGTGCCGTTCCTGGTGCATCTTGGAATGTAGGCCTCACAGTTTTGTGTGTGTGTGTGTGTGTGTCTCACTTTTTTTGTGGCTCTGGGGTTGACTAGGTACTTGAAGTGTCGCCATGCTGCTGTAATTAGCGAGCAGGGGTGAAAGGTCGGCCATGGTTCTGCTGGCCCGGTGCGGGACCTCTCTCAAGAGCTGGGGGGGGGCGGCGAGGAGAATGGAGAAGGGAGGGTTTCACAGAGCAAAGACTAAGCACACAGCTAAAGGAGACGTCTGACTGAAACCGGAGAGAAAAGAAAGCCATTAAGCAGTGTTAGTTTTGTAACGGTTATCCGCCCCGCTCTCACCCCGCTGGCATATGTCGACATGCTTCTTGTTGAATAGTGTGTGTGTGTGTGTGTGTGTGTGTGGTTGAATTGTTTGTGCGAACAAGGCAGGTTTGGACATTTCAGAGTTGGCTATGAATTTAAATGTCTGTTTCAGTTGGTTAGTTGGTGACGCCCCTCAATCTTAAAGTGGCTTTAATCTTTAGATGAAAAAAAAAGAGAATAGACTGATTGTGAAGGCAACATGAAGGCAAAGGCCGGCAGTGCTGTAGTAAATGCACGCAGGGGGATGAACTGTGACGGAGATTAAAGGACAAACAACAGAAACAAGAGGAGGAGAAAGCGGGAGACTTTTGCTGTGATAGATGACGGTTCTAAAAAGCCTTTTAAAGACTCTAAAAATGTAGAAACTGTCCGTCGGCTTGTTTGAATTCATGTTTTGGTGTGATGGCCGCGGCCTGCCTGTCTTTAGGAGTCTATCTATCGTGACTCAGTAAGAACATTGCCCTTTGCTGCCATGTTTCACTAAAAAGCTCTCCACACTGAGGCAGATGAAGTCCCCTCCATCGTATGAAACCTTCTGTAGATGTCGGATCTAGCGGAGTTAAGGGGTGATATTACGACACTTACTGCTCTCACACAGAAACGTAACATGTTTTTATCAGTCTGAGCTGAATATAAAAGCAGTATTAGAGACTCCTTGCATAGGCAATATCTTTTTTATTTCCTCATTCCATTATCCCCACTATGGGCAATGTTGTGTTGGTATATAAAAGTGTCCCCTTAAATGCAGAGAAAGCACAGATATAACGGTGGTCACATATTCAGTGCACTGCTCTTGATGACTGTTCCTATGTCTACGTGTCTACGTGTAAATATAAAGGCCTGGTAAAGGGCTTTGTGAAGTGGAGGAAAGGATATCGGCGCTCATTGGGATAGCATAATGTGTGGGTGTCTAATGCAGAGACAATCTGCTGTTGAAGACATGAGGCGTCTCTTTTAGTTGGCATATGGTGAACAACCACACAAGCTGCAAAATCTGCCAGGGACATGTGTGAGAGGGTATGCACGTCTCCGTATGGGGTGAGATCCGTGCCACCAAATCTCTGAGTTTGAATTATGTGTTTTAGTGAAATTGTCAGCGGGGATATTAATAACCATTTTTGATCGGAAATGTGTTCTTAAATGTGTTTGTAGTATTGAAGAAACATTTTGAGATGACTGATATGGTTGGTGTGTTAAAAAAAAAGAGAACTTGACTAAATATTTGAGACATTGGGAAACTACAACTATAGCTTAGAAATGGAATCCATTGTAATACAGTGTAATGATGAGTATTCATTTTCTTCCTTCACAAATCACAAAGAATTGATAGTGTGTTCAGACATCTGAATGACAAAACGAAAAAGACATTCACAATCAACTCCTGAATTTCACATTTATTCTGAAGTTTTTGAAACTGACCTTGCTTTGTGATAACTGTAAAACAGATATTCAGAGGCCTGTCCCAGTCCTCATCTATGCCTTTACTGGTGCTTTTTAGTTGTCGATCTCATAATTACTGTCACATCAGAATGAACGCCTGTTGCCCTTTACCAAGCGTGAATATTAATTGATTAACATGTATTGAAAATGGAAAGTATGGGGGCTCCTTTGACATTATTATAACTCACTTTAATGGAAGCTCATTGCCTTTAGGTGTGTAGAACCCAGATGTCTTCCGGAGACATAATGGAGATTCTGCCCTTCTGGAAACAAAAGTCTGCTGCATATATTTTGGTCTGTCTGTGTTCACTGTGTGTATGTCCATTACGGAAGCTCCCACTCACATTTAATTCATGGAGAATCCATTAAAACATATTCCCCTTGTTTTGTAGTTTTGTCCTTCAATTTTGTATTGATCTCTTTTGTATGGTATCTGTGTGAGACTCTTTTAAGACTTCCATTAGGACATTGAGTCAATTTAAGGCCATTTCTTTGCAAGTCCTAACGCTTATAATGTTTCGGGGGAGATTTTGAGTAGTTTAGATAAGGCCGGTGCATGCGGTGGTGAAAGGTCGTCGCAAGTGCATTAAGACGAGCATGTGTGCGGGCCTGTTATCTTCATGTGTGCACTGTGCTCTACATTGAGGGAGTGCGCCTCTTAACTGCGTGCCAGATGGCACCGAGCCCTTGGCACCGGACGGGCGTTCGCGTGCCCGCTCGGCTCCCACCACCTGTCCGCTCCCTGGAAGAGTCACGGGGCTCACGCAGGGAGGGCCTCCTCGGTGTGTGTGTGTGTGTGTGTGTGTGGGGGGGGGGGGGGGGGGTGGTTGCATGCGCATGGGTGGGCTGCGTACTGTCTGCGTCTAATCTGTTGGTACGGGGGGCAGTTGCAGCCTGTCGGGAGGGAAGGCCAGCAGGAGCAGGGAGTGAGCTCGCTCCTCGGACCTCCAGAACTCTGAGAGGGCACAGGGGTCGTGCTGCAGAGACAGTCCGACTGGGATGTCCGTCGTCTGGGCACTGCTGCCACCGAGAGCCCATGAAAATCTGCTTCTTCTTCCCTCTGTCCATCTGTCTGTCTGCCTGTCCATCTGCATCGGGAATTGTCTCTATCTTTTTGACTGTATGATTTCCTTTGACGAGACCGGCGGATGCCAGGGGGAGAGCAGGAGGGTAAAACACGGCTCCTCCCTCTCTGTTATTTTTTAGCAAATCAATTGCGGTCACGCGTAAGACGTGAGCTTTCTCCCCGGATTATTTTATCCGGTGGTGCTTGTAAAATGAGTATTTGAGAGATCAGGGGTACAGCGGATGAGGAGAACTGTTCAAGGCCCAGCACAGTGCATTCCTTAGCTGCCGTGTTGGAGGAGTGGCTTTTTGGAAAACCTGTGTACTACCTTTAAGCGAGGGATTGTGTGAACATACCCTTGCTGAATAATTTAGCCGCTGCAAAGAGTGGTTCTGATTAAATAATGAAGGAGCTTGGCACTGATCATCAAGACTGTGTGTGTGTGTGTGTGTGTGTGTGTGTGTGTGTGTGTGTGTGTTTCACTTTTGTGTTCGTGTCAATGTGTGTTCTTGCACTGGGGACAGGGTTTATCCATCCACACGCTTGCTCCGCCTTAGAAGGCCGCCCACCCCATGATTCAAACCATCATTTTTTGTATTATTTCTAGCTCTGAAATAAAATATGATTCAGCATAAAAAAGTACGTCCTCATGCCTCTGACGTTCTTTGTTTCAAGTTTCTTCGCTATATTGGCCATTAAATAAAAAATAAAAACATTGATCAAGGGGCCACTGATGCACCGGAGCAAAAAACATGATTGTCCATAAAGGGTATTGTAATTATTTATTAATTTATTAAGCAAACAAACAAACGAACAGTACTCGCTGCCTCTCCTAAACTAGTAAAAAAAAAGACCAGTTTTAAGTGTTATTGTAACATCCAATAAATGGCTCAATCTTTCTGTCACTCCTCATATCACAAATCTTTACCAATAGCATATAAGCACTTGCAAGAAGGAGAACATTCAACAGGTGTTGGTGACCTCTGGCTTCGTCTCTTTTCACAGTGCCATTGGTGGTCCCATATTGTGTTTATGTTGCTCATTGTTCAGGAGCAGGGATCCCGAGCTATTAGTGGGGTGAAGGGTAGGAGCCCATTTAAGCCGGCTGCAGTCTCTGGGTTTGTAGAATGCAATGAAAGGCTTTAGACTGCACTTCCAGTGGCTTTAGAGGCTGCAGCTTGACCTTTGAGCCCCTATTGACCTGAAGGCTCCAAGCGGGACGCCACGAGCAGCCAGCAGGGCAAGACCTTTAACCTGGGATCCCCCAGGGGTCAGAGGTCAAAGGTAATGCTTATTGGATGATGGCTGTGTGGTCGTGTTGGTGCAATGTTTGGAACATAACGTTTAGGACCAAGCAAATTGCCTTTTTATCTTGACTTAAGATGGTGGATGCGCTGAATCCAAGTCATCCCTGAATATTGAACCATTTTCAAACGTTTCACAACAACAAGAAAGCAAATGTGTGCGTGCTAAACAGGAGTAAAATACAGCCTACACAAAAAATAGGCTTTCAAACTTGACTGGACTCAATCCTGATCTCGCTGATCATCTCAAGACATATATTGACGAATATTGACCATGACTTTGTCAATAATTGCTATCGATAGAGTAGATTGAGCCTGACTGCACATTTAAGCTCAAACACACAAACCAGTACCCAACACCAGTGCCAGTTGCACGGCACACATTTGCACGATTGCCACCCAGGGGAGGGGGGTGAGGGGGGGTGAGGTAGGCTGCCGGGAGGCTGTTTTCCTATAATGCAGGCTATCCTTCATGTCTTATCTGGCTGCTAATGTCCGGGGCCGCGGAGGCCGGAGTTTGCGATTCACGGCCTGGGCCTTGGTTTTTTGAGAGCAAACATCAATAACCTCCCTCCGCCCTTTATGCAGCACCACCAGCAACAGTACGGCTCCTGTCGGTGTGTGTGTGTGTGTGTGTGTGTGTGTGTGTGTGTGTGTGTGTGTGTGTGTGTGTGTGAGTTTGAGAGGGAGAGAGTACAGAGATCAAAGGCTCAAGTAAGCTGGGTGACAATGATTCAATAAGGACAGGGAAAGGAGAGGTGGGAGGTGGGATTAAATGACAAACAGCAATGATCTTTAACCCTGACCTTCTGACTCGTCACCTTTACACTGATGTGACATTGATGAGCACAATCGGTGTCGCTCTCCTTCTCTCTCAAACCCATCTCCCTCTCCATGTGTTGAATTACATTATGCAAAGTTGTGGTGAGACAAGAAGTAAATCATATTGTTTTTTTTTTCAATAAAACACAGAACAGGCATCAATGGTGAAGGGTTAAAAAAAACCCTCTGTACAGTGTAACTCAACTGTTCTGCAGTGATGCTTTTGCCTGAAGTGTGTTTTAAAACTCCATCCCATCATGTTGGCAAGTTTTCGACCTGGTGAACTAAATATAGTCAATCACTGCAATGTAATAGTTTTTTTTAGAAAATACATTTTCTAATATTTCATTATAAAAAATAAGTGAAGTGAACTGAGTTAGGAAGTAGAAAATAAGATTAAAAAATAACATGAAAGTCAGCAAGAAAGGACTACTTTGAATTCATGGCTAATGATTGTTGATGCAGAATGTTTTTCTTATCACCCGTGATAACATTTTCTTTTTAGTTGTTAGCTACATTTTCTATTTCTTTGAGAACACATTTATGGGTGAAAGTACACAATATATGGCATTAATAGGTTATGGCTAAAGACAGATTTAGATGATGTGGAGGTAGTCGTTTGAAGCTTTATGGACCGAAGAGCTTTTAAACAGAAATTTGAAGAAAAACAGAAACGCTTCTTTTGTCTGACTATGGAAATATTGACCTTGGTGTGAATTCAGCAATAAAATACATTAAATTGCAATCTGCTCTACGCTGAAGTCTAATTAAAAATTAAGTGGCCTTTATTACGTACTTAAGATCTTTAATTTAAAATGTTAGCGCTGTTTCTCCCGTGTGGCTTCCTCAGATGGTCCAGGGACTCTTTGTAGTGCTAGTTTAAATTATTTTCTTCTTGCACAACCCTCGGTCAAGGAACTCCGCAGCAATCCAGCGGAAACTGAGCAGTTCATGATGTCTTTAATAACAAATACTCCCATACACATTCAGTAAACATAGCAACGCACTTGCCATCTCAGTTTTCTTTATTTATGCTTTATAATGTCACGGCATAAGTTTATGATCGTTTTATATTTTTGGATTAGCAAACTCAGAATGACCCGTCTGATCATGCAAAGGGATTCCGTTGCTTACGTTTATGATGTTTCAAAAAATGCCTTTGTGGGTGAAACAAGAGAATTAAGGTTTGTTTATCTGCCTTTAATGGCTGGTAGGCAGCGTGGTTTTGTCACATTAATGATATCATGTATTTACGTAACAACTATATATACTATAAAACACTTGTGACAGTGTTTCGTCAAAGTCACGGCTAAACATTTTCTGCTAAAGTGTGTCAAGTTTGCTCATTAGTTTGTTCCTTTTCTGTTAATAAGCAGAAAAGGTTTCCTGTATCCTTCTGTTTCTCCTGCCTCTTCTCACTGTGTTTCTTCCCTTTCTCTACGTGTGCAAGAGACAAAGAGAAGGAGTTGTGTCAGTCGAGTAGTACTCAACCCTCTGCACCATTAATTAACTCTGTTAATGTTGTTGAGATTACAGCAGTGGAAGTGAACCATGTACATAAGTCACAGGAATAAAGCAAGAAGGAAGGAGAGAGGGAAAATGCTCATTTTCATGTCTGCTTAAACCAATGGCACACTCCTTAAAAAAGGTTGTTTTTGGGACCGCAGATACCTTCTGAAAAGAAGAAATGAATTGTAAGTGGAGAGGAAGGAGAAAGGCCAAAGCCTAAGACCACATTGAAAGAACGCTGCTCATGGACTTTTTCCCCCGAGGATCGCGCTACCAGTCGCCTGGTATCAAATTTGACACGCAATATCTTCATCTCGTTTTTTCTGTGACACTGACAACATTTTGAATGAATAGGAAATCATCACTTCTCATCACTTGTTACACAATACTTACACAAATTAATAACAGTAAGTACGTTACAATTGCTGTTGGCATTGGCCTGCTCCCTCATCCACCTCCCCTCCTGCACTCAGTTCCTCGCTCCAGCTGCCATTATGTTGAGCCGAGGTGTCTCCAGTAGCCCGTGGCTCTCCTTTCCGCCACCTTTCCCCTTTAATTTTCTCATAGCGGGTCATTTCACCTTTTTCTCCTTCCCACACTTCCTGGCGCAGCCCAGGCGCGACCCCGCGGCGGCACGGAATGGGCATCCGTAACAGTCATTTCTCTGTCTGGCCCGCTCGCTCGCTGCATGCCTCTTGCCCCTCCCTCCGAGCCCGCCCATTTGGAAAAGGTCACAGGTCCTTTTAAGCGCCCTAGAGTAAGGGGAGGCCATTACTCTTCTGGTCACCTGCAGCGGCCCTAGCACCAGTGTACCCCGTCTTCCCACAGTGGGTCATCACTCAGGTCAGCTGTGGCTTGTGTCGGCACCACCACTCCCGGCTACCTGATCTAGCGCTGTTGCTACAGTAGCCTAGCAATCGTCTACTTGCTGTCAGTTTGCCATCCACACATCAAGGGGCCGCGTTGGTCATCTGTTGAAGACGGAAGCCGAGGCCTCGTTGGTTTCCCCCTCATCACAGTCCATCTTCGCTCTGCTCCTCATCATTATCCTGACACAAAAGGAAAGTGACTTGTGGGTTTCCGATTGTGTATGGGTGTGTCTGATTTATGGAGAGTATGGGAGTTATCATCAAACGCACACACACATAGAGGCTATTGTGCAGGTCTAATTGAAGGTGGTATCGTTAAGAGGGTTGTAAATCTTCCTGTAGTGGTCACCACTCAAAGTGCCCGTTACCGTAGACCGATTCAGCCTGTTTATTTGCTTTGACAGGAAATCAATGACAGACACACACACACACACACACACAGACATACACGCACAGACACACACACAGAGAGACAGACGGGAGAATAGAGATCGGTCTTGCCAATGAGGTCGGCGAGATTGTTGAAGCTAATTTTGCAAAAACAATGTTCTAAAACAGAAGCGGCTTTGTTCTGTCGTGGCTTTTCTCTCGTAAAATGTTTGGAAAACTCTGTTCATCATCTGCGTCTGATAGGAGAGGTGCCTGCTAGCAGAGACAAGCTGTTTCCATCCAGCTGTCAAGCAGGATTTACACATGTTTGAAAAAAATACTACCAATAAAAGGAAAATAGATCGAATCAAAATGTCAAATAGTCAAATCTGTTCCTGGAAGAGAATGTAGTATAACAGTATTTATATTAGACAAGTCGTTTGACTAATGTTAGAGGATGTATCACTGATAGTATGCATCATTTCAATTAAAAGACAAAACATTTTTGCCTTTGAAAATATGACTTTTCCCTTTTACGATGACATAAGAAATAAGAACATCTTTTTAGCACATTATAACCATTTTAATGTTGAGTAAAGAGAAGTTGGGTAAATGCATTACCGTGCAAGAGCTCTTCAACTTCTGTACTGTGGGCTGCAGTGTCTACACCGCTGTTTATTTGTATTTGGATTATCGACTGTCAATGGGATGAAACACTTAGTTTATGTGGACATTGTATTGTGACCGAGTGTCCCGCCTCCCCTTCGCCACCTCAGCATTGCCACGGTCTGTTCACACGGTGAAGCTCATGCACCATGGTTACAGCAGCAGCCTTTGAAGCCATCTCAAGCGTCCCTCCAACGTTTTTTTCTTTCCCTAGCTCCTCTCCCCTGACCCTGTCGCCGCCCTCCCCCTCTCTCCTCTTTTCTTTTAGCATAGGAGAGAGTTGTTTTGACCTCGGCCATAAATGCTCATGACACCTTAAAAAAAAGCCCAACCAGGACGACGCATAGTCACACATGCTTTCTGGATAATGCAAACCTGCAGTTCGACATTATCTCATTCCTCACACATTGTTAGCGTGCGTCCCGCAGTTAAATACAGTGTGTGTGGCTTGAGGTCGGTCCGGGCCGTTTAGAAGGGGGGGGAGAGTTCAACAAGGTTTTATCTGCTTTTTGTGTCACACCAAATGATCCGCAGAGCATTTCTCCACAGTGGTGCAGCGATTTATGTAGTGGCTGGACAGATTTATCTGTGGAAAAAGAAAGCGAGGAGCGAGAAAGGAGATATTCTTGGAAGGTCTTTCCTCTCCGTGTTTGCGCAGAAGCAAACAGCTCTTTGTTTTTACCAGGATGAATAGCTGGGAAAATGGCAATAGAAAAATTAGTGGAGAAGAAAGAAAGAGAAATCAGGGAGACACAAAAGTGCTCGGATTTCACTGGTGATGGGGTTGGTTGACGACAGGGGTGCGCTGAGATCAGCTATTGAGTTGATACTGACCTGATGTTGCCTTATAAATAAAAAAAACGTCATGAAATGAATTAAGCGCTGCTATCGTCAAAAAAGTGGGATTGGTGCATTCCTAAAGAGAACTGAGGGTGAACGAGAGGAGACTATATGCATTAAATGCACATGTGGTTGTTATTGTTGGAAAAACAATATGAGAGGCATTTAGATCACATGGTTTAGCTTCAGGTCAGGAAACAAGTGAGTCTATTGATCAATATGCCTCTTCATGCCGTCTTACACCCTTGCACTCAAACACTGCAGCATCATAAAGGTTCCTCTGTCTAAAAGCACCAGCTTTGATTTGCTTTTACCTTTTGCGGTAACAGGAAAAGCAAAACAGAGCAGAGAGAGAGAGAGACTCTCAAAAAGAGGCTTTTCAAATCTAACCACAGATAACGTCTCCTAACAGCCGCTCGCTTTATTACCTTTGCATTCCTGGATATTTGTACTTGTTTGCGTATACGCGGGTGCGTGTGTATGTTTGAATTCATAAAGGAGCATCCTTCTTCTTTGGCAGACGATCACAGAGTGTCAAATCACTTGTTATCCATGTTTGAAAATGGAGTTGGCTGCAGTGTCTGCATGTGATGCGCGTGTGCATGCCGGTGTTTGGCACCAGGCTGGAGGGTTGCTGTGGGTCCACGCCGGCGTAGTTGGGGCTGGAACGTGATTGGTGGGGACAGTGGGCCAAAGGCTTCCCAGCCTAGCGACTGCCACTTGGTAGCGTGCCCCAAATAGACAGGCCAAATCCGAAAAGATTCACCCCTAACTCTCTCTGCTCTCGCTCACGCGTCGGCAGCTCCGATTAAATGTGCTTTATAGAAATAAAGAAAAAGCTTACGTGTGTCGTCCTCTCAAACCCTCAACCAGCCTTCATGAGAGTTTGATCCTGTTGTACCTGTTCGTATTTTGGATGAGGTGCATTAACCGCACCATCTTATCACCGCGGAGAAACATTGAAATTTGTGGGGTATTGAGCGTTGAGGAGGAAGCATGGAGGACTGAAGAGAAACAGAAGGGAAATGAAAACAAAGAGCAGCTAGAGAAGGAACAAGAGGAACGGGAGAGATGATTAATCCAATCAAGCCTCTTAGTTTCTCATCAATAGGCATTGTTCTAAGATGGCTGCCTCTCCGCAGCTCAGGCTGTGGGCTGCGGCTAGGCTAACGCACGAGCTAATTCCAGAATAATACGGAGAGGAGGGCAACGCCGAGGACGCAGTGCTCTGCCAGCGGCTTAGCAGCAGCAGAGGACTCACTCACACAGACACACACACACACACTGAGCATTGGATGGGGAGTCCCAGATTGAGTGAGGTGCCCGTTGGATTGTACGGCTTATAGTTTTATCCCGTGTGAATGTGTGTTGCTGTTGCTGTTGTGGAGTGTAGAGTAGAGCTGAACTGAGTTCACAGACTGTACTTGTCTGAAGGTAATGCCTGTATTTGCCCATGTCCTTTAACGCGTGTGTGCGGGTTAAACATGGACTCATTGTGCAGAAATAGGACACAAATATTGCTTGTGTCTCAGACTAAATGAAGCTGTCGAAAACGCTGCGTGTTTAGGCCATTAAAACCGGAGCTTATTTTCAAACCGCGTGCCGGCTCACTGCTTGTTGTTTGTTTAACGCAACGCCGAGTGCGCGTTATTCTCTCCACCTCGTTTTTTCGATCTCTTTCCCCTCTGCGTCTTATCCGTCTCCCTGCGTCCCCCAGTAGATCTCACTCCCTGCCGCCCGCCTTCCTGCAGCATTCTCTCAGATGACAGGAGGGGGTTTTTCCTTTGTTTGGGGAGATGCTCGCACATTCTCTCCTTTTGTTGACAGGTAGAAGACATTAAAGATACTAAAAGACTGAGGAGGATGGAGTCCTCCTGGGAGTAGGGGCGGGGAGTGGGGGGGGGGGAGATGGAGAGGGCAGCACTGATAGCAGAGTGGGGGAGTAGAAGTGGGGTTGCGAAGGGAAAGTGAAAGATAGTCGGCTGAAGCTGGGCCAAAGGTAACGTGTTTAGCGAGAGAAAAGGCAGGATTGAGTCGCGGGGGGGTTGGAGGAGGCAGGGTTGAGTCGCGGGGGGGTTAGAGGAGGCAGGATTGAGTCGCGGGGGGTTGGAGGAGGCAGGATTGAGTCACGGGGGGGTTGGAGGAGGCAGGGTTGAGTCACGGGGGGGTTGGAGGAGGCAGGGTTGAATCAGGGGGGGGGTTGGAGGAGGCAGGGTTGAGTCGCGGGGGGGTTGGAAGAGGCAGGCTTGAGTTGCGGGGGGGTTGGAGGAGGCAGGGTTGAGTCGCGGGGGGGTTGGAGGAGGCAGGGTTGAGTCGCGGGGGGGTTGGAGGAGGCAGGGTTGAGTCGCGGGGGGGTTGGAGGAGGCAGGGTTGAGTCGCGGGGGGTTGGAGGAGGCAGGATTGAGTCACGAGGGGGTTGGAGGAGGCAGGGTTGAATCAGGGGGGGGTTGGAGGAGGCAGGATTGAGTTGCGGGGGGGTTGGAGGAGGCAGGGTTGAGTCGCGGGGGGTTGGAGGAGGCAGGGTTGAGTCGCGGGGGGGTTGGAGGAGGCAGGGTTGAGTCGCGGGGGGGTTGGAGGAGGCAGGGTTGAGTCGCGGGGGGGTTGGAGGAGGCAGGATTGAGTCACGGGGGGGGTTGGCAGGATGAGTCACGAGGGGGTTGAGATCAGGATAGGGGGGGTTGGAGGAGGCAGGGTTGAGTCGCGGGGGGGTTGGAGGAGGCAGGATTGAGTCGCGGGGGGGTTGGAGGAGGCAGGGTTGAGTCGCGGGGGGGTTGGAGGAGGCAGGGTTGAGTCGCGGGGGGGTTGGAGGAGGCAGGATTGAGTCGCGGGGGGGTTGGAGGAGGCAGGGTTGAGTCACGGGGGGGTTGGAGGAGGCAGGGTTGAGTCGCGGGGGAGTTGGAGGAGGCAGGGTTGAGTCGCGGGGGGGTTGGAGGAGGCAGGGTTGAGTCGCAGGGGGGTTGGAGGAGGCAGGGTTGATTAGGAGAATGGAAGGAGGGTTTGAGAGTCGGTGACCTCGGGTAAGTCTCTTTGAATGTGTGCTGATGCGTGAAACCTGAGCACACGCAGTATTAGCACGCCTCACTTACTGAAACACAGCAGAGGACTGACACAGGGCAAGACGCACACACACAAACACACACACACACGCATGCATTAGAGGCACACATGTTGGCACATCTAATGATGCGCCGACACACCGATACAATACTCACGCACACAAAGCTGGAGCCTTGTTATAGGTTAGTGTGTTCGATCCAGAAGCACAATGGCGGCAGTTGGAGAAGGTCAGCTCAGGCGCTCCAACAGGCCCAGAGGCTCTGCCCCTTCAGCTGCTCCACAACTTGTGTCTTTGCTCGGCGCCCCGGCCGATCGGTCGCCGCGTTCTGGCCCTGTTTAGTTGTGTGATTCACAAAACGCTTTAGGCAGGATCAACAATAATCCAGCGCTTCCTCTCCGCTTTGCTCTCTGTTTTGCTCTCGTTTCGTCCTCCTTGTGTGTAAGTTAGTGCGTTAACCATTAACCATCCAATAAGCAGGATAATTGAGACAAATACTGCAATGAGGAAATGTCACAGGAGTGCACAAGTGAAGCGAAAGACTCTCACTGCCATGCCCCGTGTGTAATGCGCACACATCATTAAGTAATAAGTCAATTCCATGGGATTGTGTGTGCTATCCTTGCATGTGTACACAAATACGTTCATCTGTATAATTGCGCGTCCACGTGTGTCTGTGTGTGTGTTTCTTTGTGGCATGTTGCTGTAAAGCAGGATTCTCCTGCTGCGTGTGCTGTCTATGTTCTCTCAGAAACGTTTGCATGCCACACACACACACACAGCGTGTTTAGACGGGCACCCACACACCCCCTCCTCGTATACACTCACACACTACCTAGAACCACACACACCGTATGGACACACATTCTTTTTTTTAACAAACGAGCAGCGCTTTTTAAAGACTCCCTCCGTCTTCTCTGGTTCACTGTTTCGTCTGTGTGCCTCTCTGCCGTTGCGTCTAATAACGACGGGCCTCGCTGAGAGGCAGCAGATCGGATGTGTTTGATATGGAGACAGATGAAGGGTTGGAGGATGCAGGTAAGAGAGCTGAGTGACTATAAAAAGCCTCATCAGAGCAGAGACGTGCGGCGCGATGCATTCCCTCGGCTGAGAACAGGGAGGCTTTTGTTGTTTGTGCTTGAAGGCAGGTGTGCCACAAGGCATTGTGGGAGGGATATGATATGACGGCACATCAGGTTGTCAGCTCTGGCCAGCTTCCACCCACCCGGCTCCCTTGAATATGAGTGTGTGTGTGTGTGTGTGTGTGTGTGTGTGTGTGTGTGTGTGCGTGTGTCTGTGTCGACCACAATAACGGCTAGCAGCAAATTTAAAAGGGAAATCCACTTTAAATCCAAAGTGACAGGTTTCCGGTGAACAAGAGGAGTGCAGGCTTGATTTTTGAATATTACATTTTTCATGTGCCTGGAGATGTCATCAAGAGAAGTTCTGGAGAAGGATCATAGCACTATCCACACTGCACAAAGCATCCATTTTAATGAGCAATTTAAACCAGCTGTGTTGAAATGTGATCTTCAAGAATATAATTTAAGTTGTTTGAAATCACTTTTCTTCAGTAAAAACAAATAAATAATAATAATATTTTTTTTATGCCTTTATACTTTAACATGATATCATGCGTTTTTGCATGCCGTCCGTCTAAATGTTTCCTTATTAATGCTTGATCAAAAAAGCTTAGTCAGCTTTAATTGGTTTATGATTACATGGCGCAGCTGCAAAGGTTAGCTCATAAACCGTTGGTGGAGAAACTCGGTGGGCAGCCTGCAATGGACAAAGGAGGAAGAGCCACATCCGAAGGTCCTGTTGAGTCCCATGTTTCTGAGATCAGCTGCGTTTTCTTATTTTCACAGTTGGATATGCACTGAACCACTGGAAAGGGGAGTTTGTCATCTCCCTTTCCAGATATTGTTGACAGCACTGCAGTGGACTTGAAGGTCAGTTTGGAGCAGGTAGAGAGAATGACTAATCAGCATTAACTTTAAAAAGAACAACAAAGACGTCTGTGCATCGATATATCCTGAAATCCAGAATCTAATGAGGATTCATGATGCTTGCTTCAACCCTGGTTGTTGAAAAAAAGCTGAATCAACACTTTTATTAGGCATCAGTAGCTTATAGAGATAGCTATGATGTGGTTTCATAAAGTGGTTCTTCTGAGCAGACATTCAGCCAGATTTAGTGCCCATAGAAGCGAGTGAATGATATCTTGGTATTATCCAACAATTTGACAGGAATGTCTCCAGGACCTCGGCTGTCCTTGTTGGAAGTGTAAGGTTACTCGTGCTTGGGTCTGCTTTGTATTGCTAAAGTAAATTGTCAAAATCGACTCTCTCCTTCAGTGTTGCCAGCAGGGTCTCCAAGGACATTAATCTACTGACTTGAGACTCAAGTGTTTATCTACACTGTCTTTTATGAACTCAGTCAGGCAGGATTAGCAACACCAGAGCCTCATCAGTGGTTGGACGATGGCCCAACATTGCAAACCAACCCCTCTTCCTTCCGTCTTTCTTTCCTGCTCAATCACTCTTGTAATTTGAGGGTAACGTATCCGTTCATCTGCCAGCTCTGGATGAGCAGACGGAAACCCTGAATGTTTTCAATTAATAAGAAAAAAAGAAATCTCTGTATATACTCAGTTTTGGCCCTTTGTCTTTACTGTTCATCCGCTGTCTGCTCTCTGGCAGTTCTTTAAAGGGTGAGAGGAGCTCTTGGTGCGTGCGCGTGTACACACCTTCGCCGCCATCCAAGGTGTGACCGCACCGGGCGACAAGGCCGGCGTCCGAGGGGAGTGTGTCTGAAGAGTCGAGGGGTGTGTGTGACGTGCTTTAGACAGCTTCCTGAGGTGGACTCGCGTGTAGCCACATAGGTTGATGATAAGCCGCTGTTTTGCATCCGGTGACTGAGCAGACGTAATTCATTCATTTTACAGTAACCCTTGTTTGACCTCAATTTTGAAAAACATGAAGGTTCCTAAAACATAATTAATTGAATTAATTTAGGTAATGATCTAAAAACTCTGCAGTCGGCAGTCAGTTTTCTTGTTCGATGTTCAATGAATTCAATTAGAATTACATGTACTTTTTTGTGGCTGCTTGGAATATAACTCATAACTCAAACCTTTGTGTTTGCCTCTGTGTCAACTATCCTCCTGTTCATGGCCGGCGCACGCTTTACCTCGGATCCTCACTTCACAGGTAAGTGTTTGAACTGAATGACACAATAAACCCCGCACACAAACACAACCACACACACACACGCACATCCATGTGCGTTTCTCAGTTAGCGTATCCGTTATCTGAAGGCGTCTTGTCAATGTGTTGAACTCCTAGCGAGGCCACACTCCTGGATAATGTTGCTAAGAAACAGGACTGTGTGAAAGTGCGCAACTGACATTGGTTGTTGTCCTGTTGACACCGAGGTGAGGAGCTGTGATTAAACTGAAAACCTTCTGACTATCACTTGGAAACAAAGCCTTGTGTTTTTCTCCTATTTTGTAAAGCAGAATGTCACATCTTTCCAAGTGTAGCCAGAGCCGGCCCGAGGCATAAGCGAACTAAGCGGCTGCTTAGGGCCCCCTGGCCACCAGGCGAATTGCGAGCTGCTTACGTGCATTCATTAACAAGTGTGAATGGTAGCTCAGATATAAGGTGTCTGCTTAGGGAGCCAGAGATCTGGGTTTGGTTCCTGCCTGGAACCAGATTTTTTTTCTTCTCTTTTCACTTTTTGACCACGTGTCTGGCTGACCGCTGCCCCCCCGACATGCAAGGGGAGGCTAAGGCCCGTTCAGTGCTGCACAGCCCTAGTTTTGTATTATAACCTCCCTGTATTCGTTTATAATTTTCGCTCTAACATTATAGCGTGACATTTGTGCCAATAATCTTCTAGCACAGGTGACTCTGCGTGGTGGGAGGGGGGCCCCAAATCAAATTCTACTTAGGGCCCCCAAGAGGCTCGGGCCGGCACTGAGTGTAGCATCTTTATATCAGAGATTTTCTGTAGAAGTGTTTGGCCGTGTGTGTGCGTGCATTTGCATGTGTGGTGCTCAGCTGGCCAGGCGAGAGTTGGGTAATTGCAGGGTTATTGCTGCTGAGCCTGATGGGTAATGACACATTTGCAAATTAATTCTCAGTGCAAGGCTGTGATTAGCATACGGGAGAAGCATCTCACACACAACAGCCGATACACACACACACACGCACAAATGGATGCTCACACACACAGATTTCATGCAAACTTCTAATCATCAGCTGAGGGGTCAGGTTAAATGGGTGTGTGTAATGGAGGAGTGGGTGCTGGTCTTGGCAATTAGGGGCAAATGAAGGCTGACGAGATATCATTTCTCGTCATATTTGATATGAGACGATGTCCCACTTCTTTTTTTTTTTTTTTTTACACACGTTACACACCCTTGCATCACCTGCTTGCTGAGGCCAAAGGCCACGTGCAGTAGTTGGTCTTATCATTCTTCAGCAGATTCCCACGTACGTCAATGTTTCTGTTTGACATTGGGTGAGAAGTGTGGTGCTCTACACAAACTGACCTTTTTTTACCATCATGTCAGAGTGCAGAAGATTACTCTGTGCGTGTGCTTGCGCCTGTGTGTGAGTCTCTGCACCTCCAGAGGTTTTGTGGTAGTGAAAGATTATTGATGCTGTATCTTTGCTTTCCCTGCTGTGGAACAAACACACACACATACATATAGAGATTGACTATTTTTCTTGCAAGGGGGGGTTGTAGGGAGACAATTCTATGGTGGGTTGACAGGAAGTAGGCTATGAGAGGTTATTGTGTGTGTGTGTGTGTGGGTGAGAAGGAGAGCATTCTCTCTACTGTGCCCTCCCTTCCATCGTGTTTTCATCTTGTTTTCCCTTTTTCCTCTTACACCCCCTTTTCTCTTCTTTTGTTCTTCCTCTCTTCCATTCTATTCTCCTCTGCTTCTCCCTGATACTCCTTGATCACAGTGTTTTTAGCCACACACACACTGCCTCAGTCCCCAGGGAGCTTTTATAGCCTTTCAGAGAATGTGTGTGTGTGTGTGTGTGCGTGCATGTGCCTTCTTAAGGAGTGCACTTGTCAAATATGACTCATTACATCTACCTTATACCTTAAATAACAAATAGCAATAATAAGTCCCTAGCATGGCCTATCCCTTAAAAAGCGGCTAAATGAAAAAATGGAAGATTCTCTTCCATTACATCCATCAACTCTCCCTCACTGAAGTGTGTACTGGGTTTAATGGTAAGGCTGTATCCTCTGATCTACTAGATTTTTCTAATTTTCTTCTAAACAACATATTCTATTCCCTGTTTCACTTCTATCTAGTTGCACCCAGAAAACATTCAATAGAAAACAGCATCTGGAATACATTGCTGACAGGTTCACAGATGTCGCCAGTGTTCTTTTGATTGTTGTGCCCTCCTCAGAGCGTTTAGCTGAAGCCATTAATACATTTCTGAGAAAATGGTTTCAAATTGGAGCCATCATCTGGAATCCCCTTCCCTACAGGGTCTGAAGAAATGAAATTGATCTTGTCCACCTTTACGGAAATTGGATGCCGTATTTTTAGAAGTCTGTCCGTCTCTGTCAGTGTCTCGTCCCGTTGGCGGCGACGCCCCTGAGGGCGACAGGTCACCTCCCAACCTTTTCTCCCAAGGTGCGAGACACTTCAACACCCACATCACACCTGCTTTAAAACTGCAAAGAAGCATGGCACGTGGCTTCCAGCGACGATTATTTGTATTGTTTGCGCAAATTTGTCACCGTGCACAATTTAGCAAGAAATTTGTGTAAACATGTTGCACAATCTCCCTCATCTGTGGAATGTCACAGCACACACACCGTTGACATGCTGCACATGCCTTGATTGAACATTTCTTAGGGTAAATAAAAAAGGGCTTTGTTCCCTTAGCAACTCCCCCTCCCCCCTTCAATCTATGGTCTTCCCTCCCCCCCACCACTCCCTCCCCTTCTGTCTGTCTGTCAGTCTTTCTATCCCGCCTTCCTCCAGTCATCGATCCCCGTTTGTGATCATTTGCCCCGTTAGCCCGTGAGCATGCCTCTCGTGCTCCCACTCATTGTCACAGGATCCGTTTTTTTTTCCTGTCCTCTGAGTCTCTCTGAAGGCGTAGGACCCCTCAGTCTCTCCCCTCCCCTTCCCCACTAAACTCCTGCCAATCCCCCCCTGTCTTTCTACCCCACTGCGAGTTTCATAGAATGGGTCTGAAAGCTAGTCAGCCCTCAGGGGCGGGACTGTCTTGCTCGAGTAGTCCTCCATCATTTCTCCCTTTCTCTTTCTCTCTCTCTCTTTTTGGTTTGGCGAGGCTGCATCCCAGGTGATGGTTAACTCCTCACCTCTGCTGCCACCGCCTCAGTCAGGTTTTGTGTGCAGAGCAGGCCGGCGGAATAACACAGCCTGTTTGTGTGTTTATTCATGTGTGTGTGTGTGGTGTGTGTGTGTGTGGTTCGGGGGAGAGGGAGGGGGAGGCTGCTGTCGTTGCAGCGTGGTGAGCAGTCTGTGCGTTAGGCTGCACCAGCCAAGTTTACTAGACGGACACACAAATGCACCCACACACTTGCAGACAGAGACGAGGACGGAAAAGAATGGAGGCGGGGAAACTTTCGTTTATTTTTTCTTTCAAACACGACGCTGTTCTATTGTGAGCTGCCCTTGAAGACCCACGGCACCCTATAGGTTGGTGCTTCCACGCTGCCTGCTACAGCGTGAACAGATGCTCCCTTGATAAGCGTTGCCTTTTCGCTGACACTGTGGTTGTCCAATCAGCTTCCGCTCCTGACTCCGAACTGTACTGTGACCACTCTGCTCCCCGGGGGTGAAGCATCGGCACCGGCCGGGCTTTCCCTCTCCTCTGTAGCCTTGCCTCTTCTATCTCTCTTCTTGCTTTAAAACCACCAGCCCCCCCACACACACTCACACACACACACACACACACTCTCTCTCACACACACACACACACACACACACACACACACACACACACACACACACACACACACACACACACACACACACTCACACACAGCACACATACACTTTGGACCGTGTTGTTGCCTGGAGGGAGTTCGTTCTGCCCTCCTTTCTCCTCCTCTCCTCCTCCACCTCCTTCGCTCCGTGTCACCATGCAGTGAAAGAGAGGGAGAGAAAAAAGGGAGGGCGAGAAAATGAGAGCTGAGAGAGAGAGAGAGAGAGAGAGAGAGAGAGAGAGAGAGAGAGACAGGCAGCAGTAGCGGAGGAAGCAGAGCCGTCTCTCTGATCATCCTTCTTGGATAGAGGGATAAAAGAGCCAGGAAGCGGTCGTCACTCTGTACTGCAGGATTTACCCAGCTTCTGTTTCATCCTCCCCTCGCGTCTTCTTTGCTGTGGACCGGTAGCTTTTACATCGGCTCTCCCGTCCCACTGGTTGTGTGTTTTTCTGTGTGCACGTAAGAAAGAGTCTGTGTCTGTCTCCTGCCGCCGCTTGGGAAACGCACAGCGAGCGTGTGACCCTTTGCCCGGGGGATCACGGGCGGGAGCGAGGGGGTCGCGGGAGGAGGCGTGTTCAGGGGTCGACCCTTGCACTTCTCCGTCTGAGTGCATCTGTGTGACTGTCCGTGTGTTTGTGTATGCGTGTGTCCTAGCCGGCTGGGCGGTCCCAGCCTCACGCTTGGTTAGCGAGGACTAAAGAGCGGGGATGACAGGCTGAGTCCCAGCACAGCCTCCCCTCACACAGAGCCTCGTTTCTGGGTGGCTGCGAGGGCAAAGCCCCTCTCCCGCTCAGTCTTCCGGGACAGGACGACTGCCTGCACGTTTAAAACAAGTTACTCTCGCTTCATGACACTTAAACAGTAACCATGTTTGGACTTAAAGCCCCACTTTACTACTTTGCCAGGTAAGATAACCTTTTCCTGTTCGTTTTTGCATGTATTGTTTAAATGCACAGTGTTCAAAACAGTGTGCGTGTCCTTCTTTGTGTTTTGCACGAGGTTAGCTCTGGAAGTGCATCTGAGGAGACGCTTGTCTTTGTGTTTGCTGGTCCTGATGTTGGAACTTGACATCCAAGGATGCTAATGCCGTGTGACAGCAGCTCTTACTCCGTTTCGCTAAGCTCTCAGCCCCTTTTTCTCCGCGTGGAAGTGAGCAGGTAGCGAGCACACTAAGTGGCGGCGTGTGTTTTATTCAACACAACCACACGGCGAGTACAGCGGAGGAGCAAACCCACGGTCCTGCGTGTTGGATCCCTCCTTTTGCCGATACAGATCGGTGTCTTTGTGTCTGTGCCGGGGACCGTGCGCACATGCACTCACACCTGCGTGTTAGTGGTGTTGCGTGTGTGTGTGTGTGTGTGTGTGTGTGTGTGTGAGAGTGAGTGCTGAGGCGGCGTGAGGTTACGGCCGGTCGGCACTTAAGTGCGTCTTACGGCTCACTGGGCACTGATTGTGGAGAGGACAGCCAAGAGAGGGCAGTGAGAGAGAATGACTGACTGAGGCACACACGGGGAGAATGAAAGCCTTGTTATTGGGCTCATTCTTCCCTATTTCTTTTGTTTGCGTGTGTGTGTGTGTGTGTGTGTGTGTGTGTGTGTGTGTGTCTCTGAATTCCCATGGAATTTTGCTCTTAAATGTATTTATGTTTTCCCCGCACGCTGTGCACATGCACATTTGTTAAATTCGACCAATAAATACACACGGCGCCGGGTACAATGTGTGCAGTGTCGGCTGTTTAACCTACGTGGTTGTTGTTAATAAACCCTGCTTAATTGTGAAATCGAAATCTGTACAAAGGTGCTCTTCTGATTAATGAGCGTTCTCATCATTGTGTGTCCGTTTCTCCGCACGGCGGAAGTGGGCACACTTCACTGACACTTAGCAGATATAAATTATGGATGAGCTTTAGTCAGCAGGCAGAGTGTGTAGTGAGACCACAACCAACTCTGCTTTAGTTTTCACCCTCGTGTTTCATTCTACAACCTCTTGTCCTGTTGTAAGAGAGTTCACTTGCCTGCTTAAACCCAAACATTAGCCGTCCTCCTCCACCATCGTTTCAAATTAGTTATATTTCGTTCTGTTTTTTCTTCTTCTTCTTTTGCTGCCCTTTGCCTCGCTTTTGCTCCAAAAATACAGCATTCTCGCCGTCGTGTGAATGCACAACGATGTTCCGGGATGATTGTCTGTGATGATTGGATCTAACATGGTGAGTGAGACACCGACACAATAAGGGAAATTATATAGAGAATTAAGAGAGGAGAGGAGAGGGAGTCTCTACCTTTGGCCTCTGTCTCCTCAGGGCTTTCTACCTCTGATTCCATAACTACCCATCCATCTCCTCCGCCTCCCCCGCTCTCATCCTTCTCGTCCCCTTCCTCTTTCTCTTCCTCCATTTTGAACCTCCAAACCCCCCCCCCACACAAACCGAGACCCACCGAGACCCACGTGAACTGGAGACACATAGAGAGGGTCTGGGTTGTGACGGTGGCCAAAGCTGGTGGGGTTTGTGTGTGCGTTCAGCACAGTGGGTTGCTTCTTCTCTTCCCCCCTCTTTCATTCAGGCAGTGAATGAGCCCCCGTCTGCCTTCCCGTCTTAACCGACGTTGCCTTGGAGACCGTGTCAGACACATGCTAGCTGTGATTATTTGACAACAAAAAAGGTTGGGTTAAATGGAGAGAGAGGGGGGACTAGAGATGCGCTGAGACAGAACGACGGGTGAGGGAGGTCGCGGTAAAGGAAAGGAGGATACTTGAACTTGGGTTGCGCTTACATCACAGCGTAGACGGAGCAGAGAGGAACCACTTCAGAATGGAGCGTGTCAATCCTTCTCTTGATGCCTCTTCACTGCACTGGAGAAGACGAGACACCTGATGGAGCTCTACGCTCTGCTCAGTGCCCTTTACTTATTTGTCTTGTTCTCTCCAGGCCTACCTCAGTCCCACACTTGCTTTACATGTCATTTTTGTTCCACTTGTATCCTCCCCCCTTCTGTTCATTACTTACCTTTGTTCTCCAAGCTGATTTCAAACAGATGAAACCTTGTTTGTCTGCAGGAGCACTCTCTGCTGTTGTTATCTCCCCCCCAAAACGGACTGTGCATATAACCTTGGGGTAAAGCAGTGAGAAAGAGGAATAAGAGGAGAATAAGTTGGATGGACAGACAAGCAGACAAGAGGCAGAGATTAGAAAAGTAAAACAGGCTCGAACTAAAAGCAAGTGGGAATAGGGGAAGTTGGGTTAAAGAGCAACAATGGCTGTGTTGTTATGACAGGACTCGGACAAGGTTTTGGTGTTGCAGATTGTAGATACTGTCTAGCTCGGACAACCGAAATGCAATCCAATCCACTAGTCGGGACTGCCGACAGGACAGATTGAGATAAAGGGTTTACGAGCTTTACATTATACAGAGAGAGAAAACAAATCCAGGACTAAACCAGTCGGATTGTCCGGGTCTTTCTGAGAATCAGACAGTGACATGGACAAAAAGCCTTTCTTCTCTTACACACTGGCGTAATCAATATGTGTTAAAGCAATGCCGGGTGTGGAAGCCTTCATCAAAGTGTGGACTATTCGCTCCTGATCACACACCACTCTGGTTCAAGACCGGAGAAGTGATCGTCTGGAGAATGTTTTCATTTTAAGAACCACCACACACTGGTCACCTTAGCGCAGAAGTCCGTAAAAAGAGTATGTGTGCAGGAGTGTAATCATTAAATCCAATTAAGTACAATATCTTTCCTCCTCCTTCCGTCCCTCCGCTGCCTTGATCAATTCCTTTAAATCTCTCGGCTGCATCCTCTCTCTCTTCGTGCTGTCGTCCACTCATTTGTCACCCGTCTCTCTCATTCTTTCCCCTCCTCGCTCTGTGCTTTTATCCCCCGGTTCACTCTATCATCATACGCATTCTGCTCTTCGTCCCGTCCATCTTTCCACTCCTGCCGTTCCGTGTGCCCTGACAGCGCTGTCATTAGACGGCCGTAAAGCTCAGTCCCCATGATGGACCACGAGTTTCCTCGCCCTTTTTCTCTCTCCCTCGCTCTGCCCCAGCCATAAAAGCTGTGACCCGTTCCCTGTGTGGCATCTGTTCCGTGCCAAGTCCGCAGGTGGCACTGCAACCGTCATGGCCGCAAAGGTTGGCAGGGGCCTCATTTCACCGGCTGCCCCGCTAGCCTCCGCGTAAACTCGGGGCAGTTAAACCCTGACCCTGCGCACCTGTGGCCCCGGGCTCCTCCCTTGATACGAGCCAGCAGGAAAAGTGTGTCAGGGGAGCTCCCGAAACACACACACACACAAAAACGTTTCGTATGAAGATCCTTATTGATTACATATCGGAAATACGCAGCAAATCATTAGTCAGACCTCATAGCTTCATGTTTAGCACTCTCCCCCCCCTCTAATATTTATGCTTAGTTCAGCGTGACACGTCCTGACTCCAGCGTTGTTCTTAGAGGAATATTTTAGTTTGGAATGGTTTCTACTTTCTGGCTGAGAGTAGGATGAGAAGATCGATACCACTGTCATTGAAGAGAGTGCTGGCACTCTTTTAATCTAACTCCCAGAAGAAAAGAAGAAGAAAAAAATTGATTTCTATATTTCCGAAAAATGAAAAGCATTCCCTTAAGTAAAATCCTGAAAAAAAAGAAGTTTCCCAGCTTATTATATCCATCAGGACATTTGGTTCTCCTGCAGTGGAACACACACGGACACGTTCACGCGCACACACACAGAAACACACACCTGCACACACAAAATAGAAGCAAAATGTCCTCTGAGTAGCTATTCCAGCAGACGTTCTGTGAGCTAACAGGTGCAAGGGCTAATGGGCGCTTTGCTGGTATCACAGCGGCATGCGGCTCTGATTTATGGACTGCAGTCAGCCCTCTTCCTCCCTTCCAGTTCCCTCTGGTAGTCTCGTCAGCTCGGCACCGGGGAGACTGCAGTGCTGTTTGCATAGTGCATTGTTTTGTATGTGGGTTTGTTTGTTCTGCTCCTCTGTGGCCGTGGACAATGCACACACATTAAGGCCGCGGCGGGAGGAGAAGCGGCTTCTGCGCCGCTGTGTGCGCGCGTATCAGTTGGTGGGTCTTGTGTTACTTCCGCCTACAGTGCTTGTCAAACACTTAGCTATCATGACGGACACTCGCCTCTGCTCTTTGCTGTTAACTTACACGAATCCCAGTTTAGAATGCACAGGCAATGAGTATATGGGCTCCCATGCATCTGCGAGGCTGAACGTGCATTTGTGTACGCGTGTAAGTTGCCACCTTTAACATTATTCGAGCTGGAGAAACAGTCTAAATAATTACTTTTATCTCCTTCTGCCTACGCTAATCAAATTAGGCCACAGAGAATCCTAATTAAACTCTGTCTGCATCTGATGGCTTTGGGTTCACACACACACACACACACACACACACACACACACCAAGGATCCACATCACCACACATTGACACATGTGCCATGTCAGTATTTTCTGCGTCAGTAGTGGTGATCGGTTTGAAATGTTCGCGCTGACCTAGAAAACTACCAAAGTGCGTTAAGAATGAGTGTGGACAGCATGCGGCAGTCTTTGCGGTGGTTTGGTTCATTCTTTTGTGATCATATTATGCGTGGTACAAATGATCAGAGGAGGCAGTCATTTACGTAATTGAATATAAAGAGGTGTGGAAAGGTATGAAGAGAGGAGGAGAAGGACTGAATGAGAAAGATGAGTTTATATGATCCGTCTCTGTATGTATTGTATTTATTCATTCATATATTTTAATGAAGTAGAAGAGCATATGGTGCAGGGATATCTGTATGACCTTAATCTATAACTCATTTCTCTGAGACACACATGTTATCCACACAATCATTTTGCCTAATTTTTCTTTGCAGAATCACATCCCTGTTAAATGGTGAGCAAAACACGTTGGAGCCTCTGCACCACTTAAACTTGTATAGTTTAAGTTAAGTTTGGAGTGAGAGTTGTTCTGGATTTGCAAAAGCTTAGGCCACGTTTTTACCTGAACGACATTTTTTTATATGATTTCATTGTTTTACAGAAACAAAAAAAAACAGATAAATGAGCTGAGAGGGGGGCGAAGTGTATCCTCTCTCACTTCCTGTGGTAAGAAATAATGTGTGAGGGTAAGATTTAAGATACTGAAAGAGGGTAGTCATGTGGTGATTGCGAGGTTTATGTGCAGGAACTCTGTAGACTGTATGTTTATGTGTGTTATAGTACATTTCTGCCGTGTCGTGGGCGGCCTTTTAAGCTGGCAGTGGCGGATTTGCCATTAAAGCAACTCCTTTGCTTAAGGCAAGGACCGATAAAGTGCAATTTGTACAATCCCCTTTGCTCCTCTTTGTTCAACTTGTGAAGCCTCTGTCATGTATAAACAAGCGGGTATTTGCACTTTCTAATATTGTTAAGCTTTCAAACATTTCTTAAACCATTAACCATCTTTTGGTCTGCTCGTACGTCATGCTCGTCAGCCTTTCTTTTTGCCTGGTACCTCCCTCTCTCCTGTCGTGGCCCGACTCCAGGTTCCTCAGAGTGTTGACGCAGAGTGCCGCAGTATTTATAGACGCAACTGTAAATACCTGCGTCACCAGGGGGCTTCTCTGTACTCGTGTTTAGTGTAGGAGGGGTTATAAAAAGGCCCGCTTGACCTCATGGAGTCAGCTTGAGGTTAGCAGGTCCTTGGTTGTCAGTTTTCTTCTTCACCAGGGATGGATGATACATTCAATGATGTAATGAATGAATAGCCCCCGTCGTCTACTTTATTGCCAGAGATAGGCTGTGTGAGTGTGCATGCATGCGTGCCCGTGACTCTGCACGGCTGATTGGTGCCGAGCTTCCAGCCTTTCGGCAGACAGGGAACAGGAATGAATCACGGCGGACAGATTAAGAGAAAGTCGAGAGCTCATCACATCCTGTTAAATACTGGAAATGACTCGAGGCAGGGTCTCTCTCCTTCCTCCCAATCCCCCCCCCCCCTGACTCTGTCCATATCTTAGCTCACTCACTTACTCTCCTTCCCTGCCTGTTATTCTCAGACAGTGGTTTAGCATCGGACAACTGGGCCTAAAAACATCCTATTAAAAATAGCGTCACGCACTGAATCTGTGCGCAGGAGTGAGTGAGTGTGAGACGTGGCGACAGGGAGGCACTGGATGATGGATGATGGATGATGGCCGTGACCTGAATAGATGGCTCTGGGCACGGTCAGATGACTTCCTCAGGAGGAGGAGTAATGAGAAGAGGGCACAGGACTACTGCTCCATCACTCAGTGTTTATGGACGCCTTACAGCGACCCCAACGCGAATAGCACAGTGGCTGTAGCTGAGTATAAATTTCACACACTGTGTCCGTCCCTTTGCGAGTGCACAACATGTTCTCGAAAAGCCACGCGCGTCTTTACTTCTCTGAAGAAAAAAAAAAAATGTGGCGGAGGTTTGTCTAATATTTACCTCTTCCTCCCTCCCTCCCATCCAGCCCTATGGGCGCTGTGTTTGTGCACTGGTGTTTATCTGGCTGCTTGGCGTCGGAGTGTAGCCTCGATAGGGCTGCTTTGAAACCCTCAGGGTAAGCTGTGCGAGCGGAAAGGTCAGACAAGGTTACATCAGCGTCTCTTAGCGAGTGGACACACATGAAGACACTTCCTCTCACACACTCGCTCTTTGTGTGTGTTGATGCCCTGAGCCCAATTGAGACAAGGGTAACTCGCTATCGGTAAAACACGCTTTAAACCACTGGTCGAGGAGCGTGTTCGCCTATGAATCCCAGAATACGACCAGTTGAAGGATGATGCATCGATCTGACACCCTACACTCTGGCGCTGATTGATGTGACCTGGCTCCTGGCTCTGTGACTGTCTGCTCCAGTCTCTCAGCATCATGTCACGGGAGGTCTCAGAAAGGTGGGAGGGGGGCTTCGGGTGCTTCCAACGGCAGATGAAGGTCAGGGGAACGCAGAGTGTAAGGCGAGAAAAAGGGCTGAAGGGGCGGCGGAAGCAAACGCGGAGATAAGACATGTGAGGTGGAGATTAGGGAGAGAGCGGGCACGAGAAGGGGGTGAGGTCAAGAGTGTGTGCGGGAGAAGGAAAGCCAGGGATGGATACTCGTGAGGCTTGGGGAGGACGGGCGGCGGGGAGCGGGAACATGATTTGGGGAGGGGCTGCCAGCTGAATCCTGGTGGGGAGCGTCAGGAGGGAGCTGGCACTGTGGAGGCGGGCATATGGAGGGATGGTTGGCACTTTGGCTGCCACCGGAGAGTGCACCTGCCGACAGGGGGGAGACTCTGCCAAACGGGGGAAGGGACGGAGCGGAGGGAGAGCTGGGGTGTGTTGGTGGTACATGGCAGTGCTGCAGAGTTTTGATTTTTGGATGTTAATGACATGAGTCTTCCGATGGAGACACATACATGAACGCACACAGGTGGATGCAAGCACACATGCTACTCATCACCCTGCGCACAAACGTCTATCAAACACAAACAGTCTGAGGCAAACAAATGCTCCATTTCCGGCAGTGAAATGCACCGAGTGTGTGCAAATAAAACGCCTTTATAATGATAGTATTTAAACCAGAACAAACTACTCCTTAATTGGACTGAGCTGTTTTTGCTGTTAACTTGCTGCTAATTAGACTAGTGAATTCCTCTCACTCCCTTTTTTTTTAACTTTGTGTCATTATTTAGTTTTTACTGAAAAGTCTGCCTGCGTACAGCGAGAAGCAAGAAGATTAAAGTCAAAGCAGAAATGAGATGTGTTGACTGAAGAAATGGAATATGTGACTATGAGAGCGTTTTAAGCACATTTAAGTTTCATTAATGCGTTTGTGTGTTTGGGCTACTCAACATCGACACAGACGCGAGAGCTAAAGGCCGCTGCCCTCAATGAGCCGCTGTCGGGGGGGGGGGGGGGGGGTGTACCCCCCCACTGCACTCAAACCGAATGTCGGTACACTATTTGACATTTTGTGTATATACGTAGCATATTTGCTTCGAACGCGTTGTGCCGATCTGCGCTGTAGGTGAACGGTGAGGGGCAGTGACTCTGTGCTCGGGTTTTAGCCTTGGCTGCGGATACAAGTCTTTTGGCCGCCATGCTTTCCTCTGATCTGCCTCCCCTCTTTCATCGCGGAAACCACAGAGAGCCAGGCAGAGGGAGACGGAGAGGTTTAAAGGCTGGCAGCAGCGTCATGGCCTTGAGGTGTTATCTCTGCCCCTCACCGTGTTGGAGAGAAAGGCTGGAAGGGAGAGCTGAGGAGACTGTGGGAGTGATTGCAGCCGAGCCCGCTTCTCTCTTTTTATTTTTTTTTTACCTTCTTGTGTAGAGCAGGATGGTTAGCAGATGGTCTTGTTACCGGCGAAATGAAAATGAGCGCAGTAAAATTTGCTTGTGTTAATTTCTCATCCCCCAGGTGAGACCTCGAGCGCTCACGTACAGAGACAACAACATTTACTCGCGCACACACACACACACACACACACACACACACTGACATTGCCCCTCTGGCTTTAAACACACACCATCTGTACGCGGGTAGAGTGCGTCAGAGGGGTGTGAAGCGAGGCGCTTGGCTCAAGCAACGTGTTTCTAATGTTCCCAGCCACAGCTTATGTTGCTTGGGAATGTAAAGAGTACGATACCGAAGCGCTTCGTGTCACCGGTCGTCGATGGTCCAGAGGTGGAGCCCGTTTAAGGGTGACGCAGCTGACACAGCTGAAAGAGGGCTCAATTGGCAATTAGGGGGCAAAAAATGAAGCGAGGGAGCCTGAGCTAGCAGGGAGGAGGAGATGGCATGTTCATCCGCAGATGAAGACTAAATCCTTTCATTCTCTCCTCTTCTCCCCTCCCTCCTTTTCCCGCTCGCTTAGCGGTGACATGAGCTTCTGCTTTGTAACGTCTGCTTCTGCGTGTTGGTGCGCTTCGAGGATCCGGACTAGTCCGTAGCTTATCCCTCGGCGTGTGTGTGCTCCGTGAGGATGGAAGCGCCTTAGCCGTCCCTTATCTCCTTACAGAAGGACGCTTGCCAATGCCGTTTGAACCTGCAGGGGGGGAGAAATTAATGGAGGGAGGGAGAGAGAGTGAGGGAAACTAGCTCTACCTGGTGTGTAAAGTATCTCATCTCATTTTTTTTTTTACATTAGCAGTGATTCAAAGAGACCACATGTGTTTTTGTCATGACACAATGTGGCGTAGCTTGCATTGGAGCAGTGGGCCATGATTGAAGTTACAGTCAATCTCTTTTTGAAGGCCAAGAGGCAGAGCGTTTTCTACTTTATCAGCCATGTTAATTCATAGTGGAGGAGATTTTGGGACGGCTGCATTGCTACATGTTCCAACACGGGCTGATTGAAATGTATTTTTATGTATCTTTTTGTTTTTGTTTGATCATCACCTTCTGGAACCTCTGAGAAAAGGCTGTGATGGAATGGACGTGATGGACCCTTAAACCACCTGAATAACACATTCGTTGGATAATCCTTGACACGTTATTGCTCTTTCTCCACTTATTTCTGAAAGCTGATGCATTTACCCCGGAGCTCTGTGTACAGCACGGCACTTACGCATTGACGGGGGAGATTGCCGATGACGAAATGGGCTCCGATGGTACTGCACTACGCACGCTTAGGCTCAACCCAAATGACATATGTAGCATTGATACGTATGTGTAACACGCACACTTGACTCCGTGGTGTTAATACCCGTTTTCCAGGGCACATAGTCCTACGATGTGGATGAATCCTATGTGAGGACGCGCTTAACAAAACGCCTTGAACATACAAAACAAATTCTGCTGATCATTTCAAAACGAACCCCTGTCCTGTCATCGTGTTAACTCGCGAGCGCCATAAGCCTGACAGCGTGAACTATGTGCACACCACACACACACACACACACACAGAGCGGGCTGTGCCACATCTCCTTGTTGCTCTTTAAAGGCTGTGGTACTTTGCAGGTCTCGGCAGAGTCCTTGATGTGTGCAGAGGAGTGATGATGAGCATGCCGCAGTCTGTCTTTGTCCCGAACGTTACCATCGCATTAATTCCACACTACGTCGGTCGCATGCTAATCACGCCGGGCTCCTTCTCATGCTCTCTTCCTCTCATGCTGCATTTTGTTGTGAGAGGGAGGTGAGAGGAGGCTGCCTTCTAAAGGCTGATTGGGTTTAACTTGTTGACTGTCTTGGAGCAGTCATCATATGAAGGCTCAATATATGAAAAATATATATTTTTAAAAGTTTATATTCTCTTATTCCATTTGTTGACAGAGAACAACAAAAAGGTTCAACGTCATAAATTTGTCTGAACAGCAGATTCATAAACGCCACACAAAGGGGCCCAAATAGTGAATGCATATGAATCCCACGTTGCCACAGCACGTCTAGAACACACTTAAATCAAAAGCATAATTTAAGTCTTCACACTTGTTGTATGGCCCTGACATTTAGTCCACCGAGAAACAAAGCCGCCCCGCCCCTCACTCCACCGCACACAAACGTATCTGCAGGCCTGCTTGAATAAACAAGACCACTTCAAAGCAGCTCAGTGCCCATGCCAACAGGCCTGAGAGCAGGGGGGAAGGGAGGGAATGGAATACTGGAATGAATCAGGGGGGAGGAGGGGGTGGACGGATGTGTGAGCGTGACTGCTATTAATGGCCTAATAATATATCTGGCTGTTTTGGCAGTTGTGAAAAGGGTGGCAGGGGGGCAGAGGGTAAGGGAAAGGGGTTGACAGCATGTCACGGCTAGTTAAAAGCAAGCCGGGAGAAAAGAGAAAGGCCTCGTTTGTTGGGCTAAATGCTGTAAATAACATCAGAGAGTGCAGCTAAATGGAAATCAATGCAATTACCCTATTAGCATGAGCTTGAACTCACACAGGCCACTGCTACCTCCTCCCCCCCCTCCCTCTCTCTCTCTCTCTCTCCATTTCCTGTACGTGCATGATGTTACACATTTCTTGACTTATCAGACCAAGCAAACCATTAAAACATGGTGGTGTGTGTACGTGTAGATGCCGCAGGTTTGCCCATTTTCATCCCACTGCAAGTGTAATGATTTTGTTTAGATTTGCAAAAAAAACCCTTAATCACCCCCTTTTTAATACCTTGCAATTGCAGGGGGGATGGAGGATTATGCGGTTAAGTAGTAAATCATAATTAGATAAATAATTGGTTTGGCTATCATCGTCCCCCTGCCATCTGTTTGAGGGTATGTGCGTGTGTGGGGGTGGTGAATAGATGGGGGAGTGAGAGTGCGTTTAAGGCGGGGGATAACAGCAAAGAAACGGTGTTTCGTGGATTGTGTTTTTATTTTATTTAAAAGATGGTCGCTTTTGCACGGCCCTCCCACTCTTAGTCATCAATCCAGTGGATCAACAGGAACATTGGGAGTGAGCCACTTTGAAATATCGCATCGAACGCCTTGTTCGCCGCGAAGCATCCTGAGCTCGGAGCTGCATCATCTGTTTAATGGCTTTGTTTGCTGTCAAAGTGTTGCACTGTGATTTCCACTCATTGCCACTGCTGTGTTACAATGTGTTTTCACAAATGTACAGGTGTACATGGGGGACGTGTAAAAACAAGTCTTTGCTGTTTGCCTTCTTCATCTCACAGGTTTCTTTTTCTGTGCCGGTCTTCACAGAAACACAGTCGCATCTGCTGCCGACTGACGCGCTGTTCCATGTCTCCATCTGTACTTCCCGAGTCTCTTTCCTTTTTCCCACTAGCTTCCCATTTGTAGGCTCCATCCCTCCCTCAACAAGGAGAGGGAGGAGGAAACAATTGATTTCAATTAGCCACTGAGATTTTGACTAAATGTTGTGCTGTAAATAGGGCAGTATCAGTATGAAATGAGTGTGCATCAAATGTGTATGTGTACACGCATATTGGTATGAGTGGGTCTGTTCTGTGCTTGTCTGCGTTTGTGTGGATGCACTTGGGCAAAGTGCTTAGTGGGTTAAGGGCGTCTATGTGCTCTGAACGTTCATACTGACAGCCAACAATTATGCTGCTGCCGGCGTGGCCAATTGGGGAGTGTACATTGTTAATTATGTCACAGCAAAGAGGTGGAAAGGTGGCATACATTTGAATAAGGGGACGAGTGATATAAAAATGGGCCTCTAAATTCCTTAGCCTCTTTGAATGTGTAATGGAGGGTGTCTGAGAATGCGTGTGTCCACTCTGACCCGGGAGCCTTTCATAATAAACATTCATGAAAATAAAACACACATTTCTACCACTCCCCACACACACACACACACACATCGCTTCTTTCCTCCCCTTCCACCCTCGCACGCAGTGAGAGGCTGAGGGTGTGATGAGGGTGGGGGGGGGGGGTCTAAGCTGTACGCTCAGTGCCTGTTTTTCCAGATCAATTATGTGTGGCTGGGTGATCGATGCGAGGGCTTAGCGGAGTGGAGAGAGCTAATGGGCAGGTCAGTGGCTCAGACACATCCTGGCTCCCCCTGCCTATTACCACTACGTCTGTTAATAGGCCTCACCACACTCCCCTGTTGCTCACACACACACACACCACACACACACACACACAGCCGCTCGGATGGTAGGAGGAGGAAAGCAAGGAGGGAGCCATGCAAACCTGCTCCCTACTGTCTGCGACCCCACAATTGATCTCCTCAAAGTGTACTGACAAAGCCTTAAAGACAGAGCCTCCGCTGCTTTTCTAATTGGTTGAAGGATTCTCACGTCTGTTGTGATAGGTGAGTTTTATTTTAAGTCGGTGTGGGTTTTCTTGTTCAATGAATAATGTAAACATTCCGTCCAAAAGATGGATTATTTCAGTATTTAATTTATATATTGCTGTGTATCTTTGTTAATAGAGATGTTTTCTTACATTCCATTTTTAGGGTTACAACATGGACAAATCTTCAATATTAGTTTAGGTTTCTTCTATATCACATTTAAAGCTGAAACAATGAATTCATTTGTTGATATTAAAACCCTTGTATAGGCAATTAGTCAAGAAATAATTGTCCTAATTGATATGAAAATATTAATTAGCTGCAGCTCTAAGCTTCCATTCTGCTGGTGTACCTGACACCATTATTCACAGCACTGCTTGGTAACACAGTGTCGACAGAATGTCAACCAGCTGGGTAAAAAAAAATGGAATTGTCCGGTCAAGCAGTACCTCTTTCTTCCTATTTCTCCATTTACTCAGTCTGTTTCACATCCATCCCTCTCTCTCTTTTTCTTGCCTAATCTGCCGCTTTGCTTAACCCCTCTTCTGTCCTCCGTGTGGCATCTGATCTGCATGTTAATTACCTCCTTCGCCTTAATTTAATATCTGCCTGGGAAGAATGTGAAACATACCCCAGAGGCTAAAGCGCATGCCCTGCAGCACGCACTTTCGCAAAGCACATACGCTCGTTCATGCACAGACACGATGCCTGTTGGTGTCTTGCTCGCTTGGATTTCTGGTTTACTGAAAGGTTGTGTGGGTTATGGAGGTAGTCCGGATAGGAGGACCGCAGTCATAGGTGGAGCCATGCAGGATGTCCAGAGGAGGGGAGGGGGGGGGGGGGTGAAATCTTCCCTGACACATTCTCTCTGAGCGTGTTCCCCCATGGCGGAGGCTAAAAGCGAGGCCACTTGTCGTCCACATAATAGAGGGTAGGCAGGAGGTGGAGGGGTTTGGGGGGGGAGGGAGCGGGGGGGTGCATTCGTCTTTGAGAGGAGCACGGGAGTTAAAAAAGGAGGTGAAAGAGCCATTCTTTTTAGATGCCGTGGGGGAGGAAAGCATGCATGCTTTCACATTGGCCGGCGATTCGTCCAACCAGACGCCCCTCTCCAGCGCCGATGTGCGCAGCGGCATGTACGAGACTTTTTATGATACCGATATTCTCATCTGCTGTACAACAAACCCCTACTCTACCCCAGCGTTTGCCTTGGTGGAGCTGGAGGGAGTTCACAAGGTGTGTGATTCTATCACAGGCGCTAATAATTAGAACCATTTTTATTACGATCTCTCTGACACACTCACACACTCTCACACACACACACACACACACACACACACACACACACACACACACACAACTACAGTCTCAGCTTTGCAACAAGGCTTGGTCTCTGGTGGCTGATAGATTGAAATGAATGTAACAGCAGTCAGATCCTTCAAAAGCCTCTCAAAAGCTTAAGTCCCTTTATTAAATTAAGCTAACGATGCCTAAGGCCAGGTCCACTGCTGAGAGAGAGAAAGGGAGGGAGAGAGGGAGAGACTACGGGAGGTAAAGGCTGCAGAGATAAGGAGAGAGGGGGAAGGTAATGTTAGCAACAAGGATGGGAAATGGCAAGTAGTCAAATCAATGAGGGATGGTGGGAATTTAGTATCAAAGAAAGGAGGTGGAGGCAGTAAAGGAGGGTGGTGGAATAGGAGGAGGAGAGAGTAGCATGCCGCCTCCCATAGTTGTGTAGTGCACCTGCAGCTGGGAAGAGGAATAGTAATAAGAAAGGCTCACTTGGGTGAACACAAATAATACAATTATGTTAATAGAACATGAATGTTTTAGTTTTGTTATTAATCAAACATATCAAATATTTTTTCATACACTATTGCTATGAATTGGCATTGTATTATTTAAGTGCTGGGGAAAGTTTAGCATTTGTGAGTCTTTTTTTATGCACAATTGTGTTTTAACCTTGTCTACCTGCACAGTACATATTGGCAAGCTTGGGTTTGTGTGAGTCTGGTCAGGCTGACCGTGACTTTCAAAATATAAGGTGACCAATAGTCACAGCATGTATTTTTGAAAATCATCAGTTGGAGAAAAACATAATTTCTTGAGTTCTTTCTGATGAACGTTAATCGGGTGCTTATTAAAAGATCAAAACATTTGTGAATCTAGGATTGTGATAGCAGACTCATCCCTAATAGTGATGACTAATCACCAAAAACGAAAAGACTCATTAGTGATCAGTCATTAAAAAGAAGAATGACTAATTTACTTTAAAAAACTGTCAACCAAGTCATTCAAATACCCATATGACTTATTACTTGACTAACTTGAACAGAAGGGGGCTGCCTGGCTGTGTAGTCCTGGGGGGGGAGCACGTGTACAGACAGCAGGCAGATCAAAGGCTGAGGTCATCGTGCTGCAACGATTGTCAGGACACCTCGTACACCTCTCGCTCGCTCTCTTTCAGGTCACGTAGAGGTGAGGGATACACTTTCACTTGGATGAAAGACAAGACACGCGGGATTAATCACAAACTGCACAAATACATATTCACGCATACACGCACAGAGGGGATGGCGCACTCATACAAGAGTTCCCTGAGGGGGGATGCTGGGTAGGGCTTCTTTGTATGCTGTGCTCGGCCTTCTGTGAGCACGGAGAAGTGAGCTGTGGCAGGCGAGACACGCCATTTGTAATTGGGCCTGCCATTTAATCCAATGCATCGCAGGAATTAGCAATTTACAGCACAGTGTGAGAGGGGCTTCATCCCGCTTCCTCCCCAGCCATCACCTGCTTAATCCTTATTTTCATCCTTGGCTTTGGGGGCACACCCTGTCTTTAGTGCTTACAAGCAGGGCTTTGGCTGTACAGCCTGCGTAGTCTTTGGTATCTAATCCTCAGTAAAACCATTGATAAACCAGAAAGGGGAAGAGGTGGTCAGCTGGGCCTTCTCTGTGCCTTTGGTGGGTGACTGTCCCCCTGTGGACACTTGGTGCAATTACGCTTATGTTTATTAACCTAGTGTATGTCGTATACGGCCATGTAATATTTATTAGTAATGAGCAAAACAAAGGGGTCTTATGCTTTTGTACCTGATAGTTCTCGCAAACTGTGGTTAAAGCTTGTGTTTCATACAGATATAAATCACCATAGAATCAATGTTCAGATCGTTGCTTTGCAAAATGTTTTTGAGGCTTTTTGGCGCTTTGCATGATAAGGAATAGAAAAATGTCATATTGCATTTGGAGACACATGCAAGTCCCGGATTTGTGGTGTATCATAAAGGAACAGGAAGTGACTCTCCCTATCCTGGTTAGGGATGGACGGGACATTCTTTATTCCGTGGGGGGGTGTTGAGGGGTCAGCCCCGTGGACTGGAGGCTTGCCTGGGGTCGTGGAGGGGACGGGGGACGGGGGGGGGAAGAGAAGCAGGTGCCTTCAGCCCCCTGCCCGCCCCCCTTTCCGGCTTGTCTGTGTGTCTGTCTCGCGTGTCGTCGGTCCGAGCCCCCGCCCGGAAAGGAAGCCCCACCTCCCAGGCTCCCAGCAGCCGGCCGCCTGTCTCCTCCTCTCCCCGGCGCTCTGCTCCGTCCCCGTGGCCCCGCTAGGCGTCGGAGCTTCCTGCGTGACAACAAAGTGCAGACTCTCTGTCCCCGACGCAGGGATGGCCGCGCGCTTCTACCGCTGACGGTGGGGGGAGAAATCTAGCCATTTAAACACTGGATTAGCCCATATTTGTTTGCGGTGAGTAATTCGGTGTAAACCGGTACTTATGCGTCCAGAGCCGGGGAGGCTATTTTGTGCGAGCGAGCGAGCGAGCGCGGCCACAGCGCGAGGGTCATGGCGAGGAAGTCATCGCGATATCGAGGAAACGGGTGCTACTTTTGGCTCTCTTTAGGAAGGTCGTTGCCGAGCCCTCGTGTGTGTACGCGGATGTGCGCGCGTGTTTTGGGTGTCCGCATGTGTGTGTGTGTGTGTGACTGAGAGACGAAAAATTCACCAAAGGGAGCGTTAGTGCTACTGGAAAGAGCCACTCCCGTGGGTTCAGGTGGTCAGGGTGTTTGTTGTTTTGTTTTGTTTACTCTCCGGTGTTCACAATCCAGCTCGTTAAGGTTTCATTGTTTTGCCAATTCGGTTTTAAAAATTAAAGGTACAGCGGGCGACCTCCCGCCCCCTCAAAACAACTTCTTGAAACATCGCAACCGGCGCGCTGTTGTGATTATTATGCAAAGCGCAGCCCGCTGTGGGTTTCTGCGTGAACCATTTACGCGCACTGTAGGCCCTTTTATGTACAATTGCATTGCTGGCTTCACTTGGTCTGTAATCCGCACGGTCTGCGGTCATGCTCTTTAAAATGACTGCGGAGCGCCTGGTCCGGGGCCGCGGTGAGGTCCGTCCATGAATGGGGCATTTCCCCCCCGCGGTAACGTGTCTATGCCCGCGTTAGTGACACATGGTGACCATTTGCTGCCCTCGGGTCAAAACTCTGACCCGCTGTGTCTGTGTGTCTGTGTGTGTGTGTGTGCGCGCGCGCGCGTGGCAGGTGGACCGTGTTGAATCGCTTCCCACGCACTTCTTCACTTCTCTTGATCTGCGGGCGCTTTTGCAACAGCTGCTTCTGACGAGGAGGAGGAGGAGGAGGAGGAAGAGGAGGAGGAGGACGCAGGCGCGCGCCACTCGTTCCGCTCACACACCTCTAGGGTTTGAAAAGAACAAGAAAGGGAAACGGGGGTGTACAAAACCCGGCCGTGCAGCAACAGGCTCCAGTGAACGCGCCGTGCCGGCGGGCGGAGGTTACCTCGCAGCCAGGAGGAGCCTCGCTGCGGGTTTTCAGCTGCTGCTGATACGGAGAGCGGGGAATTACAGGCTTCCATACAAAACCGCCAGTGTGGCGAGGCGGCCCTTTAACAGCTCCTGACTGCTGCTTGGAAAAGTTTTCCATCTGCGACATGTCGGGTATGTCTGTGTGATGTCCCTTTATTATCCCACTGCTACTGAGTGTATGGGGACATTACGAAATCAGTGAGGAGGAGGGACAGGTGGAGGTTTGGCATCGATGGGAGATGCTGTCGGCCCTGTTGCTTCACTTGTTCGCTGACACTGCAGGTGGTGTTTGAGTTTGACCTCTTTTCTAGGAAAACGTTTATTGCCTAAATATGTTCAGACATACAAGGAATTTGACTTGGCGATTGTTGCATAACATTGGACATTAATTAACACCCTGTCCCAAAGATACATGAAAATCATTTTGTTACTAAAGTGGCGTCAGGATCTGTAAGGGGCTGATACACATTTAAATAAAAAATACTGCCCTGGAATTTTGTACTTTTTATGTATTTCTCATCAACAGCTGGACGTAATATGACAAACATACCCTATGGTTGTCAATCACTGTGTATTTTGGATGATGTTTTTGATCCGGATTAAGCCATGGTGGACGTATGTGCTCTCACAATGTTTTTTTTAGTTGTATTAGTGTTTCATCTTCTGTGCGAACTGTCATTTTAACCACTGAAGTCACACAGGAAAACGCACATACCCCAGAACCTCACCTCCGACTGCTCTCACAGCTGCAGCCTAATCGCTGCATCGCCACGTCATGTGACCTCACACTAATGTTGACATACTTTACATCTGCAAAAATCATTAAGTGAAGAATTTGAGGAATAGAATTGTTGATTTCCTGCAAACGTGTTGTAATTGCGTTCCTGTGAAGCAGAGCAGTGAGGTAACGGCTAGATTTGAATCCATCACTGATTCAAGTGTGAATGTGTGAGCTACACCGGAAGGATACGATGGACTCGGCGTGTCGGCCCCCTCTGCCTGCAATGCTGGGCCTTCTGGATCGCTTCTAAAATGCAAACAATTTTTTTCAAAGAAACAAACTTAAGCATCACGGGCATAACCTCCTTGGCAGAAGCTGTGAGTTTGCTTACTTCGGGTGGATTTGTCCCTCCCCTTGTCCCAGATTTACATGTGTCTGAGGGTTCGGGACACGATAAGAGCGGACGATTATTTATGCAAATCCTGCTCTGAGGGGGGAACAGAAATTCTCGCGAGGGATCTGCCGTTTGAAATCTGTCGAATCCTTATACTGTGATCGCGCCCACGCGAAGCTGGCATGTTTTCAGGTGTCGTCGGCGGCGTCCTGCTTGTCACGCTGCGGTAGCCTGCGGTGCTGTGAGTGTCTGGGGCTAGACGGCAGCTGTGTTGAGCAGAGTGTTGGTGACAGTTTGTCTGTGGCAACAGCACCTGGCTCTGTTTAGAGAGTGATTAGGAGAGTCCCAAGCAGCTCCCCCTTCTGTTTACACAAGGAGCCTGGAGTTAAAGGTGACCCACTTTGCATTTCCTTATCGTCATCATCCCCCATTGCTGGCTTTGCATGGGTTTACATGGCTTCCTATGAGAGACAATGATATACGTTTGACTGGGCGAGGCTTGGATTTGACTAGCATTACAACAATGTCCTGAGGTGGCATGAAAATGTGGTTGCACACACGCACGCACACACACACACTGCGCTCTCTTTGTGTTCCAGGGGAGGTTTGCTGTGTGTTCTGCCAGTGTGATGGAAGCACACTCACTGTTAGACAGGTTTTCCCCAGCCAACGGGCTTCCATCTCCATCCCCTCTGTCGGTTCTTCTCTGTCGCGCTCTCAATCTCTCTTCCTCGGTAGCTAAATCTCCAAGTGCGCCTGTTAGACTTTGCCGAGGAATGCGCTGTTCGATGCCTTTCCCCTTGGAGTGATCTGTGTTTGTGTCCAAACGTCCCCAACTGAGTGTAAAAACGGTGGTACATAACACCAGACAACTGGCCGTAACACTTTCAGATCTACATTTACCTGGTGTGTAGTAGTATTAGTGTATGCGAATGCGCTGTAGTCTATATATACACATCTATTGGTCTGTCAAGCAGACGTTAACAGGTGCCTTGACACTCTTAAGGAGAGTGATACGTGTATTTTCTTCCTCTTGGTTTGTTTTAAGCGACATATTCGTTTCACTTATTCTAAATTTTCGTTTCACTTGGCTTAATTACCTTTTTCCTTTTCACAATTTGTCACTCCGTAACCTCTGTACTCGCCTATTGTTCGCCGAGCCGAAGACGAGGCGCACTGCAGGCCGGTTGTGTTGATTCTTGCTTTGTGGCCGTGCGATCCCCTGCTGAAGAATCATTCCCTGAACTGCATTCAGTAGGTGCTGCTTCACATCCAGTGAGACGCGAGGAGTAAACCACACGCCAAAAAAATAAGACCTTTTCATCCACAGAAAAAAAATGTCTTTAGATCATTTTTATGTTTGTGTAGCCGATGTTTGTCGCTGTCCTTTTCATACTCCCAGGGCCTGATAAGCATTGGCCAAGCAAACGCAACACAGGCAACGTGAGAGGCCGTAGATAAGGGAATCATACGCGCGCGCGCGCACACACACACACACACACACACACACACAATACTGACCATACTTGACTAGTGCCCTCCCCAAAAACGACTTCATTCAGCGTTTCCGTGTGTGTTCCTCTGCACGTATCGTGCAGTGTGTTTTTGTCTATCGGTCTTTGTCCTTTCGCAAGTCCCACTCTCGTGGTGTAACCCAGCATTGTGCTAAATGCTCTCCTTCAACAAAGGCCTTTTTTTTTTTGCTATCACATCATCATCTCTCTTCTCCCTCCGATCTGTGTCTGCTTCTATCTCTCTTTAACATGTCTGGTCTGTTAGCCTCTCTCCCTTCCCCTGTTTCTCTCTCTGTCAGCGATATCTGCTATATCAGCTGACTGCCATATTGTGTGTGTGTGTGTGTGTGTGTGTGTGTGTGTCTGTTTGTTAACATGCCTCCTTGTGCGTGAGGTCAAGGACGAGAAGTGAAGTGGGATGCTGTGGCCGTGCATGTTTTAATCAGCTCATGGACGGACGCACACGAGTGTGTTGGCGGCGGCCACGCTTGCTTCTTAAACGAGCTCTCACAGAAGTTCTAGTAGCTACTCTTGTTTTACCTGGGTGCTATTTGCCTTTATTAAGGGTGTCCACTCAACTAAAAAAAATAAATAACTTCTTGTGTTTCTCACTGAGAGTGGACTCTTTAAGTTGAGCTGCAACTACTAGTTACTTCCATTAGCAATATGGACCATCTTCAAAAATGGTTTGATCTATGTAAAATGCCATGGAATGCTATTCAATCGAACTAGCATTTCGGCTCTACTTTAAGCAACGGTCAGGCAACTCTTATGGTAACCAGGTTTTAATCTCCGAATTAAATCGTGATTCCTAGATGTTGCCTGTGTAGATTTGGGAAGTCATGGGGATTTATTCCTGGCAAAGAATGGTTCATTCATTCGTCAGCACAGAGCACACTCCCCTTGGGCCTGATTTTGGTTTCTACTCAACCAACCAATGCAGAAATTGTTGGTGATCCTTCCCTGCAAATAATTTTCAGAATCATAACCTCCTATTAAGAATAATCTGGCTTGACCCTTAAATCCTGTACATTTCCCTACTGTGGGAGTAATACAGGATCATCTTATCTCAAAGTGTTGCAGAATAGTAAAATGCTTTTTATGCGCTTCTGCTATGCAAAGTCCTCGTCCAATAGAAGCCTACAGTTGTGGCAGTTGGCTGAGATGTGTGGCCATGGCGACAGCGGGATGTCTCCTAATAGGATCACTCATCAGTCCATACAACATCCCCAAATTCAGACATGCACATATGTGTACAAACAAGAAGACACACTAATGTATGGCAACTATGGGCAACCAGACCCGAAAGTCAAGTTGTTGCTTCATGTGCGTGCAGTGCGTGCAGTGGAGCCGCTTGGGAGCCAGGGCCCATGCAGAGCATTTGGAGTGCTAATTAGGCAGCCACAACCCAGCAGACTACATCACAGAGAGTAGAAAGGGAGGTTGAACAGAAAATGGAGTGGCAAGGGGGGGAGGGTGCATGTAGGGGTGCTGGCGAAAACGGCACACGTCTCCCGAGGAGACGGTGAGTGAAGAGAGAGCGTGCAAAAAAGGCCCCGGGCTCTGAGAGCGTTACAGGACGCTGCAGTTCCTCCTGGTATGTGTGGGCTATCTCATGTACAGCGTGTACATCCCGCCGTCCTGCTGGGGAGAGCCACATCTCTGGAGCCGCTGAGGTTGATTAAAAGAGACAGCCGACAGAACCTGCTGGTGATGGTGGTAGTGAGTCAGAGCCGACTCCCCACCTCCTCTCTCAGCCAAACAGCTGGGCTAGTAGGGCTGAAGGTGGCCCTCTCATCAGGGGGGAGCGACAGGGCTGTGCCCCCCCCCCCCCATCCCTCTCAGCAAGAGGCTACAGAGGGCACAACCACACAGACAGCAGCTTGACTCCTGGACCATGGACCACAGCCAGAGACGCACAGGAGGCTCCTGTGTGTGTGTGTGTGCGCACTCTCTGAGCAGCGCTATGAAGCTTAACCAGACTGTTCTGTCATACGCCCACGCTGGTGTCTCAGAGAACACAGCCACACTCTCCCCAGATTATACGCACACACACACACACACACACACACAACCCTAGCAAACCCCACCACAGCCGCTATGTAATTAACAGACAGAGGAAATGGCGCTATTGAGTCGGAGGCAGGGAGGAGGAGGAGGAGGAGGAGGAGGAGATCATCTCAGCTCGTGCCTACCCTCGAGACACAATCGGCTTCTCTGTGTCTGTGTGTTGGGTAATACAGGAGAGGAAGGTGGAGATAGGGAGAGGGATGCCGGCTGTTTTTTCCGGGGGGGGGGTGAGTTAGAGGTGAGGGATGAATAATAAGGTGAGCGCCTACACAGACAAATCATTTAAAGCCACACAAGGTGGAAGAAGGGAAGACTGCTCCCTCTGCTTTTTTGCACAAAGGTGTGTGTGTGTGTGTGTTGAAGACGGTGAGCCAGGTCAAAGGAAGAAGTACTCTGCTATAGCGCCATAATGGAGGCCTGCTTTATAATGACAGGCAGTGCTCTCTGTCTCTTACGGCTTCTTGATTGATATCTCTCCCTCTCTCTTGTTTCCTCTTTTTTTTTTTTTTTTCTCTCTCAGTGGAACGGTTGCCTTTTTGATTCTGCTCCTCTGTAGCTGCTGCCGCTGTAACCGGTTTCCTCTGACATTAGGGGTTTCTCTTTGGTGCGGATTGAAAGACATGGCACGCATGCGTGCGCGCAGACACATCCGCGCTACCGTGCCTGAGGAGATATCCCTCTGCCATCTCGCCTCAGAAGTCAAACAAACCTGGAACTACCGCAGCAGGTTAATCCGGATGTGCTCTTCTGCGCGATGCCGTTTGACGGAGTTGAGCATGACCGCTGAATCTTCACAGGCGATCATGCGGTTTGGTTCCTGCTCTCTTGTTTGTTTGTTAGTTTTAAAGGCCCGCCAGTCTGAGCTTGAATGCCATCTTTTGTTCTCTTATCACTACCTCAATGGCTGTTCCGGGTACAGGTGACGAGTAATGTCTATTAGCTGTGCATCACTTTCTTGTTGACTTCAACAGAACCAGGGGTATTTTTATTTAGCACTCAACTTGTTTTCATCTTTCTACACCGTGAGTAGAACTTTATTGATGCCGAACGTCTTGCATACCTTCCTCCCGTCCTTTGCGTCCCCCTGTCGGCACGTATTCATCCAGCCATCCAGTCAGTCAACCATCCACGATGACGTGCACTTATCAGGTCAACTCTGTTTCCGTGGCTCAGCTACTTGCACCAGGTACCTTCAGCAGGGTGGGGGCGTTGGAACCTGTGTGCTCTGGCTGAAACATGCTCTCCCGCTGAGTCACGTCTCCCATCTTTTGAAATATGTGCGCCGCGCTATCACGAAAAACCAGGATCAGAGTTCGTGATCGGAGGGGGTTTCCTCTTATCTACGACAAGATGCCATGGTAAAAAGGTGTTGCTTAGCGCGATGATGTGGAGACTTGCCAGTCGACAAACCACAAAAGTATGTCCCCCGCAGCTCTTCAGCAGTTCACTCGTTTCACACACTTGCAGTATTTATAACTGGTCTCCTAACCGGATGAGCACCAAAAGATCTACATCTCAATGTCTAGGTTCATTTCAGTTGAGGGTTGTTTGCGCATGATAACCCGAAAAGAGGGCCGAAACTTCCTGTGCCGCTACATTGAAAGCGAAGAACGGAGGTTGCTGGTGAAAACGGTGCAACGTGAAATGTTTGTTTTGTGTTAGCAAACGAACCGCTCTGATAGTACAGCACAGAAGATTATCAGGAAACCGCGAGGGTGCTATTTGTTGAGGGAAGTAAGAACTGGAATGTGGGAGTGGAACAAAACGCAACACCCCAGGAGCTGTTTCACGGGAGCTACGAAACTATTCAAAGCTGAGCACAGCAAGACATTTGGCAACAGTTGTTTAGTTGCCTGCCTGACCACACGTGTTGTGCCAACCAGTATATGGATACTGACGTATCCATTGCTCCTCTTTTGAGGGCAGACAGTGGCCGTCCTGGCTTGTGGCAGGGCTGGTGTGCTGTACCGGCCCACCAGAAGAGGGGCTTCCCCCGTGAAGTAAAGCGTGACCACGCAGTGCCGCCGGCACAGCCGCGGGTCACGCTGCGTTTACTTGACGGTGGCCGGGATCGGACGCATGGGCCGCTCGCACGTCTCTGCTCGTTTTAACGAGCTGATAGGCAAATCCCCTCCTGGTTAAAGATTAACCTCGAGCTGGAGCTGCCACCGCATTATCTCCCCGTTGGCCGGGGCACACAGGAGCCAAGAGGATTTACTTACTACGTGAACGTGTGAGGGAGAGAGTGAGATAGAGTAATCTGCATTCCAAACAGCAAGAGGGTGGAACTTTAAAACTGTGTGTTTACTGTATGCCATTTAGCATTCAATCTGCTGGGTGTGTGTGTGTATGTGTGCGTGGTTTGTTGTAATCTACATTCCTCTTCTTAAAGGGCTTTGTTTTGTTTTCCCTTAGGGCGTAGCGGCATTGAGAGGGTTAATTGCATCAGGAAGCTTGGCGTCTAACACGCTCCTTTTAACCTGTGGGTTGTCAGATGAAATATTAGGGTTTTTTTTTCCACAGTGCTTTAAGGTGTAATTTTTGCGTCACGGTTCTTCATCTTCCAATTGGCTGCAGCCTTTCTCATTATAATATTCCATACGACTGTCATTTTTAAGGTGTGACATTTGTGGTTTTGTCTTCAGCGGACTGCCTCTCATTGACTTGGAGACGATGCCATCTGCTGGACGCTTAAAGAACGTATCACAGGGATTCCCCGAAACACTGAGGTGTTCTACTTGTGAGGGATGTAAAGGGGCGAAGGCCGGCCCACTTAACGGGAAGTGGACGAGACATGGCTCACTCTGGATTGCTGGCATCATGCAATTCTTCGTCACTCGCTGTGATAAGAGCCGTGACTCGTGCGGCTTGTGGTTTTCTGGTTGAGAAAGAATACGTGGAAACGGAGAGAACAGCATCCTCTTTTGTTCGACCTCGCACACCCACATAGCATTAAGGTCATGTGTGATTTTTTTTTTCACACATGAGCTGTTGTGACGGTTTGTTTCTTTCTCTAGGACCTTGACGTAGTAAGTGTGAAGCCGGTAACCTAATAAGGATTTCTCATAGCCGCCTCTAGTCTTTTTGTATGTTTCGGGCCTTTATTGGATACGGTACAGTGGAAATGTCATGAGGCTAACTAGGTCCACACCCGCGAGGGCCGCGGGACTCCCCGTGATGGCCACCGCGCGTGGGTTCTAATCCCGCTCCATCTTTGCTCGCGCTCTCCTTCGTGAGAAAAGGCAGCGAGTGACGGCAGGAGGAAATGACTAAAGAACCGAGTCATTCACGCTGCTGCGATGACAGCAGGACAGACGGAGGGGAAGTCCCACCCACGTGTTTACCCGTTTCCTTACTCCTCCACCCCGGGCCACTGTTGAGCATTTGGTCTCCTCCACCCTGACAAGAACTCTTCACGCTTTGCATTGTTACCGTTTGATTGCCGCATTTTAGGCATTCCTTGCCAACCTTTTTCGTGTGTACGAAATCCCTTTCTAACTCGTACATTTTTTTTTCTTTCGATGGTCATTTTTATAACACAAAAGGCTTTCTCTTTTAACCCGTGAGGCTCGAGACAGGCCAGGACGTGTCTTTTTTTTTCCTTCTTTTTCCTCCACTCTTTGTCTTTGTGGCCCAAGTAGCCCCCCCACCCCCTCCATCCACCTATATATGTGCACATGTTCATGCACTTCCTGTCGCTCCCCAGCAACGGGGTCAGATGCTGTGACCGGCTGAACTGCCTTCTCCTCCTCAGCTCCTCTCTCCTCTCCTCTCCCTCCCCCTCCTCCAGCTCGCCTTGGCAGGGCATGCATGCCTGTGTCTGTTATCTACAAATGGCTGAGGAATTATAGGTTGAGAGGGGGGGGGGGAAAGAGGGTGAGAAGGGAGGGCTCGAGGGGAGGGATGGGGCGGTGTGGGTTTGGGGGGCGGGGGGGGGGTCATGTGACATTGCAGCAGCTGCTAGGCTAAGAATTTCTGTTTTCTCACTTCGAGAGAGAGAGAGAGAGAGAGAGAGAGAGAGCGAGAGAGGAGGGGAAGAGATGGGCAGCGTGTGCAGCGCGTTGCTTTGTTAGATAAGCTCGACGCCGGAGAGACCGGGGAGCAGCCGGGCACGGAGGCTCAGAGGGCAGACGGATGAGAGCAGATAGACGCGGAGCGGGAAGATGGTGTGCGTGCAGGCGGTGGCTGGCGGCGTGCGCCGTCCTGGGCTCAACGTGAGGATGCAGCCATGGGGGATCCAAGCGGCTCCACTCCTTTGTGCAGTAAGGCGCTTCAACCACGCTCTTTATCTATGGGAAAGGGGGAGGCGGGGGGAGGGGGGGGTCATGAACTGCTGCCAGACCTCCGGATATGTGCTCCTGTGCACCTCCTGTGTATTTGTCAAGCTATTGTTGTCTCTGCTTGCGCCAAGTTACTTGGGTTTGTGTCCGTGTGGACGCAGGTTTTATGTGCGCGCTCGATAGAGGCAGACGGGCGGAGCTCTGTAACTATATAGCTTCACTTTTACAGAAAGTTCCTTGTGTATATCTCTTTTCCCCACTGTGACTTTCTGTGGAACGAGGAGGGAGGAGCACTACGTTAATGTCTTGACAAAGTCACTTTATTAGACTGGGCAGTTGGTGTGTGTGTGTGTGTGTGTGTGTGTGTGTGTGTGTGTTGTGCAGATAGTAGTCATTGTTTATCCCATTATTAATTGTGTGCTGGGTTCACTTTGAGTGCACTGGGTAACTGGGAGGTTACAGGCAGGACAACTCGGGAGCTTTTGGGAATGTTCATTCTCATGCCTCACTCGTCGCACACACACACACACACACACACAATATAGGGTGCTGTTACTGCGCTCTCTTCTCAGGCGAGGACCTGCTCTTTGTATAGCCCCCACGGTCTCTTGTGTGAACCCAGATATCATTTATATTGTTTACTTCTCTACGTGGATTAGAGGATGATGGCGAACAATGTGAGTTTGTGTGTGTGTGTGTTTTGATGTGTTGGTTAATACGTGCGCTACACTCAGACACTGTTTTCTAAGCCACCTTTTCGTGTGTGTCTGTGGATGTGTGTTTTTGGACCGACCACAGTGTCGCCATCAGTCGCCTTTCTGGCATTTGGGGATTCCGCCGGCCGAGGGGTCTGTCAACGCGGTGTCACCTTTCGACGCGCACACAGACACACACAGGAAGAACGGGGACAGACGTCTCAACCCGCTCACCCCTCTCCGACCACCACGAGAGACGCGACACATAAAACCCATTGTTGAAGACTTAACTTGAATGCAGCATTGCATATGAATTTTTGTACTTTATGTCTCAGAACAACAAGATTTATCTACTTTAAGCAACGGGCAGTGTTGTGTTACTTTTCAACGGGGTGGGCACCGTCAGAGCTACGTTATCCTGCCACTGAGAAATAAATGCTCAGTATGTTTTTTTTTTTTTTTTTGTAAGCTCCATGACAACAGACCTCTGGCAGACACACCAGAGGCCAGATTGGAGCTCTGAGCACAGAGGTTGACCTGTCCTCCTAACCTCCCATCTCTGACCCTGAGCCATACGACTAAAGCCCCTCGGCCCCAGCTGTCACAGACAGACACCCGGCACCACCCTCTGCCCCGACTGGGTCCGTGTCCAAGGAAACCGCCATGTGCCTCACTTGGTTTTGCATATTTCTGCCAATATATGCGTTGTGTGTGTGTGTGTGTGTGTGTGTGTGTGTGTGTGATGGTTCTTCTTGAATGCAGGATCAAAAAATAAATCCTTTCCCATTCTCCTCCTCTTCTGTCACTCTGTAGGCATGAGCCATGAGCCAAAGTCACCATCGTTAGGAATGATCTCCACAGCGACCCGTACCACGGCGACGGTCAGCCCCCTCACCCCGTCGCCCCTCAACGGCTCCCTCGTAGCCAATGGGAGCCCCGCTAACCAGTCTGCTCACTCTGGATTCGCCGCAGCCCTCCGTAAACTGGCGAAACAGGCCGAGGAACCTCGAGGTAACGGCATTCACGACGCTGCCCAGTTTAACTCCGCTGTGCGGCATTTTGGGGCGATTTTAATTAAGAACATTTGTAATGATCTGTTTGTGCTACTTCTTCGGTGTGAATAATTAAGCACAGTTTTGTTGTCTTAGAAGCGTCTACTCTGCAGGTATACATGCTGACGGTATTAAGTGTTATTATTTTAAACGGTTCAGGGTCAATTTACGTATGCGTGTGGTTGTATACTTAGTCTTTCTCTCTGTGCGTGTGTGTGTACGTGTGTGTGTGTGTGTGTGTGCGTATGAGGGAGGACGTGGTTGCATAGGTGTGAGTGCGTTCTGTGTCCCATGTCCGGTTGGTGGAGCTGAGTGCAGAGCTGCTAATAGCAATGAGATGATACCCACACAGGATTGAATTAGTTGGTGTCTCTGGAGATATTGGGACAAAGTGGAGCCACTCTAGCTGACCCACTTCATGTGTGCGCTTGTAAATGTGTGTATGATGGTGCTGTCATTTCTCCTCGTCACACACACACACACATGAAACATGCCATAGAATTCTCCGCGTTTTGTCTTGTTGTGGCAGGCATGACGTAACATTGCAAACACTACAGCAGTAAAAAAAACCTCTTTAGGGGGAGGAAGAAACCTTTTGAAGATCAGTGTTTCAGTGGAATCCGTGGCATGAAGCACCCCAACCCTGGATTGCATAAATATGAAAAAAGCATCAGGTGGTTGAATTGCTGTTGTTAATATGTTGCACATTCTGGACTTTTCCTTTAAGGCTGATTGTTCATAGAGCCACGGAGATTTTTTTTTTTTTTTTTTTTTCTTTCAGTACATTTGATGAATGCGATACCGGCCGGGAATAATCTTTTTTTTTCATCTTATGTGGCTCGTGTCTCTTGAATACACATACATAAAAAAGAAAAAAAATGCTCAAAGCTCAATCCACAAAGGAGAGCTGCAGTTGGGAGTTCATTGAGGGTGTGTAATTGTGCGTGAGCGTGCATATGTTTGTGCGTTTCCATATCTTGGCTCCAGAGAGGCCCAGCTACCCCAGCTGTCCACCCTTGCTCTGGCTCTTAAATCAGATGCTCCCCTCCTTTCTGGCTGTCCCAGGACACCTTGCTCCCCAGCCCACTGCAGCCTGGGACCCAGAACCCCGCAAATGATTTATTACCCGCAGAGGGAGAGAAAGAACTCGCTCCCAACCTCTGCTCACCTCTCTCTCGATCCTTCTCCCCTTCATCTCTCTTCACTCCCTCGGCCTTATTTACTTTCTCAAGAGGAAAAGTCCACCTCCAGTCTTTTCATTGTATTGTGCATGGTCTTCTTATCTTTGTTGCGCTTCCATTTAAAAAAAAAAAAAAAAATTGTCAGCTGCAGCCGGAGAACGCAAGGATTGCATTCGCCAAAGAATGTTTCCTTTTATTTCTTTTTTACCTCTGCTTTTTGATTTATTTGTATTTTTTGTGGTATGAGGTGAAAATAAATGTATCTTATTCTATTGGTAATTTCCATTCTCCCAAGGCAGAGAACTCCTGTCTGTGTCCTCGTCATACAAACAGGCAACCGATCCTGTCTTTTTATTAAAAGCACAAAAAATCCCCCTTTTTATTATTTTTAAAGTCTGCTGAATGTGCTGCCCGGCTGGCAGAGACGTGTGGGTGACTCAGGCTCGTGTTAGGAATACCAGCTCCGGGGTGAACATGTGGCCCCAGACACCTCTCTGTCTAGAGAGCCTGTATTTATAAGCAACACACACACACACACCCCCACGCACGCCCCCACGCACGCAACAGTTGTCTTTGCAGTAGCCTTGTGATTTCTTAGCATGCTTTAGCCTGCCGTTGTCTCTTTACCGGCTTTCACTAAACCTCTCTCTCTCTCTTTCGACTGCTGATTCATGCTCTGAGGTGAATAGTGCAGCATATATGAGGTGCCATGACTCAGTGTCCTCAGGCCTATTGGAATTCGTAAGGTTTGAGTACCAGTATCACTGCCACCAGCTCCCAAACTAGTATAAGAACCTGAGCAAGGCTGCTTTATTTTTATATATAATATATAATATACCCCCACAGCATAATGGATGGATCTGTGTACCTCTTGCTGTTCTGAAGAGGGTCGGTGATGGCTAATGAGTATCAGAGCAGCGTAAAGGACACACTCTCACCCCATGCACACTCCCATGTGTGTGCAAACACACACAGATAACGCACTGCCTCAAAAAGGTGGGCCTGCTGATGTCTGATTAATTAGGCAGACCAGGGTTTAATCCTCTCAGTTGTTTCTTCACGCGCGCACACACACACACACACACACACACTGGCAGAATGTCATGACTGCGTTTATGCCGACCGTAGAACCAAGTGGAGGAGAATGTGGAGGCGCACAAGATGGATGGACTCTGTTGGCTGGGAAGAAAAGAGGAATTGGAAGTAATTAGTGGATTTGTTAACACCAGTGGTGTTTGTCAGCTTGTGTGCATGTATGTGTGTGGCCGGAGGCTTCCCCTTTTTTCTGGAAGCCCCAGAGCATTCTGGGACATCGGGGCAGTGTTTCCCTGACCTCTCCATCTGGAGCCGGCCTGGGGGCGTGTGTTGTGCGTGTGCGTGTTTCTTGAAGGCATAGCCCCTCAGGCTGTGACTGTCCCTGAAAACGCTCACAAACAAGCTCATTTGTTCCCCCCCCCCATTTTCTCCTTTCCATTCACAGCAACCTTACACCTCACATGACCCTGTTCAGTAGCAAAGCATAATGAGCAGCTTGTACAGTCAGCGGAAGGCACAGGATCCGTCCCCTTTTTTCCCTCCGCCATCTTGTACCGTCTTTCTCTTCATCGCTGGCACAGCAACACACACAGTGTGCTTCTCCCCTCCCCCCACTCCCTGATGCAGATTACAGGCTTTGTGTGGTGTTGTCAGTGCATGGCCAAGACTGTAGTAGCAGGTGTGTGTGTGGTGTTTGTGTGCGTCAGTGGTTAAGTGCATCCGTGTGTGTGTGTGTGTGTGTGTGTTAGAGTGCACGTGTTGAGGCTTGTGCCGCTGGTGGGGTGGCATATGGATGCAGGGTTGGCTGCGCACTACTATGCACACCAGGTGTGAAATGGACTGTTTAATTAAGTGCTGATGTTGTTGTAATGCATGCTGGGAGGGAGGCGATTGGAGGAGGAGGGGGGGGGGGGGGAGGCTGGCGGGGTGAAGGAGAGCACCTTCTGCCGGGCCCTGCTGGAGCTGGCTGCGCTCGGCTGTTTCCGGGGCGGCGGCGGCGGCAGCAGAAGATCCGTGGGGGCTATTTGGCGACACTGAAGCATTTTGCGCGGCGTTGTCTTCCTATCAAGGCTCAGCGATCCAGTGGGATTCTCTGCTGTGGCTCCTCCGCTCCCCCGATGGAAGGACAGCGGCTGATGCAGTCTATGCAGGGACACCTGGGCACAGCCTCTGACTACTGCTTGGTTTGTTTGTTTGTTGCTGCTCTAGGTTCTGTGCGTGCGTGTGTGTGTGTGTGTGCGTGTGCATGTGCACGGCATGCACATGTGTGGCTCAGCTTGAGCGGTCAAGTGTGGAGGCAGCCTGGGAGAGTGGGACTGGTAATAGAGGAGGCGATGGAGAAAGGAGCTTCACATTAATCACACACAGCTTGGGACTGAGACAGCGATTACTTTCTTTCTCTCTTTTTCTTGCTCACTCCTTCTTTCTCTACCTCTTCTGTCTCTCCTTCCCCCTACCACACACACACACACACACACACACACTACAAGAAAGGGCCAATCAGTACAGCTAATGAAGTGCAGGTTGGGAGCTGATGAGCCTATTTTGGACTCTGGGGCCGAAGGCTTTGCTTCACTCCTCCTCCTCCTCATCCTCTGCCTCCTCTAGCACCCTCAAGGACCACGGCCTATGGCCATTTTCTCTCTGTATCGATTTGAAAGGAAAGGACATATGGCACGAATGACACCAGCTTTGCACCAATTACCTAATCTAATATTTTCCTCCTCTTAGGTGGCACCTTCATGTGAGTTAGTGGTGGTAGCTGAACGAGGATGTAAGCCTTTTGAAAACGGTTGAGAGAAAATCAGGGATTCAGGCTTTAGACAGCCATACGCCGACATAATATTGTTTTAAGATGAACATAAAGGGAAACCTTTATAGATGCAAACATCTCCCATGAGCCCTCACTGGCTCTGGTGTTGAGTCTGACAGATCTAGGTTTGGTTGGAAAGCGCTGTGCTTGAAGAACGGAAGGAAAAGGAATTATCGCGATAGGCGGGTGGTGGTTGTGTGCGGTGTTGTTAGAGAGGAATAATAGCTGTTTGTATGTTCTGTGTGTCTGTTAGATGTGGAATCTGATTAGGTAGCCTGCAAGAAGACAACGAAGCTGGAATGAGCCAGCCCATGTCCCTTTCATTTCCTGCTTCCCCTCACCTGTTTCTCTTCCTTCTCTTAATTATTTAGTCTGCCTCCGCCTCTTCCAGTCTGCTTCGCCTCTACGGGGAAAATGAGGACGAGATGGGAAGCGAGAGAAATGGATGGAGTAGGGGTCTGTTGCTTAGCAGTCCTCTCCTCTCCCCTGCGTCTTCCTCCCCTCCAGTCTCATTTTTTTGCCCATCCTTGTGTATGCATGCTGCCTGTGTGTGTGTGTGTGTGTGTGTGTGTGTGTGTGTGGTGAGTGACTAGGCTGTGACACTAGAGCTGTATTAAGTGTAGCTCCATTCCCCAGGCTGAGTGGGCTGCTATTGATTGGCCTAGTCTTGTATGGGAGAGTAATGGCTCTCTGAGGTGAGGGGAGGGGGTGGGATTGGGCCACTAATTGCTATTGTGCAGACAAGATATGCCCCCCTCACCCTCCTCGCTGTTCCCGCCACCCACCCACCCAGCTGCACCCCTTATCTCTCTGCCTTGCCCCTCCTCTCCACGCCCCAACTCTTCTAATTTAAAATGTTCAAATTCTCCCCTCCGCTGTGGCATTATTGATTCCTTCCATTATTTAGTGGTATTAGGTCAAATGAGGTGTTTATGATCAGTCAATATCCTGACAGCACCTTCCACAGCATGACGTTGTGTAATAGGTTCGGGTTGCCACGGAAACCAAAGCGGGCAAGAAACAGCGTTTTTTTTGTTTTGTTCTGCCGGTGATAATTGTAGAGGAAGTAGATCTGAAACTGGTCAGAGGTTACAGCTGCTGTGGTTGCATGTGAGCATGCGGATGCACAAAAGCACACTACCTGCAAATGCGCACACACACACACACACACACACACACACACACACACAAACAGGCACATCTCCTGCTGTCCTCGCTGCCGCGCCAAAGTGTGTGTCCAATTGAGAGGGTTGTGACCCAGTTTGACTGTGTAATGCTGCACTCACTCATCGCCTCACTACTGTAAGAGGAGGGGAAACCTAGAGACAATATACTAAGGAAAGTAAAAACATTTTTAAAAGATTGAAGGGGGAGCCAAAGCTCTCCGGGCGCGGTAACGATGTAAGATGAATTCCCCGAACATATTTGTGAGAGAGAGAGAGAGAGAGAGAGAGAGGCATGTGACCAGACCGTGACCCTGCGCTACAGGGTTTCCCTGGAGGGCTTTGTTAATGTGGCACAACGCAACAGTGACGCTCATTGGGCTAGCTTTTCACCACCTGCTGTGTGTGGGTGAGCTGGAGGGAGGAGTTCTGTGTGTGGCTGTTGGCGTCATTGACTGTATATAAATTCAGTATGGCTGCTCAATCCCATACGGGGTGTTCTTATGGTGTGTGTCTGTGTGTGTCCTGTTGTATGTCAAGGCTGCTCATCCTGATCACTGTCACTTCATAATGGGGGGCCTTGGGCCATCCATCTGGCTCTCTCTGTGTGAGTGTGTATACGTTATTTGTTGCTGTTGTGGTTCTGCAACCCCTTTTCATTCCACAGTGGAGGAGCTGCTAGAGGGTCGTACAGTTGTTGACCTTCATGCAAACGGAAAATGGCCGGCTATCGGCTCATCTTGTGTTCCTTCTTTCCCTGCACTCATGTCATGCGCCTGTGTCTTTTCTCCAGCTGCGTCCTCCATCAGCAGTGAGTCCTCTCCGGTGTCCTCTCCAGCCACCAACCACAGTTCTCCGGTCAGCACGCCCAAGAGGGGTCCCCTCGGCCCAGGGCCCGTCCTGGTCCCCCCAGCGGGCCACAGCGTGCCAAACACCCCGCCTGTAGTCACCATTGCGCCGACAAAGACGAGCAACGGCCTCTGGAGGAGCGAGGGACGCCAGGTAAAACCCCCCGGTTCAAACACCCATCGGACGCACCGCGAGCCGGGTATCTCCTTTTCTTTCTCTTCCCTCGTGTTTCTTTTCAGAGGTCCTTCGGTTTGCCGCGGTGTATTCCTTTCCAACACGAGCATGCACACAGTGGCGCTCTTGAGGGAGAAATGGATGATCTAGATGCCTGTGACCCCATATACGGGCGGCAGAAAGTATTTGACGTATGTTCATGTGACATAGCTGGCAGGTCTGTGAACTACTGCTTCTCTCACCAAACCCAGTCCCTCCCCCCTGCCCCCCCCCCCCCCCCCACCCGAATCCCTCCCCTAGACCCCCGCCCCTCTCCTGCATGGGCTCCATGCGTTTAACAATGCCAGCTGCCTACTGGGACGTCGACGTGTCAGCCTCAACGGCAGCTAACATCTGTGCCCCTCCGGCCCCCCGCCCACTTAGCCCTCTTGCCCTTGGCCCAGCCCCTCTTGAGGCCCCGCCACCCCCCACCATCTAGCAGCCCTGTCTTCTTCACCCAAGCAGTCAAGTGCATCCTCCGCCTCGTCACCCGGACACCGGCTCTCTGTTAGTGGGGGAGGGCGAGGAATGGGGAGAGCTGCTTGCTTTGATAAGGAGTGGATTATGGATTACGGGCTCGCTTGAAGCCTTCTTATCTCAGCTCAGGGCTAATTTTCGAGGCCTAGCGCACAGTTCCAAACAGCACTCGGCAACACAGGGAAACTCTCCGAGAGACTTTGACAGTCCTCCCGAGGCAGAGAGACGGGTGGAGCGCAGGGTGAGTGAGGAGGTCAGCCAGCTATGTGCGGGAGGAGTCCTCTCTCCCGGACCCCCCCCCCACCCCCCCTGTTCCCCCCTCTAATCCTTTTACGAAACGACCCTCCCGCAGTTCAAGGGTCAACCAGTTCACGTGGGGGCGGGGGGCTTGAGAGACAGGGATGAAGTCCTGATGATGTCATCCTCTTTGCCATTCCTTCTCCAGCTCTACAGTGGTTAAAGAGCAGGAAAATAATTAATAAGACGGAAGCACCTTGCATGTGAGCATACACTCGTGCACGGGGGTGGGGTGGACGGGGTCGAGCTCAAATTGAAAAGGTCGTGCCACTGGGTTCGTGGCGCCTTCAGCGGCGCGAAGCCAGCCAAAGAATGAGGAGGTGATGTGGACAAGAGGTTGAGATGAGGGGGTAGAGGTTGGTGAGGGAGGCGCGGGGGGAGGGGGGGGGTGGCAGTAGCGCGGCTGCGTCATCAAAGCTGGCGTAATAGCATTTCCCCCGCTTCAGTGAGCACATATAACCCACAAAGAGCCTCGGGGTCGACTGTGCCACACTCGTACATGCACGACACGTCCCTTAAACAAAGATGAGACTGTTTGGCGCTTTGCTTCTGTTGTTAATCATTGATCATCAGTCGGGAAGGATACCTCAAGGAAAAAGGATTGATCATACGGCACGGCTCTTTTTCCCTTTATGTCTTCTATTATCATTCAAGTCGTGAACAACGTGCGGTAGTCGTGAACTACCAATGCTGACTGAAATACATACAACTAAAGCCTGTTTCCCATTTCTACGTGTCCTGCTTTCTCGTGTGTTGGAAGGGATGATTGGCGTCTCTCAGGCGAGGGATACGTTTCTGTCTTTTGGGGGGGGTTGATGGGCAGGGCAGCGAACGAGGGAGGGCTTGGTGCGTTGGCATTTTGCTTTAATGACAGTAGGAGTCTGCTCCCGTTGCTGCCCGTAATTGCTTTTTAATTGGCAATTTGGATTCATGGCTCCATCTGAGAGGCGTAAACGAGAGCTCTACCATGCGCAGGGCCTCCCACCCTCAGTGCGGGGGGGAGGGGGGGGGAGGGGCGAGGGGGGTTACAGGGGCCTCGCTCACACAGAGGAAGATGGCTCTTAATGGATGTGTCTTTGGGTCTGAGTGCTTGTTTTTGTGCTCTTTACTTTGTATATGGCATGGTGCTGGTGACTAGTGGGATGTTTTTTGGCAGATGGTGAAAGGTCAGAATGGCTCGCTGGATGTGTAGGTGCCTGAGTGACTATAGTTCCTCCATAATCGGGTTAGAAGGTTCTGTCTTTGTGCCTTTTCAAGGTGCTGAGCTATTTCACCCGCACCCTACATTCCTTTTTGGTTGATCATATGATTCATATCCCGTGTAAGAAGGGTTTCTGTCTTATTTAAGTCAGACAAGGGTATTTTTCAACAGCAAGACTGATGTTTACTTTGATGTTTTATTGGCCCTGTTTTATGCGCTCGTGACGGTGGGATTTCCGTGAAATTTGTTCAACGGGAACAGTTGATTAAATTCTTGCCGATAATTTGTTTCGGGGCGTTGCACCGATAGTTAATGAGTCATGGCACCATTATAAAACCATGCCCCCTATTACACACAAGCTGATTCCTAAAAACGTGTAGTCTGCAGATAAAACTTAAACTGTAACGTGAATTATTTTCTAAAATTTCGTCCCTTTTTAGCTTGAAGAGTCATTCTGTATAGATATGTGACATGTTGACGCATTGCTTTGCTGCTCAGCAGGGGATCGGCTGGAGGAATACAAGCTGCATGTGGGTCGGGATTTAACAAATTAGAATATTTGTCTTCCAGTGATCGGTAGTGTTGGGCACCTTGGCGGGCGGAGGAGGAACACAGAGCCTGGCGTGTTGAGCTCCAAAGCCACGATCTGATGTTGACTTTGTTTGGCACGCAGGAACCTCTTTTCCAGTTGGCTGCTGATTGGAAGGGAAGGTCCAGCATCTCCCGGTGCTCATAAAGCTTCCAAAGGATGGAAGTGGCGTGGGGGTCTGAGGCAGCGCAGAGCCTCACTGTTAAGTGAAGCGCAAAAAAAAACACACAGCAAAAACTACCGCACCGTGGGGTCGTCTAAGAAACAAAGGGGAGGGGGGTGTGGTGGGGAGTCTAAACATTAGAGGCGTTTGAGATTGGATGTTAGCGCATCAGTGTCAGCCTGGGTCAGTGGCTGCAGAGCAGGTCAGGGAGGTAATGGCTCCCTAAATTGGATTTGTTTTAGTGGAAGCAGCGGCGCTGTGCTGCTGCAGGGTCTGCCTCTAATCCCAGGCAGCCCGGAGGTTAATTCATCTCCTACGCTCCTCTTCTTTATGGCTTCATCTCGAGTTATTTTCTTTTTTTTTGTGTGTTCCGGTTGATCCGTGGCGAACTGCGACTTCAATTCCCGTTTTTTTCGAGATGAGATGACTGTTCCAGCGTACCTGCCGTAAACCCTCCCGGCTGTGTATTGCCACACAAACGGTTGATTTTTCAACTTGCAACGGTTGTACGTTTCTTTTTTCCTGCAATTTTGAATTTGTAGACAGAGACCAAAACCTCAGAAAATGCACTCCCACAGCAGGATGTCTTTGTAGCTCTCAAACAGTTTACGTGCCCGCTGTGTGTGTGTGTGTGTGTGTGTGTGTGTGTGTGTGTGTGTTGTGGTATTGGATAAGTGAGACCAGGCTTGCTGCCAAAGAGAGAATGGGGAAAAAAAGAGAAACCGAGGTAGATGTTGCTTTTCTGAATCTGTTGTCTGGCTTTTAGATGTTAGTGTTTAACTTATGTCCACACACACACACACACACACACACTTTGCCAAGATCAAAGTCCTCATTTCTTTAGAAGTGTTGCTGTTGTACATCTACCATTACCTCATCAATCATATAGATGACATCCCTTGTATACAACTAGAAAAAGGGACATTTTTATTTCTTTTTTACCACTCTATTCCTGCCTCAGATGAAATGATGTGTTTTTCACCGGGAGGTGCTAATGTGAGAAAGGTAGGAAGAAGAGTGAGGGAGGTTGCTGCCTTTTTTGCTCTCTTGAGCTCCATGAGCCTCGACAGCCGTGACGGTCACAGGTCTTCACGAACAATGAGTAAACTCTCTCTCTCTCTCTCTCTCTCTCTCTCTCTCTCTGCAGGCTGACTCGGGGCCTCGTGGGGCCAGCAGGGAACGTCTGGGTGGGGAGGGGAACCTCCTACAGGAAAAGGGTGGCCCCTCAGTCCCTGCCCACCTCCTGGGAAACCCCTATGCCTTTGGTCTCACCGCCGGTGCTGTCATGCAGGATTCACGCTTCCAGCCTCTCAAGTGAGTCTCGCGCTGCTCCGCCCCTTCCTCCAGTGGCCTCAAATACAAATAGAAATCTAACTAACCATGTTTCTTCCTTTTATTTCCCTCCCACTCCTCCCTTACCTTCAGTCTGCCCAGACATTTGCCCCCTGGTCATGTACCTGAAGAGTACCTCCGTGGTTTCCGGCCCTACGCCACGGCCGAGGATGCCCTCCGCATGCCCTCCCTGCCCATGGGCCTGGACCCCGCCACCGCGGCTGCCGCAGCTGCGTACTACCACCCCAGCTACTTGCCTCACCCTTCCTTCACGCCATACAGGTTTGCCTCTGCGCTCATTTGTTTTGTTGACTTCGCACTCATTTCCTCTGGGAGCAAACTGTGCAAACCAGGGAGGGAACGAGTGTTTCTAATGTTAAGACTCTGCAGTAAACACATTAGCGAGCTTACCTGGCCGGGCGCAGAGGTAAAATATTAATGGTCTCGATGTTTTGTGTGTGTTTTCTGGTGGGGTGGGGGCGGGGAGGAGGGAGGGGGGGGGGAGGGGGGTGAAAGAGAGTTGAAGTGAAATTTGAATTAAACAAGGTGCAGTACAAATGGAAAAAGTTCTGCTTCCAAGTAAACCAGAAGCAACCGAATACAAATAACCAAACCCATATTATCATCATGGACAGAAAGGAAGTTAGTTAAAAGTATCGTATGAAATATTACGTTGTGGCACTGGACAATGGGTTACCTATTGTGCAACACAGATACATTAGAGCTGTATGTATAGAGCTGTACTGAATCATCTGACAGGGTTCTCTCTGAAAAGCATCCTGGTCAGCTGTGTTAAAATGCTTTCAAGAGATTGATTAAAAATACTTATTGATCGCTGTTTATTGCCAAACGCTGCAGAGATGTAATTTATATCCGTCATATCTGCCGTAATGATGCTTAATTACTTGCTCATTAAACACTGAGAGAAGCTCTCCTCTTATTTGACAGTTCGTTCATGGATACCTGAGAGATGGGGATCAATAAAACGGCATTTGCTTTTTTTAATGAAGGAGAGGAATCTTTTTTTTTTTTTTTTAAACCAAGCTGGTTAATGGAAGAACCCATTTTCCCACTTTGTTATGGATATGAATAAAATCTGAACATCCGTAAGAGAGCCATGGCCGGTTTTGCCACTTCAGTCTTTTTATCCGTAGCTCGTTCATGCGTGATTTGTGAGAAACCATAAAATAACCCCTGAGCTGTTTATGTATCTGAGCTAAGATCCTGTTTACTAAGGGTTGTTCATTCTCTTTTTTACTTTTTAAATGCGTGTTTTTCTTGTTCTGTGTTGTTGTTGATCATAAAGAGAAAGATTTTCCGCTGCTGGGGTTTTCTATGTGCAAGGAAAAATGCATGCATTTTAAATGTACACTGCTTTTGATCATGTGAGAAGGCCCTTTTTCGCTTTGGGCTGTGACACAGGCAGCTTCCCATTGGTCCGTCAACCCGGCGCGATCAGAGGACTGCAGCAGCCATCACACACAGCGCTGTAATGGATTTAATGAGGGGCTGTGCAGTGGATGTCACAGACATACACAAGTTGTGCGTCAACACACCGCACAGTCTCTCGCTTGCCGCCGTGTGGTGATTGAGGTTAGCCGACAGACACGGCCTCTCTCTTGAGCGACGGCTGGCCCCCGGTGGTGTTGCTTCCTCTGCAGATGGAGGCGCAGAGGTTGATGAAAGTGAACGCCGCGCTGTAACACAGAGTGACTGGATCCTCCTCCTTCTTTTCTCCCAGGATGGATGACCCGTTCTGCCTCTCTGCCTTGAGGTCACCGTTCTACCAGCTGCCAGGAGGGGGCGCTTTACCTCCCATCCACCCCTCCGCAGTTCACATGCACCTGCAAGGGGTCCGCTATCCCGGGGACTTCACGCACCCCTCGCTGTCAGCACTGCAGTCTGAGAGGTACTGAGAGGTTATTCCACACATACGTACCTTCACAAGTGCTTGCACACGGCCGATCTCGGCAGTGTGCCGGGAACCATTTGTAATTCGACCCCCCCTGTCCACCTTTTTAGGCTCCAGATGGAGGATGAGCTGCGACAGAGAGAGCGGGAACGAGAACGCGAGCGCGACAAGGAGAGGGAGCGCGAGGCCGAGCGGGAGAAAGAACGGGAGAGGGAGCGAGAGAGGGAGAGAGAGCGGGAGAAGGAGCTGGAGAGGGAGCGGGAGAGAGAGAGGGAGCGAGAACGGGAGAGGGAGAGAGAAAGGGAGAAGGAGCTGGAGAGGCAGAAGGAGAGGGCACTGAGGGAGAAGGAGCTGCAGGCATCAAAGGCAATGGAGAGCCACTATTTGGCTGAGCTCCACTCCATGAGGGGGCAGGAGGACCGAACCAAGCCTGAGAGACTCCCCCCTAATCGGGCAGGTACGTGTCCGTGCTTCCTACTGTGGCTTCCTTAAGCCAAAATCCTACTGCATGTAAACACTGTCAGTTAGAGCTCAAACAATGATGAACTACAATGGCTGATTATCAGTTAATTGTAGTAGTAATTCCTGACGCTATTGGGCTAAAGACTCTGAGGTACCTACTTTTTCAATGATTGCAAAGTTGAATACTTTGGGGTCTGTTGACGGTTGCAAATTTAAGAATTTGTGCTTTTTTCAATGAATTCTTGCACAAAACAAGAAATGTGGTTGACCCCTACATTTTTATACTGACCTTTCTATTTCCACAGAGAAAACCAAAGATCCTGCACCTCCAACTCCTAAACTAGTGCCGCCAGGACTCCACTCGTCAATGGTGCAATCACATCATCCCATCCCTGGTCTGATACCGGGCCACAGCCTCTACATGGGATCCAGCGCAGTCGTGGCGGGGCTCTCGGCCTCCATGATCGCTCAGAGGACCAACGAGGAGGAGAGGTGGTTGGCGCGGCAACGCAAGCTGCGGCAGGAAAAAGAGGATCGTCAGTACCAGGTGTCTGAATTCCGCCAGCAGGTTCTGGAGCAGCACCTGGACCTGGGCCGGCCGGGCGACGCGCCAGATCACAGGACAGACCCGCACAGGTGAGACGACACTCGATAGAGAGAAGTTATTGGAGTCCAGCCAACACGTAGCACAGATTTCAAAGCCACGTGCGTTTGTACCCTGAGCGCTGTTGTTGGGGAAGAGGTTTGTTTTAAAGCAAACCAGGAGCTCCACATCCACTCTACCAATGTCGATTACCTGACCCTCCCGTGTGTAGTGGGGAGGGGGTTTCATGGTTAAGATACGCAAAGGCTTATTCCCGGCTAATCGTCTCCACGTTGTTTAGCGCGAGCTCGCCCTGCTTGGTTACTGTTTTTGTGTGTGCAATTTGGAGATGAGGATGTGGTTCATTCTAAACTGGTGGAAAAGGAGAGAACCACACGTCCGCTCTCAGTAACCCAGTGGTATAACTGCAGAATCACAGCTCACAGGCTGCAGATTGCAGATACCACACTTTCGCTCACTCATACACACAGAAAGGCAAACACAAACAGGGAGGCAGAGCTAATTTGACTGGTCATGCAGTGTGCGATCCCGCCAGGGTTGGTTTGGGTAAACGCCCAAGAGGGCATCCATCAGCCATCTGCCTTTTGTTCTTCCTCATTGTGGCCATTTATTTTCCACTATCTGATTTCAACCCCTTTACACACAAATTGATATATACTTCTTCCCTACCTCATGTCATTGACTATGATTGGTTTTCTGGCAATCAATCGTCATATCAGTCATTTTGTTCTCTGCCTGTCTTGTCTGTTAGAAGAACACTTCTCTTGGCATTTTCCTCCTTCTCCCGGGATTTATTCTCTCCCCCGTGAGGGTGTATTTGCGCGCATGTCACACTACAAGGAGCCAACCGAATCAAAAACAGGCCTGTTTATCTGGAGGACATTGAGTGTCTTGGCCACATCCTCTCTCTGCTCTGGGCTCCTCTGTCTGGGCTTGATAACACTGCTTTGCAGACTCACCACCCCACTGACATACTGACAGAGAGGAAGGGAACTAGGAAATGGGCATATAGGCTCTCTGGCGTATCTCCGTATTGTATGTGTAATTGGAAGAAACTATTAATATATTTCAGAGACCGTGGCCTTTACACTATTTTGTAAAATGAGCCCTGTCCGATTTATATCTCTACAGATCGGTAGCAAATCACCACGAACCAGGAAGCCGGGACCTTCACTCTCACTTAGGTGCCCCTCCACCCCTCATCTCGCCCAAACCTCCTCAGCCACAGCGCGAACACCACCCTCCCACCACCCTCTGGAACCCCGCATCCCTTATAGAAACCCCTTCAGAGTCCAGACGCAACCACGAGCCCTCAGGGATGGGACACTATGAGCTCAGTCGACTGCCCCCAGGGCCCTCCAAATATGAAGATGGAGCACGAAGGAGAGAAGGGGGACCAATGGAGAAGTATCCCCCGATCAGAGGTCCTCCGGGCCTGCCCGAACCCAGCACGTTTCTTGCCGATCTGGAAAAATCCACCCAGTCCTTCTTCAGCCAGCAGAGGGCAACGCTGTCCCTGTCCAGCCAGTATGAACTGGAGGGAGCCATGAAAAGCAGTGCTGGACTCAAGAACCTGCAGGGACACCCGGGGCACAGCGGACATGGACAGGGGCTGGGAATGGTCCCTGGGCCCGGGATGGGACAGGCAGCCACCGCGGGGATCGGCCAAGACGCAACGCTGATTTACGACGACTTCCTTCAGCTGCACCGAAGGCCCGTCAGCAAGCTGGACCTGGAGGAGAAGAGGAAGAGGGAGGCCAGGGAGAAAGGTACTCACCCGGCGCCGTAGCACTGCACCTGATCATTTGCCCTCTTGCACGCTTGGAAATATATTCATCTTGTTTTCTTCCAAGCACAACTTTATCAGAGAATGTAAACTGGCAGTGTGTCAGTAGTGACCTCTTTGCTCGCTGTGCAGGTTACTACTACGAGCTGGAGGACTCGTATGATGAGAGTGACGAGGAGGAGGTGAGAGCCCATCTCAGGAGAGTAGCAGAGCAGCCTCCACTCAAACTGGATGACTCCACAGAGGTAAAACACCGGCGCACACGTACGTTTTCTTTGCTCTTGGCCAAACGCTCGTCACCAGACAATGTCTTTTGCGTCTCTCGCACAGAAAGTGGACTTCCTGGGAGCGTTTGGCCTGACCACGGTGGGCCGGCGAGACGAGCTGGTGCAGCAGAAGCGAAGGAAAAGGAGGCGGCGGCTCCGGGAGCGCAGCCCCTCTCCACCTTTCTCGCACTCGAAACGCACCCCGCCTCCTCCTCCCCAGCTCAGCACGCGCTTCACCCCCGAGGAAATGGACCGAGCGCCAGAGCTGGAGGATAAGAAGCGCTTCCTCAACACGTTCAAACTGTCCCATGTCACAATACATCAGAGGAGAGGTAAGAGGATTTAATGGTGACGATTGTTTTGTTTAATTATGTTCCGAGAACAATGTTAAGCAATGGAAGACTTGACCGTGTGTTAATATATTTGGTAAGATAAATGTATTGTTCTTTAGAAGAGTCAGCAAGCCCCAGTAGTAAAATATCATAATTAAGCTAAAAATCTTTTTGGCAATGATACTTTATTTCCCTCAGCAAGCTAGTTAGAAATCCTCTACATGCCAAACATCCCTGTCATGTCTCTTCTCTTTGACATCTCATTTCAGCAAAGTTCAGAGGAAGCCTGATTGCGTGTTCACTTAGCTTTTAATTTAGTAATTCTCATCCCGCTGAGCTCTGCCTGCTTCTGCTTAAATGTGTTGACTCCACCCTTAAAGGAAATCATAAACGATCGTGTCAACCTCAAACCCCTGTATTAAATGAGTATTTTAAGCGACGTACGTGTGATCTAATGCCTCGCATTGCCCCAGTTGTAAAGGTGGATTTGTGTCACGGTTCTGTTTGTAGTCACTTCTTTGAACGCGTACACACACTCGCACTCGCACAGGCACACGCAATGGGGAGGGGGCGTGGCGGGCTTACAGAGATCTGAGACAAATCCTCTTGATTTACTGTTTGCTGCCTACAGCCGGCAGCGCACCGCCCACCGCTCTGTCAGGCCCCTCTCAAGATCATTCGCTGCCGCACACACATTTTGTGACCAAGTTCCATACAGATTGAACTAACTCGTTCTGTCTCCTAGATGATGAAAAGGTGGTTGAGCTGCTGCAGGCCATTAAAGAGAAGAGCGTAACCTTGGATACCGTCAGGCACGCCCCTCATCCGCTGTGTAGGAGTCCTCCAGCACAGAGTTCTGGTGAGACACTTTCTAATGAGCAGAAACATACACACTTTCTCATATTCTACATGATTGGGTTAGTGTGATAATAATCCATAAGTTCCCTGTGTCTGGCTTTACATCCTTGTCGTTGGAGCGTGACCTCATCATGACTCCCATATGTTGAAATACTTGCAGAGTCTGCGTTTGTCCAGCCTTCCGCTGACTCAGGAGGCCATTACAGTGTCAGACCCTCCAGCCCCCCCTCACATTGCCCAGTGTCCCCCAATGGTCACCTCAAACCCCTCGGGGAGACATTAAGACCAAAGGAGCCCCCTTCTCCAGCTGTCTACCCAGACAAGGCCCGGGGGCCTGGTGAGGGACCGGCCTCTAAGAAGAGCTCCAGCCTACTGAACAGCTTGCGGCCCCCACACCCCCTGCAGGCTAAAGAGGGCCCCCACAGCATCAATGGACGCACCAAACCATGGGACAGCTTCACCCCGGAGGAATTTGCTCAGCAGTTCCACGAGTCTGTGCTTCAGTCCACCCAGAAGGCTCTGCAGAAACATAAAGGTAAGCAGCCCGGGTTGGTAGAAATGTCCACGGTTGTGAGGATTTGCAGCAGGTCGTTTCAGGGACCTTTCACTTATAAGACTGAGGTGTGTCCTTGTCTGCCAGTGGCATATCTTTTTTTGTATGAAAATATCTGGAAATGGTCATCACAATTTCCCAGAGCGCAAATGATGTGCTTTGTTAGAGGAACCGTCTGTAAAGCTGCAAATCTGTCAATCTCGGATGAGCAAATTGGTGTTTTGGTGCAATAAATTAACAGGTCACACTGTAGCACATGCAGTTCACACATTAGCTTTTCAAAATAATGTGTGAACTGCGTGTGCTACAAATGATGTTCAGAATAATGCAAGTTTCATTATCATTCAAAATGTTAATTGTAGGCACTTCTGGTTAGTAACTGTCGCAGTTATAATTATATTGTTGTTTGATCGTCATTGCTAATCACGTAGGAGATCATTTCATATATAAATTATAGCCGTAGTCTGAACGTCATTTAAATCAGACATTCACAGATCCTTTCCTAGATCATCTTTGAAAATATGCTGGAACATAATCTCTAAAAGAGTTTCTTATAATTTATAGACCAAACAATTAAAGAAATAAGTGCTAGGTTAACTGATAATGGTAATCACTTCCATCCCGAGATTAATCAAGCAATCCTTTCACCTCAAATCAGACGGATTAGAGCTGACGAACCCCTTTTCTGGTCCTGCTAGGTGGAGCCACAGGGATGTCGGAGACGTCCCACCTGCAGGAGTCCTCTGTCCACTACAACATTCCAGAGCTTCAGGGCGCGCCGGGTCGGCCGCCGCAGCCGCTTCCGCATGCGCATCCGCATCCCCACTCGAATGCACATTCATTTAGCCACCCGCTCTCACTGGCCCACCCTCAGCCCAACGGGCAGCACTTCTCTGTGGCGCTGCACCGGGAGGCCTCGGGGATGAGGGAGGACCTGTCTGGTCCGGACGACTCTGAGGAAGAAGAGGACGAGGACGAAGAAGAAGAGCCGGCTCCTGCTTCCAAGTGGCAGGGGATTGAATCTATATTTGAAGCCTATCAGGAATACGTGGAAGGTGAGCAGCTACAGAGAACACGCGGGGAAGATGGTGAACGTCTAGGTTTTATAACCCCCGTCTGTGACGTCAACGCCTCATTGTATAGGGTGATAACTCAACATTTTCCTATTTCCATGTCACCAGTTGAAGCGTTTTCCAAACACAATGTCGCAGGTTTATTTTATTACCTTTTTTAAACAGGAAGACGTGCATCGGAACAAACATTAGTGGTAAATGAATGCTTCTTCTTTTTGTCTACAATACCCAACTTTCTCATCCGCTGCCTTCTGTTATTCGTTGTCCCTTTAGAGCAAACTTTGGAACGACAAGTTCTGCAGAGCCAGTGTCGAAGACTAGAAGCTCAGAACTACAACCTCAGTCTGAGTGCTGAGCAGCTGTCTCACAGCATGGGGGTAAGATGCATGCGCACAAACCAGCTGTCACACTTTGCACTCATCGACACATTTCCCTTCTCCGGACGCACCTCTGAGTATGAATTGGATTCATTCAGGCCTGTATAATCTTCTCTCTTGGAAAATGATCAGACGTCTCATCTTTTTAACATTCACGACGGCATCGTTGTGGTTTCTTTTTGTGTTTCCCACTGTATTGGCACCACGTTGCAGAAACCATTCCCCCATGTCCGTGATTTTCTTTTCTCTTCATATTTAACGCCCTCCCTGCGTCCCCGGTCGCGTAGGAGCTGATGTCCCAGAGACAGAAGCTGGCGGTGGAAAGGGAGAAGCTACAAGCAGAGCTGGAGCACTTCAGGAAGTGTTTGACGCTGCCACAGACACACTGGCCGAGAGGCGGCCATTACAAGGGCTACCCTCCCAGGTGACCCCAACACGGCGACCTGATGGGCCCCCCGGGGGCTTCTCCACTTTCAGACTGACACCCAGAGTTTATTTTTCACGGCCGGGTCCACACGTCTCCACGGAGGAGAATACGGCTGGCTAGGTTAGATGAATGAATGAATGGATGAATGAATGGATGAATGAATGGATGGATGGATGCAGAGGAGACAGGACCATACGTTGAAGGAACGACCGTCTTTGGACTGAGCCACGGGCCACAGGCGTGTGCCAATGCAGCCAACCCCCCGAGAGCAGGGGAAAGAAAAACCCCTCCATCCCCCCTCTCCCGCCCGAGGTCAACACAAACACACCTCTCTGTCCCGCCTTCTTCAGTCCCCCGCTCGTCCAGTCCTTGCCTCCCTCACCGCCACAGCCACACAGACAATCCTGCCAACGAGGGAGCAGCTACCCCAGAGAGGGGCGCCGTCGAGAGACTCCAAACGCTTCAACGGCTTCTGGTCGGCCGGGACCGACTTTACCGCAGGGGCCGCGCGAGCTTTTGACCTGGAAATGCACTTAAGAATAAAAGCTGAAGAACTACCTGGTGGTACTGTGTTACGACAAAGAACTGTTCAAATTAGGGAAGAACTTAGAAAATGCACATTTTTAGAAAGAATTAAGGAAAATGTTTTATTTCAAAATCAAAAATTTGCGAATAAGAATTTTAAAGGGTGCTTCAGCCTTGTATTGTAAATACTATGGAGACTTAAAAGATTTTGTATGTTTTTATTACTTTAATCATTGTTCTTTTAAAGAAAAAGGCCTGCCATTTTTTTTTAACATGTTAATGCTTCTTTTGGGTTGGAAAAGAAAGCTTTGCTTTTAGTGTTTGTACTGCTGCTGGCCAGAACAGCTCATCTTGAGACATTTAACCGAGTGGGAGAGGGAACGGAACACACTCGTCTTACTCCTGACCCAGCCACGACCACCTCCAAGCGTCTGAGCTCAGCAAAGCCGCCCCCCACCCCTTCCTTCACAGCAACATGCGTCTCTGTTTTAATCAACTCCTCCTCCAGTCAGTCACTCGTGCTGTCAGCTTGTGATATTCTCTTACAGAAACAAGTTGAGATCCACAGAGGCGTGCTTTTTTTTTTTATTTTTTTTTTTTACTTTGGACATTTGACGTACTGGATTTTGTAAAGACATGAAGAGTCTCTGAAGCAGCCAGCTGATGGAACTGGTTATTGATGCTTTATCCTACCATAGGACCTTTCACCTCCCTGTGTATGACATCATAGAGTTAGACTCAAACAACCTGACGGTTTGCATTACGTTACACCTTACAAGCCTTTATCAGCAGTCATGAGGACGCAGTGCCAAAATGAAAAAAGGTAGCTTTTTGGATTTTTAATGGACTTGCAATTAGGTAGCCAAACCTTTCACCCCAAACAGCCATCTTCCACTACTGGGTACCCTTTTTGTAAAGTATCCAACATGTCTAAATAATGAACGGAAATCACAAAAGGACGATTTCAAACGGGGCTTTTTGTAGTACATACAAAATGAGATAGGATGGAATTGGCCTCACACACGTTTACAACCCGTCTGCAACTCATCCTCCCCGTCAGCTCTGAGCGGGACGTTCGGCCACAACTTCCCATCCTGTAACTGCTGCTGCCTCGGGCCTTTGGCCATGAGTCCGATCAAAGACCCCAAAAGTGAATTTGTGAATTTGTAAGAACTGAAGCACAGCTACCCCCCCCCCCCCCAACAACATAGAGAATGCTAATTACAAGTGCCTCCAGAATCTGGGAGCATGTGAATGAGTTGCAGTCCGTCTTATTGGACATTCTACACACGACGCCAGTGATCAGGGACTTACCATTTTACATTCAAGTGTCCACTGTCTCACGCTTCTTTAAATACATGCATGAACCAAGAACCAACACAATGTCTTATTCTGGATGCATCGGAGAACCAATTTCATCACAACACCTTTTTATAAATGCGGCCCAGTTCAAAGGATCAGGTGGATACAAAGCTGAGGTCTTTTTTTTTTTTTTTTTTACAGAGCAGAAAATGCTGAGGTAAGCTGCCGTTCAGTGTGCGTCTTACCCGGCCTGCCTGCGTCCCCAGCTCACGCACGTCCATGCAATAGCCCCATCACTCAGTGGAGGATGTCTAGATGCTGTGAAATCTTGTTTTTAAAATGTACTTGTTTGAATTCATTGTAATGTAATATATTCTTTGTTGAATGTAGTAATTAGGTATTTATGAATATATGGCTGTGATTTCAGACAAAAAAAGAAAATAAAATATTTCAAAATGTTAAAAATCAACCGGTCTGTTTGTGGTGCTGGGAGGTGGCGGAAGGCTCAAATATTCTTGGTAGATCTGTCGGTGGTGTTTCATTCCTTCAAAACATATGAACTGGCCACTGGAATTAGATTATCAGTCTTGGGTTGGTCCTGAGATGTTGCACTGCGGTTCCTAACTGCTCTTGAATATTCAAAAAAATAAATCGTTTTTCAAAGCAGTATTCTATTCTACCAGACAGACATTTATTACATCAGAAAATAAACTTTCTTTAACAACTATTGTAGATTTATGGTTCTCTCAATTGTCCAAAAAGTAAAAATAATCCAATTATTTTGACATGCAGAGACATACACAAATATTGTGGCAGTTTAAATCTTTTGTGAGCCCTCAGATTAAATTAACACAAGATACATATGAAGCAATTATTCAAAAAGAAATATGTACAACTCCTTAAAAAAGCTGAGCCTAAGTCATTAAGCCTCAATCAGCGGTTAACATACATCTTGTGAATAAAAGCGCAAAGTACAGATGCTCAGTTGCCTCCATCCTGGGGATCAATAGTCCGTGAATTGTTCTTTACTTGAACCAGGCAGCAGATTGGAGCGTAGTTTATACATGCAGTTGAGAGAGTCGAGAAGAAACGCTCGTATGGTGTTGATCTCCATCAGTGTCAGGTTGTCCAGCTAAAGAGAAACATTTAAAATAAGGTTTAAAAAGACAGAAATCTCTAGGGCCACAAAATGAGGGTATAAGAAAGGAGGATTTACACTGAGGGTCGCTGTCAATACTGTTCAACTATTTAGAGCATGAAAAACTATTACAATCCTTACGTTTCTGTAATTAACAAAATTACTAATCTGCATTTTAAATTACACTGTACATTTTCTTAATTAATCCACAATAAAGAAAATGTACAAAAGCAATTTGGGGAATTTTTAGTAAAAAAAAAAAAGGAAAGAAATCTGTCAATTGACTAATGAACTGCTTGATTCATCGTTACAGTTGTAGAACCTCCACAGCCAGCTTTACCTTCGCATGAGCCTCCAGCTGACTGATGAAGCTGTCGGCGGAGAGGCGGAGTTTGGCGATCCGCGTGTCCCAGAGGTCTTTGACCAGCGTGCGGATCTCATCTGCTTTAGGGATGTTGTCTGACGCACTACACGCGCACACACAAACGCGTGCACACACACACACACACGCGTGATGTAGACTTCACGTACAGACATTACAGCAGCATTTCATTGCCATTAACAACGTGAGCCCAATAAGAAGGAAAGTCCTGATTCTGCTTGGGGCGGAAGTTTACACGACTCACTAGTTCAGCAGCAGCTTGGTCAGCTCCATGTAGTAAGGACTGGGAGCGGGCGTAAAGGTGTTCTCCTTCCTTTCCAGCTCTCGCATCTCCTCCAGCTTCTCTGCGCATTAGAAAGAGCAAAACAGTCATTCAATAAACCACATTGCAAGATGCCATACATTTGCATAAACTTCTTATCGTACGAGTCGTTTTTTTTTTCCAGCATCTTGAACTAAAGGTTTTCTTTTTGAATCATTGGCTCACACAAGGAGGAGGAAGACTCCCATCCCAAGGGAAAGGGTAGGGAAGCGATCAAGCGATGCACTAATCCAACCCTGAATCTACAGTCTAACCATGTCCAGGTACAAGTGTAAATAATAACAAAAAGGTTATTGATGATTAACAGGCGTAAACAAATCATCTCATTCACACAACATCTACTTAGGTAATCTCAAATGAGGATGCTAGAAGCATTAGGGTTGCGATTAATGTGTTGAAATGGTGCTCTTTGAGTGGGTGATGCACCCATAATGTGATGCTGCCACAATATAAATATAGTCTTGGGTTGCAATAGGTCAAAAACATAAAATCCCATATTCTATATCCATGCAGCCCTGGAAAGCAGGTCAAAGAGTTGTTTGCATTGTATTCTCACCAACATCCATCCACGCAGGAGGAACTATTCTACATTTCTGCCTCTGTTTCAAGTTGAGTGCCAGCCACACAGGAACATCCACAGGCAGTCCGGGGTTGAAGGGACCCAGGTCACCCTGAGGACAGAAAGACATCATGCGCTACGATGTGCTGCAGCCTCGCGCCTTCATTATTACACGAAGGTGAGCGGTATGTGGGTTTCAGCTGCAGGTTGTTATTATTCTGGCCCCATATTATATAAAGGCCTGGATGCTACATGTATGACAATCCATCCGGTTTGAATTAAGCTGCCGTTAGCTATTGAAGCTAACGCTGTGCGAGCCATCGCCATCTGAACAAACACGCACGTACTTTACTTACTTACCCCGATCAAATAGATCTTATCCAAACTGAAGTTTGGTATTATCTTCACCAACTCTTTCTCGGCGAGAAACTCTACCTCCGAGGGATCCATAGCTGACCGGCAAGATACGTTTGATTTGCAAAAATACGATGCTCACATCGTTGTCTACTTTTTTCCCGCGCTGGAGCTCACATGAACACGTAGGGCGAGCGAGCTACGTCATCTCCTGTCACGTGGTGGCTACAAGGTGACGATTTTACCGCTCCGGTTTATTTGCATTTTATCGTGCGCGCATGTAGCTTTAGAGTATCTCCACATATGTACCGTATCTTTAGACAGTTTAGAGAATTTGAAGGATGCTAATCATTGCCGCTTTCAATGACGACATTGACCATTCCTTAATTTGTCTGCGCCGGAAAGAATAAATGGGTAATGTGACATAAACGATAGCTGCAGGTGAGCACCACTAGGTGGCAGTATTGACGAGGTGATGAAGCGCTGCAAACCATTAAGTATAATACGATATATCAAAGATTTCCCAGCAAGTAAAAAGTGAATTGCTCTCCAATTGGTCATTTTAAGTATTTATAAATATCTAAATATATACTTTTCTGGCCTGGTAACATCTTTACAGTTAGGCAATTTATAGCAGTTTATTGAATGCCAATCTTTTTCTGTAGTGTTCCTAGTTCACCATATCAGTTACAACATGGTTTCCATATAGATCCTGTCATGCAATGTCACAAAATATATTTATATTCACCATTCTACAAGTTCAGAAAAAGAACATACTATCACGTCCCTGTCCGACACATTACGGATGATTCAGCAAATCCTTCGATGGAACAACCAATAAATCAAACCAAAACCCAAAGGCCTGCCAATAAGTCAACCTGTGTCAAAGGCACCTATAAACCTTTTAAAATAAATTACTAAATGACAAAACGGAGCGGACAAAACATTTTGGTTCAAAAAGGGATTTCATTGTACATTCAGTTTATAAAACATACGTAAAAAATGTGACAATCACACCTTTTATTTAATGGCTACTGCTTAATTTTAAACAGAATAGTATAACAGTATCATTCTGTATCATCACATTAAGTATTGAAAAGTTTTAACATAACTTATTTAATAGTAGGCTTCAAAGCCGTAAATGACGCATAAATACAAACTTACCTAGTTGTTATGACAGATTCCCAAAATAAAAGCTAAATTCTTTGATTTACGTGTTCATTGACATTGTATTTCTGAACAATAAAAAGACAATTCACCAATATGTGTTTAATCAGAAGAATTAAACTCTTAAGTGTACCAGGAGACATCCATCATAGAAATGTTTGCATAAAAATAAATAAGTCATATCCTGTAAAATAGACTAAGACAAAGATAATCGAAGACACAACTTTATGAGAACGGCCTCTGTGGTTCAGCTAAGGTTTGTTTGCTTTGTTATTAAATTAACTGCTCACAAACACTTTCAGAATACAGATGTATATTTGAATTTTAGGGTTCTAAACAAACTACACCTATAGTAGAAAACACGTATCTATAATCATCTCAGTAGTACATTCATCTCCTTAAATGTATGATCTCTGTATGGCTACTGGTTGTATTGTTTAGGAGAAAACATATTATAGAATTTAAGTTTATGCACACAACTATGAATAAATAAAAAAAATTAAAAAAAGCACACACACACACAAACGTTGCAGTCAAACACAAAATTGGCTTCATCACCTCAGCATCACCATGGACCCATGCCAGCACAGCACATATGGCTCTCGCACTTCGCACTTCAGGGATGTTGGCCTTGTCGGTCAGCGCTCCGCAAGTTCCTCTCAGGAGGAGGGGCTTTTAATGGAACAATGGTCATGCGTTCAGTATTGTTGTACTCCTGTGCTACACAATAAGTAGCATCATGCAAGCTGAAACTGCAGGAAATGTGTTTTGCACTCGGGACTGACTGTCTCAGCATAGATCCAGGAGGGACTTGTTGATCACGGGGTTGGTCCAGTCATTCCTCAGATCATCCAAGTGATTGTCAAAGTCAATCAAGTTCTCGTAGGACCGGCCCTCTAACAGAGCCGAGGTGATCTTCTGCGCTTCGCTCCAGTCCTCAAAACAGTCACTGGAAGACAAACAAAAACAAAACAGAAAGCATTATCCACTATTCCACTATTTTGCTGGTTAATAAGAGAACAGGGAGAGTAGCACAGGCGCTGTGTTTGAGGTTGCATCGTCTCTATGATGAGAAACTTACAAAGTTACTTCTCTACTTTTCCACTTGTTTTCACGATGGTCGTAGATGTGCACAATGGGCTCAAAACAGCTCATTGTTAATCTACTGTTGTCCACCTGAGGGATGAGAACCAGAAAGTTACGGATTGAGTACAGACACAGACCTGTTAAGAGTAGCTTTACAGAACCAGGCTGGTTTCTGGCATGTTTTAGGGAACCTATTACTAATGATGAATACGTAACATTACTAACCATTACCAAAAAAAAAGATGGAATCATAGATTGATATTTTTCTGGCAGCCGGGCGCATTCATTTTGTCCTATCTTACCTTGTGGCGGTAAATTAACCAAAACCAGTGGCTACATCTACAGGAGGTAGGATGAATACATTTGTTGAACTAAAAATACACTGCAAGCTTTTAAAATCTGTGTCTGCATTTGCATCACTTCAGGTAAATGGACCAAACCTTTAAAGTCAATTGACACCAGTCTGAACAAAACTGTCATTACCATAACAATGGCTGCTTCACTGAAGTTCTCAGAAATCCTGGCAGCCACTTTTTCTGCCACTTGGTTGAGTCTGAAAAAGGGGATGATTAAAAGTAGCTTGCGGCAGTTCATTACCATGTTGTTTTCTTAGAACAGCAGGGTGCTGGTGTTCGCTTTTGTGTGTTTTTTTAATCGAACCTTGGATCCTTTGTGCGTTCATTGGCTTGATAATATCCGGCGATTACGTAATTATTTTCTTTACACCAGGTATCAATCTGAGAGGACAGCAGAGGTGAGACATAACGTTACATCAACAGATTAACTAAATAAATCCACTTTGCTAGGGATACATTACTACTCACTCCAAGATAGCACTGCTATAAACAGTATTTCTATATAGTTTGTGGTTAAACTGATTCGGACTCAGAACAAGAGCAGCATTATATTAAAAACACCTGGTAGCGAGAATTTTGCAAATCAGCCTAATAATGATCATTCAATCAAGACCCGCAGAACAGTTTAAATAACAACTAAATCAGTGCACGTTGTCTGGCAGCAGCTGCGTATCACGCTGCGTTGGTTGGGAGTGGGCGAAGCCACGTGGAACTGTGCACTTGACTTACCAGGGTCAAAGCGACTTCCAGCATTGGTGCCAGGGCGAGAGTGCCGTGAAACAGCGGCACACAATCCACACACAACACCGGCTCCCCGTGGGTGTCTTTCTTTTTCTCCTTCGTTTTCTCTGCCACCAGCAACCCATTGACGGCGCAGTGAGGGTATTTGGCAGCATGTAAAACCATTTTGCAGTAAGCCTGGCTTGTCAGCTGAATAGGCATGTTGATGAGAAAATCGGCGGAGTCGGTAAAAAAAAAAAAAAAAATCAATAAGAAGAAAAAAAGAATGGACAGGTCGTTAGAAGTTGAGTGGCCACACGATGAGAAGAGGCTGCTGTCTGCTACGGTTAGCTGACGTTAACGCTAACAGAAAAGTAGATGCCCGCCTGACTGACACCTGACTGTTAGGAACACGTACAGTTACGATTTACAATGAGCAAGAATGATAAATGTTCTTTCTGCACGATATTAAAACACCGTGTGACGAATTCTGAGCTAGTCTTGCTTCCACCTTTTTCTCGTCTCTGCAGCACCGGTGGTACCGTAAATCGGAACGTAAATGTCGTAAAACGAGAGCACAAAGCATCATCCATCCGGTCTGTTGACCTCCTGGTAACCCGAGTTACGTACATCCGGGCACCGTTAAACTTCCTTTGAGAGCATCGGCGTACGGTAGCAAGGAAGAGACAGTAGGTCGGATTCTTTTTTTTATCAACATCCTTCTAACTGCCTAGAATTACATCATACTTCACCACATACACACATTTTTACATCGTACATATTCTGAACTAAGTAAAGGCTCAACATTTAGTGGCCATTTCAAACGATATATTCAATTGTGCACAAGTGACTTTGTCGGATTGGAGCGGAGCTAGGACGGGCGACTTTACCCGGTAGCTTTCGCTAGCTTGTAGCATCGACATTGTGATGGCGGATGTGTCGTGCTGATAGTTATCTGTTTAAGTAGTCTTCTTTTTCTCTTCTAAATTCAATCTTAGCAAATGGGAAAGTATTGCCTACGGATACAGTTTAGGCTCATACAACCGTTATATATGTGACTGGCGGTATGACCTTGTCTTTGCAGCTAATGCTAACTCTAGCATTCCCGTTGCTTTCATTTGTAGCTCACGATAGACCCGTGTTTTAGTACAATATTAACGCAATTTAACCTAACGTTAATTGCTATCTATGGATTTAATATAAAGTAAGTATCGATATATTTATTTTACGTTTTGTGAAAGCAAAGTCACCTAGTTTGAATGCAGGTATGCATCTGTCAAATAGCTGTTCTTAAAATACCCAGCACCTGCTAACCAAAGTTAATTAAGTCATGTTAATATCATATATATGTGGACACCAGCACACGTATGCTATGTTGTCATACATGTCACTATGTTTAAATATATTACGGTTTGGTAACATCTTTCATATGACCTCATCCACAGAATGCTGGCCTCCAGAGCCCTAAGCCTTGTTGGCAAACGTGCCATTTCCACATCTGTCTGTCTTCGTGGGGGACATGGTAAGAGTGACCCAAACTGACTTTATTTTCATGGGTAATTTTTTTTTATTTTTATTGAAATATCTTGCTATTTATAACTCATCAAATGAGGATCATTAATCTGGGATTACAACTCCAAATGGTTTTGGTATGTTTTTAAATGTTATTATAGTGGGGCTTTAATTTATTGACTATTGACTTTATTTTTCCTTCCAAGTGATTGTGTTGATGTTAGCTTGTTTGTATAAACATGTTTTCTGATAGTGCCAACAAAATTCCATTCTGTAATTTGCTTCTGATGTGCAGAAAGACACTTTTATTCCCCTTCCAGTTTCTTAACTACATAAAACCATATATATAGTTTATGTATGTACATCTGTCACTGTGCTTGTATATTACCGAAGCTGAGCCCTATTTTTCAGCCACCAGTAAAGATTTGTACACAGATGATAAGGATTTGCATTAATTAGAGTGTTATGTGATAGTGAAACTATCCATTCTTTGTCATCTCATGCAGGTGTTGCCAAGGTAGAGGACTACACTCTCCCTGCCTACTTTGACAGGCGGGAGAATCCCCTCCCAGATATCTGCTATGTTCAAAACCTGAGTCCAGTCCAAGCATCCCTGAAGGAGAAGGAGAAGGGCTCCTGGGCTGCTCTCTCTGCTGATGAGAAGATTGCATGTATGTCTGCTGTTTTTTTAAATGTTTTTATAAACTGTTCAAATTGATTTTAATATCCAATGATTGATGTGTTAATGGTGATTTTCATATTTCATCTATTACAATTGTAATCATCTAGATTTTATTTTGGATGTTCAGTGTACCGCATCAGCTTCCATCACAGCTTTGCTGAGATGAACCAGGATTCGGCGGAGTGGAAAAGTGTGGTCGCAGGGATATTTTTCCTTTTCGGCCTCACTGGCCTGCTTGTGCTCTGGCAGAGAAAGTATGGTATGTATGCCATCTAATCTGATGGCAAGATTGTTAATTGGGGGTCTGCCAACTGTGTTTTCCATTCCATAGGAATGCAATTATCTGTATTACACTTGCTTGATGCAGTTAATTAAGCATACCACTTAACACAATTTATCCCTTTGCAGTGTATGGGCCCGTGCCACACACATTAGATCCCGAGTACAAACAGAAGGAGCTGCAAAGGATGTTGGACATGAGAATGAATCCAGTTGAGGGATTCGCCGCCAAGTGGGACTACGAAAACAAGCAGTGGAAAAAGTGAAGGACCCCGAGGACCAGGACGCACTTGGAGATAAAGGCAGACCAACTTAAAGAAACAAGAATACCAATAGTTCTGTATTCATCAATTGTCCACATTACCCAAGTCTGTGCATTTTGGAAGACCCCTTCCTCTTACGGTCGTTGTGTATTTTAAAAATAAAAATAAAAATGGTTAAGCTGAGTTAACCTCTGTTTTGTGTTTACTTCTACTTATGCAACAATGCTTTTTATGGAATTACATGTGAACAAGTAAGGACTATGAGGGTGTTTTCCTCAAGTTTTTGTATGAGTTTTCCATTTCCAACTCATTGCATTTTCATTCATGTGATCTGTTGTGACCTCAGTGAGGTTAAACTGAATCTTCTGGTTAAAGTAGCAAAACTGACGAAAGAATAAATATATGCGAGAGCATCACTTGCAATGGGAATGGTATGACATTTCCTTACTTCAAGATCCAGATTAGTTTTCTTGCAAAGAGTTTGAAGATTAGTTTCCCTTACCAAACAAAGTTTAGAGCTAACAGCATTTACAATTGGGACTCATGTTCTCCAAAACAAGACGCCTCGCCATTGTTCTCGCTCAGCGCTGTTGTTCAGGAACAAAACCATTTCCGGTTACATTACCGGCGAATGGTTGAAGTGAAATGCGGGTACAGAATCAGACCGTTTCACAGACATCTGATCGAGCTACGTCTAGTTCTTCATCATCTCTCCGAGTGGCAGACGCATCTGTCCCCGCGGTGCACGGATTGCGCGTGAGGGCTACGGGTCGGTCACAGCCGAAGCTGTGACGTCACTTACCGGATGAGGCAGTTACTTTACGTCAAAACAATCCGGAAGATGACACGGAATGACGGAACTATTGTCGCATCTGACACCGCTGAAGCTTAATTAACACTATTGCGGTTTTAACGATGGGTGTTGGGACTTAAACAGGTCGATGAGTTTACAACCAGGACAGCGACTCGGGCAAAGGTTGCTTCATTCAAAGTCCATGTTAAATATATATATATATATTTTTAAGTAGCAGTGTTAGCTCACCGCAGACTGGCTGGAAGTCATCATGGGCAATGGAATGAATAAGGTAGGCTTTGTTTTTGTTCCACGTACCCGTGTTAAAAGGGTGTCCTTTGCTATTGAATGGCGCATTCTCCAACGTAGCTGGTAGCTGCGTGCCTCTCGTAACGTCGTCGTTCAACCAATCACGTGACATGTTTGCCTCTGTCCCACACCTGTAATAAGGATGGGAATAAAGAAAATAATGGATAATCTTGTGGTCATTTTTTGCAGCAGCCTTAAGCACTGCATATAGCTCAGCCTTTGAATGCTTTGATAATGGCTAAACATACTTAAGACAATAATGCTCTGGGTTGAGATCGGATGACCTTATGTCAAAAGGACTATTTTTGTTCCGAATATCTGATTATTTCTCATGGTTTTGTGTTGATACTCAATACAGTGTCGCTGTTCCTCTGAGGGAACCATGCAACCTTTCTTTCAGGCTCAAATCAATATATTGCTGCAACTTTGTTATTTTATATATTTTCTCCCTTCCCAATTATCACTGGTATTCTTCTCAAATTATTGCAAAAAGTTCACGGCTAACACCACAAATGACATTGGTGCTTATTTGTTGCGATACATTTGAACACCACAAGTTTATTACAATTTCTCATTTTCAAACAGGATTCAATATAGTAAGTCTAGTATATTTCAATTGAATCTTGCCAGGACGGCACTCCTAAAGGACTTCATTACCACAACAGGTCGCTCCTACGTTTTCTGAGTGCAAATCGAGCACTCGATTTTCCTAGATGATACCAAAGTGCAGCACCGCGCCGTGGCTGCTTGCCACTCATCACATTGTCTTGATAATCACTCGTCATTGCTTCAGGCCTTCCAGGGCTGTGGGGAATGATGCGCTGGATTTGACCCTTTAAACCAAAAAGCTTAACTCCAATCTGTCTCAACTCAGGACATTTGTTTATTTTTAAGTGAAGATTTTGAAGCTGGTCTGCAATAATATCTAACCCAGATGCAACATGTCTTTAACTGCTTCACAGGTTGTCGACGGGCTCTACCTTGGGAATATCAGAGGTAAGTCAAACATGAATGCCTGTATGAATGATTGTGCTGTGGGTTGATACAGTAGAATATCACCAGACCTTAACCAACAGCATTCTTTAATGCAGCACACGGTAGTATCGGCATTAATGCATGTAAATGGTGAGAGGCGTGATTCGATTTTGTAACTGAAAGTAGTTATTCTGTCAAAGCTGTATTTCAGAGGAAAGAGATGCATGCGCCTTGTTGACTGACGGCATTTAACATAAAAGGACGGCGGCGCTTCCTTCGTGTAACATACGCAGTCATCTGTGTGTCACTCCATGGCCCCCGAACTTCTCAGCTAACGTGCCACTTGCAGGTTTCTATCTTTAGCTGCTGGGATGATCTCTCCACATGATGGGCCGTGCATTATGGCTAAGATTAGTTCAAGTGACAGGAAGGAGTTACCCCATGGCCTGACTGTACCGAATGATGTGGCAGGAGAATAAACAGTTAGCAGACACGTCCTCTGCGGATCCCTACAATACAACCGGTTGTTGTATCATGACTCTGGTGGGATGTATTTCTCCTTCTCTTTGTCCCAGATGCAGAGAACAGAGAAAGCCTTTCTAAGAATGGCATCACCCACATCCTGTCTGTGTACAACAACGCTAAACCTGTGTTTGAGGTCAGTGGAAAGTCCTTGTTGGTTACGTCAAACTGTCTGTACTTCTGGTGAAAACTACTATTATTACGTTACATTTTCGTATGACTTTGCATGTAACACTGTGATGTATCGTGTCAGCCAGCAGGGGGTAGTGATGGGTTATGGTTGGAGCAATGGAGTATTGGGCCTATTAATGGCAGTTTAAATGCCTACTAGTGTGCGAGTTAAAGTTGAGTTTAATGCAGTGTGATTACATAGTATAGCATAAGTGTAAAACATTACATTCATGGGTTTTAGATGTATTATTGAACAGTGTGTTCAAGGTGGAGTATTCGTAGGAGTGATTTAGCACAAAGGGCCTTGGTGTCCATTGTGATTTAGCTCTTCTAGAATGTTCTAGAAAACTATAGACATACCGTAAGCTGCACATTTACCTAATACATTATTCTGGGTTCCAGACCTAAAAGATTTGGGCCTCACTTAAGATAGAACGGATGCTCACCTCCTAAACTTACCTGTGCCGTTATTTTAGACAGTGTAAACACAGCTGACGACTTCCAGGTAACATTCACATGTATTATTCTTCAATTTTGTTTCTGTTGTTATGCATGTATGTTTTACAGGACATGACGTATCTTTGTATTCATGCAGCTGATGCTTCCAGCCAGAACTTGTGAGTAGACACCTACGCACTAACACTCTCAGACACGGGGTCGCATCGCCATTTTTTTTATTTCCATGTGCATGTGATTTCAGAAGCACTAATGAGTCAGCCAGTATTATTTCAACACCATTGCTCTCCAGATTGTGTACCAGGGTGTGCCTGCCAAATGCAAACTGTTACAAATATTATATGGGAACTTTTTACAGTTTAGAAAACAGATTTTTTTTAGTTGCATGTGGGCAGTCATCTACTACAAATAGATGACTATGACTTATTTCATTTGTAAATTAAATTCTCTCTCTCTCTCTCTCTCTCTTTATCTCTCTTTATCTCTCTAGCTCTCTTTATCTCTACATCCCTATCTAGAGATAGAGAGAGTTCAATGTGTGTTGTTCATCAGGGGGGAGATTTAGTACTGAAAGAGGCCGGAGCGGTGCCTCCACTTTGAAGTGGCCGCTAGTCCAACACATTACTCATAGTATTACGGTTGATTTTTTTTTTTTGTAGGGCCTTTTGATCTAATGCAGGAATAGGAGCAGTAAATAAGCACTTGACATCGGCTAAGAGCCCAAAACAGAAGCATCAATCCTGTCTTGCGGTTTGAGGATCTCTGCAGAAGAGCAGTTTAACGGCTTGCACTTTGAAGTGGTTGAGATTCTTTCGCTGCTTCTGTATCGGTGCCTGAAAGTGATTTCATATCAAAATGGGACAATGACGAAATAGGGACATTTTAATGCAAGATGAAGACTTTAATTTAATGCTGCCTGAGTTTATACGTGAATAGGTACGTATTTGAGGTTAGTTTACTTTGTAAAGAAGAAAACAGAGCCGCGTAAACTCATGCGATTTGGGATCTTGAGTTTAGCTGGACGATACTGATTGGGTTGGAGGAGTCTGACCTCCCCTGTCGTAATCAAGTGTCCTTCCCTCAGGCATCACAGGAAGGAAAGCCGAGAGTGACATCTGGCTGTTGGCCTCGACCCCCTGTGTCACAATCACTGGTCTGACTGACGGGGGGGAGAGGGGTGGGAGGGGGGTGTGAGCCCAACTGACGCACCGCTGTGCTCCCCGCCAGACGGGGAGTCTCATTGCCCCTCCCACGTGTGAGAGCCACAGCGGGGACGCTTTTTCTCATGTTGGCCCTGTCAGTGTGAAACGGTCTGAAAAAGACAAAGTCAAAAACAGCGGTCCTTAAAGCCTGTTTGTCGGCACTTTGGTATGAATGTCAGTAAGTCGGGTTGATTTTATAGCCCTAATTTACATTTTCACAGACGGCCTCGCGTGCAGAGCAAGAGAGCGAAGCAGAAGGCAAACTGTCAACAGAGGCTCCAGCAGCGCAAGGCAACACTCTCACAAGGCTTTATTCTGGCCAGACCTCAGAAAACCTTCATTTCTATGACAGTTTGAGATGTGGTCGGTATAAAAGGTTCGATCTTAGATACCAAGACCAACTAGTTGACTATTGTTGAGGATGTTGTCAATGTTATTGTAAAATTGACAAGCAGTAAAGTTATGTGATACCATCCCTTCTGAAGTAATAAGATATTTTTCAATACCTTAAATGTTGATTTTATGTATTTTCTAACATGGACATGAACCGGATTGTGCAGGGCCAGGGATTCCCCTTCTTTATAAATCCACGACAAGCCTGCTATGGTTTAATTTAGTGTGCGCCGACCATGAAGGTGTGAACTAATTTGCATCTAACATTTCCAAACGACATTCGCATTTGTTTCCACCATGCTATATTTGGTTCACAACAACATTATGCATTTTTTGTGTTCTAATAGGATTTTGTATTTGTTTGAATAATTGTATTGAATATAATTTGTATAGGATATAATTGTACAGGGTATTTTTTTTACTTTCAAATTACATTAGCTCAACAATTGGTTTCTGTATTTTTTTCTAGATTCAACTGGTCAAAACCTCAAATTTTCTGCATATTAAACAAGACAGCCGGAAACATCTTTGCTAGGAAGACAAAACTAAGTGCTGAGGAGACATCTTTTTAAAGAGGGGTTTGGATCTCACGAAGAAGGAAAAAAAAAAAGTAAAGTGACAGTCGATCTATTTTAGCCCCTGTCTGTTACTCTGTCTGCTATTGAGTAACCAGCATCTGCTCCTCAGGAGACTGTGCCATCAGCCATGCACTGCTTGACTATGCAAAACAACACAAGTGTTTCCTGACTGTAAGTTGGAGATTAGATTTGAGGAGCAGTTGCACCACAGTGTGCTGCTTGACGTTCATCTATATTTCTAAAAGCCTAAAATTATCAGGATCATAAGAGATGAGATAATTTCCGTTTGTAGTTTGGCATGAATTGAATTTGTATTGTGTCCTCATAGCTTTTGAGTGGCCTGCATATTTGAGAAGAGTCTTACTTTTTTATTATGAGGACAGTATTTAAACATCATCGTTCCACCAAAAGGCAGGAGGTTGTTTGCCGTATTTCTGATTAATTTTGTGGACACTGATTGAATCAATGTTAAAACTTAATCTCTTTTTGTAGACAAAATCCAGGACAGTTACTTCCTATTCCTGCCCCCGGCTGTCTGAGGTTTGGTGACCACAGATTTTCTGTTTGATATAACTTTTTTCCCACATGACAAGTTAAAGTAGTGGAGGACCAACAAAAATGTATCTACTAAGTGACCCGTATGGGTCCTCCCATTTCTACTGTCAAAATCAGAGAAGTATCAGGGTATGACTGTGCCAACGACTTATTTGAAACACAAAGTCAGGGACTCAATAGGAAATGAAAAGGTTCACCTTGAACTGAAACTCCTGTGTTGTTTCATAGCTCGACATCACTCCCTCTTGGCAAAAACAAGCCTGTTTCCTGATTTAATGCGCAAGAGTCCAAATGTTACCATCGCATTAGTTCCTTTATTTCTTCCTGCAAAGTGCAGTGCTATATAATGTGCTAAAAGTCCCGCTTGTTTTCCTTTTTTTCTTGCCAGATTGCAGCATTTTAAAGAGTGCATCGGCTTCATCCATGAATGCCGCCTGAATGGCGGATCCTGTCTCGTTCACTGGTAGGCTTTCATGTCTAAAACAAACCCATGTTGTGTTATTTACCGCTTGGCATAAAGAAATAAGGGGCATCACCATGAAGTTGCCAAATGACGATATCCAAGCCGTGTCCTGGGCTCTGTTACAGCCTCGCAGGTGTGTCCCGCAGCACTACCATGGTGGTGGCCTACCTGATGACTATCACCCACTACAACTGGGATGAGTGTCTGTCTGCCGTCAAGGCCGTTCGCTCCTTCGTCGGCCCAAACTCTGGCTTCCAGCAGCAGCTGCTGGAGTACCAGACGACACAAGTCTCAGAGGTAAACGCATGCAGAGGCCCTCAGACATGATGTATGTACACACGAGATACCCACACACCGTTTGCAGCCCACTTTGACAGATTGCTGTCGAAATCAAAGGTATTTTGAGTGTAATCACGTTTGCCTCTTGAGCATAGTTCTAGCTTTGTGTGTTATGTGCTGTTGTTGGTAGACGTGCACAGGAAGTGTGGATAGAGTGTCATTATAAACCAACCGTAATGGATGACATTCTCATTTGTCACTATTTGTTCGCCCTGGTTTTAAAATGGTTTCTACATTCCTTTAGCGGAAGAGAGGCTTGACATTAACGTGACAATAGTAGTGGGATTGGGAAATTCAAAAACACCTGTTCAAGATTATTATGGCTTTCAAGTTACCAGAAAACTAGGATGCTCTATTATCCGTATTTTCACATTTTACATTTCAGCTTTAACATTAGTTACTTGAGGGCACCGAGCGTGTGATTCCATTACAGTGGCACTGACCCAGCCGCTGGGTGGAGAAGGGGAACTGCAGGGGGTTTGCTGAGATTGCATTAGCGTTGTACTGCTCATCACGTGTCCAGTCTTACTGTCAGCATGTTGCAACATAATATGACTGAAAAAAGTTCTCATTGTTTGTGGATCTTGATTTCGAGGATTTAAAGGGAAATGGTATTTTTGTATTTGTGCTCTCCCACATATACCTCAGATAGAAAGTTAGGAATCCTTAAGACAAATACATAGTTTAGTCACCAATACAACGTTAGCAAAATCTACCATAACAAGACATGAAGTGCACGCCCATAACTTCGTGGGCTATTGACATACTGTAATAGTCCAGAAAGAGGTGCAAATGTCAGATAATAAGTACGATAACATATTCAACATTGTAATGTAACATGATCTTAACATCTCGTTCCCAGTATCGAACATGGTTGCGGTCCAGTTTCCGTCCCAGTCCATTTAATGACCAGGAACAGGTGGGTGTCCTGCTGAGCCAGTACACAGAGCACCAGGAAAGCCAGAGCCGAGGAGCAGACCGACGCTGGACGAATCACGGCGTAGGTGTCTCTGCCAGGCCGCCAGGCGCTGCTGATCCTGAAGGCAGCAGCTGAAACATGGACCGCTGATGATGCTAATATCCTGCCCAAGGCTGTCTGTAAATGACAGTACCCGTTATTATTATTGTTATTATTCTCTACCTAATTCCAAATCAACCTCAACTTTTTATCTATATAACTTTAACTTTGTTCAACTCTAACAGAATAATATGAAATATATATTTATACTTTAATTACAGCTGTCTAATCATGGTGGTTGATTTAGATTTGGGCTTCAGACTTTTATCCACTAGCAGCACCTTCCTCGCTCATGTAGCCGAGTTCAGCCACAGACGGAGACGCGCTGCTCTTAAAAGCTCAGCACCTGCCATGATGAATAAACTACGCTCCCATACGGCTCTTTGCACAAGCATTGTGCAGCTTAGTAGCCTTAAATAAGTGCTTATGCTGCCCTAAAGGAACATTCTTTATCAAGTTATGGGGATGTCCATCAATGCTGGGGGGCAATTGAATCCCCTTAAACAAAATTCTTAGCAGGTTTTCTGACGTGGGCGAGTTTGTGCCCCGTCCGGGCCCTTTGATCAACACTGAGAAAGAGGGTTGCCGGTCATACGTGTAAAAACTAGACATTTCATGTACCAGTCAAATAGACAATAAGCGAATAATGGTCATCTGTTGTTCGCAAATAGGTGTGTCCCTTTCCATATATATTTATTGGTGGTTACGGGGAAGGAAAAGTGAGAGTCGGCTTTATCAGTTACAGGACAAAAGAAAAAAAGTACAAAAGTTCAAAAGGCCGAACCCTTTGTTGTTTTTCCGTCATCCTCCTGTTAAGGAAGTCACGATTAGGTCCCTTGTAAGTAAACTGCTTCAGTTTTCTGTAGAGTTGCAGAGAACATGGGATTCTACCATTTAAGAACCTGCAACTAGAAGTAACCGCCGGAGTAAGTTTTTACTGAATTAAACGACAATACTTAAGAAGAATAACATGTGCAAATGTGAAAGTCTTCCTGATTTTACTGAATCTGATTCATCTTGTTCTTGTGATGAAGCTGATCTACATGTTATGTGTGTTATATATTAATGGCTGTAGTTCATTTTTTCAATTGTGTATTTATGATGCTTTTTGTGGGGGTTTTGTAATAAAATGCAGGGTTAACAAAAACTCTATATATTTATTTTATGATACTTTCTATCAACCCTTTGTGTCTCTATAGATAAGAAAAGATGTGGTTAGTTTTATATTTCTCAGCTCACTTCTAGGTGTCTCAACTGAAAAACATATATAAGAGTTATTATGGATATGTACAATGAGCAGACGGTTTCACTGTAGCTGCACTACTAACACAGACGGACAGAGATTACTCAATTTCAATAGCTCAGTTGAACAATATCTACAAAGTGATTCTGCAAACATACCTAAATCAATATCAAAATGCATATTATTATTCTCTCTTGTGTGTGCTTCACTAAAGAGCGCATAAAGTCCAATGAAACCTGTCTGGAATTAAACAATTGGACGTTTCACTTCCTGAAGAACATCAACATGCTTGCAAACGGAAAAAAAGATGATTGAACTGTCAAATTAATTAAAAATGGCTTTTCTGTCAATAAAAGAATCAATTAATGGACAAATAGCCAAGAATTACGAGAACGGTATGAATTTATGGATATACAGACATTAGGAGTAAATGCTCGACCCACAAGACGTGTGATGATGTTGAACACACGTATAACACACATAACGATGACTTTATTATCCAGCCCACAATGAATCCCTCTCTGATCCCAAGCATGGACACGGGAATGAGGACTTGTGATGCTGTACAGTAGATGTTTGGCACTAGCAGCTCTCTGAGTGGGTGCTCGGCGGGACGCAGAATTCCCCCCCACACACTTCAGGGTAACTTGTGACTCTCCGAGTTTATTCAACACGGCGCGTCTGCGTGGGCACTATCGTGGGCCGCCGCTTTACAACCCTGCGACTCCTGTCAGACCATTTCTTGTAAACGCCCGAGGTTCGAAGAAAAAGACTTCCGGAGTGGGCGGAGCTACTGAGCCTCGAAACGCACTCATTGGCCAGCATCGTTGCGGCGTCTGTCAAATCGTCGCCCCGCCGCTTCATTCATAACTCGCAGCACAATATAAACCGATTGTCATGTGTCAGGCAGAAGCTGGAGTCACTTGATAACATCTGACATCCATTGACGTCTCAGGATATCACTCACAGGAACTACAGTTCAACTCACCGTAAGTGCTTTTACTTTCGTATTAAAAAGGGGGATAGGTTCTTGAACACAATACACGTCTTTAGTATCATAAGTAATTACATCCTCGTAATTTGGCGACAAGGAGGAAATTAAAAATCCACTTTTCTCCATTAAGATGTCCAACTCGGGAGGACGGAGGCTGAAGCAGTGGCTGGTGGAGCAGATCCAGAGCGGGCAGTACTCTGGACTGCAGTGGGAGGATGAGAGTCGCACCATGTTCCGAATTCCATGGAAACACGCAGGGAAGCAGGATTACAACCAAGAAGTAGACGCGTCCATTTTCAAGGTTTGGCAGCACTCTTTCGTAAAGTCCCGTGGAAAGAACGCTCCACTGTGGGGACACTTTTGGTTTCACACTGCGCTGTGCGTAAAAGCCCAGCTTGATCACAAGTTCTTATGTGATTTAAAGTAAATCATAATGCATGTCTTTAGATGTCATTGTTATGCATTGTTTGTAGCAATTTAAACGTAACCCTTTTGAACATTAACAAAATTGAATAAATTAATTTCAATTTGAGATAATGATGAAGAGCATTAATCCAGTACATCACTAAATGTAACTCTACCTTTTCCCTCCACAGGCTTGGGCTGTGTTTAAAGGCAAGTTTAAGGAGGGGGAAAAGGCTGAGCCTGCGACATGGAAGACCAGACTCCGCTGTGCCCTGAACAAAAGCCCTGACTTTGATGAGGTGACAGAAAGGTCGCAACTGGACATCTCTGATCCCTATAAAGTGTACCGAATTGTACCGGAGGAAGAGCAAAAGAGTGAGTTTGTAATTAATGTGATTAAACCCAGACATTGATTACTGTAACTGATGATTTCATTCCTGAGTTCTTCCTGCAATTTTTGTGATTTCCATGAAAAGAAGTTACATGTTTGTGCCATTGATCAAATCTTCATGTACGTTTCTTTTACCTAAAGATGGCAAAAGCTCAGTAATGACCATGGCAGCGACCGTCAGCTCTGTGGATATCCCCGACATGGACTGCAGCCCTGCAGCCATAGAGGAGCTCATTAAAGAGGTGAGACTACCTTGTAGTTCAAACAATTTATTAAAACATAATCCTTCCCTCACCCGTTCCTCTATGTGTACAAAGGCGCTTTGCTGAAAACAGTTTCTCACATTGTAGTCTTTCTTTCACAGGAGGAAGGCTGTAGTATACAGGCCAGTCCCGAGTATTGGTCCCACGGCAGCATCAATGGTAAGACAATAAAACGTCCCCTTACGGGTTCTCAGCTCAGTCAGTGTTGTGGCTATAAGCTATAACACATCTTAGCATTTTGTGTTATTTCTCAAGTGAGACTCTTGGTTCTTTAAGAGGTATGAGCTTTAATGACAATCAATAGATTTTAATTTTAAAACAACCTCATGAAAAGCTCCATAACACGTCCCTGTGATTGTGCGTCCTAAATTGAGTTGGTTGACTGTCGAACTCTGTCATGCAAGAGTGGACTAATATCCTGTTGAAGTCTCCTGACTAAGAGGTTTATTCTGCATTGAGATCGTGCTAGAGAAATTGTTTTTCTGACGATGCAGCAAAATAACGACATGACAGTGGTCGTGCATGTCTACCGCTGTGCCACGCCCCGTGACTCATTGCTTCCTGTTGAATTTCACAGCTTTCCCTCTGCATCAAGAGCCTTTGCCTTCAAGCAACGTCAGCTCAGGTATTCATTGATGTTATCCAGGAAAGTGTCATGATAATAATATAATAATAATATCTATACTTAGACATTAACAGTAATAACACTGCTCTATGCGTTTTACATTATTTTTGCATGATTATTATTGCAAAGCTCACCAAACGTTCTCTTCTCCAGCTTTCTCCCAGATGATGATCAGTTTCTACTATGGAGGGAAACTGATGCACACCACATCTGTGACTTATCCTGAAGGCTGCCGGATCTCCCCACAGCAGCGCCTGGGTCGTGGGGCTCTATACAGTCCAGACAGCATGCAGAGTGTTCATTTCCCCTCCGCTGAGCTCATCGAGTACGACCGCCAGCGCCACGTCACACGTAAGCTCCTGGGCCACCTGGAGAGAGGTGTACTGGTACGGGCCAACCAGGACGGCATCTTCATCAAACGGCTGTGCCAGAGCCGGGTCTTCTGGAGCGGCCTGGGAGAAGGGGGCTCGCCGTACAATCCCATGCCTTCTAAACTTGAGAGGGACGCTGTGGTCAAGATTTTTGACACAGAAAAGTTTCTTCAAGGTGAGCCAGTTATTTAAAAGCTCAAAACACACACATTTTTTTTGTATCAATGCTCAAAGCGATCCAAATCCTAACACAGCTCTTATGAATTACGAAGACTCTTTTAACAGCTTTTTACATACTTTGTTTGTTCCAGCTCTGCAGCTGTACCAGGAGGGGCACTTTCCTGCTCCTGACCCGACGGTGACTCTGTGCTTTGGTGAGGAGCTGCCTGATCTGAGCAATGCCAAGAGCAAACTGATCCTTGTGCAGGTAAGACCCGTCAAGTCATAATATGCAAGTGGAATATTTGACAGAGCAATGTGGACACGTGGAATTTAGATTGCATGACAGAAAAATATGACTTGCAGTAAATGCTGTTTGCGGATAATAGAAACACACCTTTTTGTCTCCTCTCCCAATGGCAGATCACAATGGTTAACTGCCAGCACCTGCTGGAGGCAGTGAACATGCGCCGACCGCAGCCCTACTGCAACAACTCAAACCTGGAGATGTCCGATTCTGCGGCCAGTGACCAGATGGCTCGCATCTACCAGGACCTGTGCAGCTACAGCGGCCCCCAGAAGCCCGCCTGCTACAGGGAGAACATGCCCATCACCGCCTGAACTGTGAGCAGCAGCGCATCTGCCACGAGCTCTGCGGCTTGGAACACACCGAATGCACAACATTTTATAGAGAACATATTTCTCCTAACGTTTAGTTTGGACTCTTTAGGTTTATACCAATCACATTGTAGACATACGTATGAGGAGTAGTAAAGCTTTTAAAGTGAAATCTTTCAAATGTAGCTCATTAGGATTTCCCCATTATTTTTTATCCGTGATGTCTGTTTTTGTATACACAGTGCTAATACACCCTGTGTCTAACTTCTTCTTTTTTATCGTAAGAAAAACTATTATGTTATCACCCGATTGGTGTTAAATGATAAAGATCATGTTGATATTTTTTCAGAAATGTTTCTATTTTTTACTTTAGATATATGTGTATGACTTGATAAAATCTCTTTGGGAATTTTAGATGCAATGTTTCTTTACATTACAGATAGGTTTTACTATCAGATTATTTTGTATAAACTGCATTTCTAGTAAAACTAAGTTTGTACTAAACTGCACATGCTAGTCTGTAAATAATGTTATTTTTCTGTTTCATTTTGACCAATTCTAAATGTTTACCATGATAGACACAGGATAATGTTAACGCTCAATAACCACATATAACATATTTTTTAAATTGCTGTCAACAGTTTTTCAAAGCACACAGTATAATGCTAATATCCAGGTAGTAATTTCAACCATTTTGTTTATCTGTAAAAAAAAATAAAATCAACGTGGACAACGTCAATGTGGACATGTGAACTTGGCTCTGCACTCATGCTTAAACCGCATGACCGACACGGATAAGATAACTTTCACCCCGACGATAACAAGCATGATGTTTGCGGTTGGTTGCCTATGCTAATATGTCTGCAACGGGAAACCCGGGTGAAGTGAATGTAAATCATTGGTGCATGGAAGTATTTCTGCTTGACTGACTTTATCTAATGCCGCATAAATGCAACATTTGAAGCTACGCTAATGCTTAAAAGCAAATTTAACATTTCTCTATAATAAAACATGTTACAGTATGAAACAAACTCCACATTTTCTAGGGAAATGAGGAAATACTGAATATTGATTTTAAACATTTTGTCCAAAAATTGTTTCAGCAATTTTCCATGAAAAACATTTTGGTTCAGTTATTTTCTTTTGACAACAACAACAACAACAACAGTACTTTTCAGTTTAGAGGAAAGTCCTCCACTACATTCACTACTGTTTAATACTTAAAGGAGGACCTAAGACAGATAACTCTCCCCCCCTCCTTTATGTCCCTGATGAGTCACAGAGAAAGGACACCAAGAGAGATGACTGGAATGATTCACTATGAGACAACGACAATCCCTTCTTTTTCTTATATTTCTTCTTTTCCATCTCCTTGTGTGTCTCACACAGTGGAAATTGCCTGACACAATTGCCAATGAATTAGTTCTATTTAATATATGCATATGTCGTGTGCTTTTTCATATGACAGCTGTGGAAATGTCTGTGGGACAACACACAACATATAACACTTAAATTAGACTTCATCAAGGGTTCAGTGAAGAAAAACACAGGTGGGATGTTGTGGCCGTGTGTGTGTGCTTGTATGTGTGTGGTTATCTATAGGGGACTTCTGTCAGTTCTACAGAACAGGAACTTACTTCAAAACTGTCACAGGAAACTACAGGCCCACCCTCCAACCCCTCAAGTAGCACGTCTTTTAGGCTGGGTTGCAATGATGCATTGAGGAAACGCACACAGTGTAATCTGGGATATTAGTATTTTAATTGAAAACCTGGAATTACAGTCCGGTGCAAATGTCGGTTTTAATAATCAATATAAAAAAACGGGAAACAGATAGCCATGTTTTGTCCACAGAACAAAATCAACAAATCGTGTTTCCATACCTTTGTGCAGATTTAAGAAATGAGAAACGACATTGTTACAACAATGTAGTGAACATAAGAGGTGATGGTAGATGCTGTCACTTTTGGTTAGATCGAGGTGTTCCTTTCAATGTAATCTAAAGCATTATAGATACATATTGCATGATTTACTATGTTGTGGTTTTCTCCTATTCAACACAGGGTGCAACTGGGATTGTGTCTGAGAGGAGCCGGAAAATTACATTTTAAAGGATTGGAAACCATCAGAGAAGGCTGCTTTTCCTTCTGATAATGCCTCGTTAGTTTGAACTATGTTGACTTTTTTTATTAACACAAGAATTGTATTGTTATTTATTAGCAATATTATTTTATTCTCCCCATCTCTGCCCGCAGCGCAGGAAGAACAGAAGGAAGCACATGCTGGCGTGTATTTCTGCCAACACAATCTCTTTTCTGTCACATTAGCAGTGTTGTCTGCAATGTGGTTGTCTTTGTATTGCAACATCTCTTTGTGGTGTCTGAGGCTTCCCACAATAAATGATTAGAGACAAGTGACAAACAGAACTGATTTTTCTCACCGTACGTAGCCATGGGCATTTCATTACACGGTATTGTGCAGTAGCCGCTAATAGGAAGCGATGCAAGTTTTGTGAAAAGCAGCAGTTCAAGGAAATCAAGCAAAAAAAGAAGAATAACTCTAAACTGAGTTTTCCTGCTCGATTAAAGGAATTTCTATTTGCGTTGTTTCCTGATTTTTCTCTATCGCTGACTACTCGGTTATTTTATGTGCTTGTTTGACTGCAGGCTCAGCACTGACCTTTAAGTTGTTTTTCTAATGCATCAGATGAACAATAGCACGTTGTAAACAAAATAAAATAAACCCATTGTTTACAAATTGTTAACTTGTAAACTTAAGAGGCTTTTTGTTCATCTGAAAAACATCTTCAATTCCTGTAACTATAAGGCCCATTGATGTTATACCAGGTAAGACAAAACATATGCAAAGAACGGCGGGGCAGGAAGTTATGAAATACCATGAGCAGGTTGTGTTATGCAAGTTGCAGTGTTGATTGCGTAGGTTGGTGTCTCTGGGGAGACTCAGTGTGGCTGAGATGAGAATAGGCACCCAGAGAGGAACTGGGAGAGCCTGGAGGACGCTGAGAGTGGAGACACAGGTGGAAGGGGAGCCCACATCCTGGGACGCTGGGACAAAGCCACCTAACCACACACGTGTGTACGCACACACACAAGCACTGGTAGCCCAGATTATCAAGGATCATATCCTCTAATCAGTATCAGTTCACGTCAAAGGTCCCTGAAGCCACCCACTGATCGCCGTTCATTTAACTGTTGTTAAAAAAGGTTGTGACAATGGCTCAGAGTGACAAACGTACTACAGCTCCAAACCTTCTGTCTTCATCTATTTTGAAGACAACAAGAGAGATAGCAAAATGTGGAAAAAACAGAGGTAATGATGAGTATGATGTCAGAGGGTTCACGTGTAAAAATGAACATAAGGAAGTATGAGAGAGCGGTTTATTGTCAAATGTTATCAAACTATCAAATATGAAAATGTTCTGAGGTCGGCATCAGTGTAAAAACGTTTTACATCCGAAAATCCAGTACTCAGGACCTCAAAAGTACAATAAAATAATACCTTTGTAGTTTTAATTCAATATCTCAGGGAGTTCTGACTCCAACCGGCAAAGTTTGAAATAAAAATCAAACCGAGGAAATCGCATAGTAGGGAAAACTGCACAAACACAGTACTCTGTTAACAGGGATTAAAACTAAATCTGAGGTGACCAGACAGCCCTGGATTCAAAGCCATCATCAGAAGGAGACTGGGTCTGTTATATGTCAATCAGCTAGTTAACAGACAGCTGAGAATTGCATCAGTCTCTTTTCTGGTTGCTCCCTGACCGCCTGATCAGTCTGTGGACAGGAAACACAGGAAGGAGCCGGGGAAGACGTTCCCGCGCACAACTTCTCCACTCAAAAGAGGAACAGTCAACACAGAGGTCAGCCCTGGAAGAAGCTTTGGACAACTTGTAAACTTTGCCAGCCAGCAGCTTAATATGAAGCGCAGGGAATCCACACAGTTTTGATGAGATTGACATCTGGACATTTTTTTCCAGTGCCTTGGAAATGCGGCGGAATTGGCACAGAAATAGTCACAGCTAGTTTATAACTACAATCCATACACGTTGTACTTCTGTTTCACATTCAACAAAAACAAAACTTAGCAGAAAGAAAGAGGTGATGGGTGTCAGACTGCAGGGGAAGGCCAGGGTGGGGTGACAGTCCCTGGGGAGCAGAAGCCAGGGGAGCATGAGAGCGGTATTGACATGCAGCTCACAGCTCAGTGCTCACTGTGTGTGTGTGTGTGTGCGTGCGTGTGCAGGAGCATGCAAAGCGCAAATGGTGACGGGATGTGGCCAGAAAGGTGATACTTATGAAGTAACAGAAAGATACCTGAGAAATAGGTTTTCTGCTTACTCAACAGACGTTTTTGTCATTTTGAATGCATGCTAAATATAACTTTAAGAAATAAGATTTAATACGATAGAATCATTTGGGGGTAAAATACCAAGCAGCAGCAACAACAACAACATCATCAAACCAAAACAATACAACTGAGTTTTTTGTGCAATTTGTGAGTCATTTTTGTTGTCATTTTTTGTATGATATGTGGTTGATAACGTCTGACTCCGTTGTTGATTGAGGAACAGGATCTTTGGGGTTTTGAACCGTGTTTCCAACTATCATTAGACCGACTGTGTAAGTCACATCTATTGCACAACCTCTTTTTGAGTAAGAAGCCACACACCAGCCAGGCAACAGGTGCTTCTGGGATGGAGATTATTTAAAGGTGCTCTGAAATAGTTCCACTCGACCCACAACTGTGGCCGGCCAAGAAAGTACGGTGTCAGTACACACTTCCCCCTTTGAAACCTCAAAATCCAAACATCACGTCGCAGAGGTAGGTGTTACCTGTTAATGTCATTTACACAGTGGATTTGTTCAATTCATTTCATTTAGAAACTTAAGTCATGCTTGATGAGCTAATACAACAAGTATTGGGACAAAATTCGACGGAAGGAAAATGAATCCTGAAGAAATTGTGAAGAATTGGCATGTTTAAAAGCAGCAAACCCCCCAAAAAAACGTTAAAATATATCTCCATCTAGAAATTTGCATGTTCCTTTTCTATGATCCATTTCAAAGAAGGAGACAGAAGGTAATGGATGTGTGGGGCAGTGAAGCACAAAGTTAACCATGATGCGTGAGGGAAAGTCCTTCTTATGTAATTTAGGACAAAAGATCATGTGTTAATAGTGCTGAAAGAGATGAAAAGAGAGAGTGAAACTGAAATAGTGAAAAAGGGGAAATAGCTTGTTGTTACCTAATTAAGTGTTGTAATATGTTTAATTTATAATAAATTTTAATCAGCTTTCTCACTGTTTTTTTTGCTAAAAGATTTTAGCATAGACTTATAGATAATATCAACAAACCACACTAAGCACCGACAGCATTGTATTGCCATCTAGTGGCAACATCATGCCAAACATCATTTCTGGACAACATTTCTTCAAATATAATATGTTTTGAACTAATTACATGTACACAAAAAAAGCCTTTTCATTAAAAAGTCAGGTACTAATATATATTTTGGCTCTACTGGCCCATCTAGATGCCAGTCACTTCTATTCCCTCACATTCCTTTACGAAAGCACATCATATGGATCTGAGCAAAATGTAACTTTATCATTCCGTCTACATTAAAAAAAACTAAAGGATCATACCCATTTCCTTGAGATTGCCCCAGAGAATATGTTGCTGACAAACTTTGCACGGCGGTCATAACACAATGATGACTTAATTAATGACTCAAGAAATTGAAACGTGAATTATTCTGTAAGCAGGTATATAGATATATCCTTGTTTCCTCAATATGACTGTTTCGTCAGAGATGTTGTTTTCAAGTGCTCGGCAAGTGAATTGTGCTCTTTCACTCCTCTCAATTGTTATTTTAACCATTATGGTTGTGCAGAAAGGAGAAGCGAACAGAAACAAAAAGCAAAATCGATTGACTGATGTTGTTGTCTTGTTGAGCGTAGTGAGGTCTAATCTGATCTGGAAGTCATCACAAAATACACTGCAGACTCCTGCTTAATATTAAAGTCACTGGATGTGTCCTTCCAATATATTTACCTTCAACAGTAAGTTTTGAAAGATAGAATCAACAGCGTTCATAAAAGTTACTGACATTCAGTTGTCATTTCTTCCCCAAAACCCCATATATAATGAATGTTGGGAATGAATAGCTTTCATACCAGGAATTGTTATGTGAACAGCCTCAAACTGCTGGACATCGATTTAATGAGCTTTCCTGTCCTTTTTTCCGTTAACTTTAGTTTAATTAATGAGCCTGACAAGCAGATGGTGTGGAAGCCCGGGACGGCTCCAGACACGTCTCAAGTGTTTATGCGGCTTGTTTAGGAACACTTTTTTTTATTGCTAAGTCACTCAAGACATGACCAGCAGAATTCAATCTTTCCTTCTTTCTCTCTGTTACAAGCTCCCTCGCGCACGCACACGCACACACACACACACACACACACACATATTTATTTCCAAGACTTTCCACATTGAGACAAATGACAATCGCTACCTCATCTACCCAATTACTCACTGACCCTAATTGAATACTTGGCAGAGACTTCAGGTGCTGGTGTCGTGCACTGAGCGAAGGACTCATCCGTCTTGGTCATTCGCCCCATTAGGAAGCTCCAGTGACCTATGATGTCATTATTTAGTGAAGAAGAGGACTTTAAAGACGCAGCTCATGCTTTTTGTTTTATAACATTGATTTTAGAGCCAAGTGCTGGTTCCAACTTGTCCACTTGCCCACTTGATGGCTGTGTGAGGAACTTAGTAAAAGCTATTCTTCAGCGATATTTGGGGTTCTTTCAAAGATTGTATGTGAAGGTACATTGAGGGGTTCATGCAAGCAAGCTTCCACAAGAGAAGGGCTCTTTGCATCTCACACAGACAGAGGTTTTCAGTTATATTTTAATTTTGCAAAACATTGCAAACTCTCAGATCAAAATGGTTTAACTTTAAACCTTAAAATTAGTTAGAATATTAACAATTAGTGTCCAACATTTTGGGCCCTTTTCCTTCTTGCGCTTGCATTCACACTCGTGGGCCACGAGGGGTTCATGCTGTCGTCACATCCTCTGATGAGAAAGAATGTGTGTCAATATAAATGTTTTTGGAAGTAAACAAAGCTGTATTTTTGGTTGCACCATATATGGCGTTGAACCTCGGCCCAGTAAAACTCTGAGTCTGAAGAGGGAACAGCTCTGCTGGAAGATTTACTCCACCTCTCCTTAATGATCAGCCAACACAGCTGAGCTCTCAGCCACTTGATCGCATCCTGGATCCAGGAGAAAATGGGTCTGCAGCAGGCTGGAGCTGGTCTCCCTCCCCCAGGAGGTGAATTACGATTTCCCGAGTAAATACGAACCCAGGGAAACGGCTGAGTTGTCATCCATCAGCATGGGTGTCTGCATCCTCCTGAACACTGAGTGACCCTTGGGCGCAAAGAAGGTCAGAATAGGGGTGACTTCCACCTTCCTACATCTACATATCACACACACACACACACACACACACACACACACACACAAAAGTCCTAAAAACCACAAAATATGTGAATCATTGTGACGTGAACAAATACACACTTGTGTTCTCTGCAATTTTTCTGTTTCATCTTGAGCTTTAAATCTATTTAAGCTTTGTGTACTACAGTGTTGCTACAGATATCACACGATCTATGCCTCATGGGGAGTTTCCTGGATAAAAAAAATATGGTCGCCAATTTTAATTCAATTGTGTCTTTCTTTCATCATCTATTCTTTATTATGTGGTTTTGTGGCCCCTTTTTTTCTTCTTTAATCTTTGTTGAGGTTTGTATTCACAATTGCTGATGTCTTTTTCATTATAGTATATTTTCCCTTAAGGTTGCAATTATGTGTGCAAAGCAGCATATCTCTCTCAAACTCTGTCTAATCTTGCAAGATTAACAAAAATGAAAAGGAATGAAACCTTTTGCCTGTGATTAGGTGGTCTATTTCAAGTAACAAAAGACTTAACCAACGCCACCATTATGCGTGCTCTGGGCAAAGATATCACCAAAGAATGCAAGCAGGCATACAAAATGAACGCGCAGTGAGGCTTGGTTCTGACGTGGTTAGAAGGCCCGGGGGCCTGCTGATGACCCTGGTTGATGGTCAGTGAGCTCGGCCGGTCGCTGGGAAGGTTTATGGCGCTGCGTGGTGGCAGCGTGTGAAGGGATGGGATCTATCTGTATCTCTGTCTGGGATCCTGACAGCTCTGGCTTTAGTCTGCACCAAGACCTCCTACACGCATGTCTCACTGTTTACTGCCCCCCCCCCCCCCCCCCCACCCCAGGACCCCTGTCTTGTGCTCCTGAGAAAGGGGGGTAAGGGTGGCGTGGTAGAATGACACATCTATCATTTCAGCAGGACCACACGCACCTAAGTGATGGACACAAATACTCTCAAACACATCCCCTAACTCAAAATATCTTAGTAACAAAACCTAAAAGTTATTAAAATACATTTTTCACTTTCACTTTTAAGCTGAATTCAAAGTGTTTACTTACTCTATAAAAGTTGAAATGAGCATCTTGCACACACATCCCCCACGAGATTTATCCTTAAAAAGAGGGAGATGTATTTATTTATTATACTGTTGGTGCTCACAGGGATTGCAAAGCATGAGCGCACACACATACCATCTCAACCCACTCACTCCCTGCTCAAATTCTCTCCCTGCGTCATTCTGCTCCCCCAGCACAGATGTGTTATACAGATTGATGCTAATTCCACACGCAATTTCCTGTAATAAGAGCAGTTTGGGATGATGAGTTCTGAGTGAGCTAATGGCAGCTGACGATACCTGGACAGCACGTCTTAACCCAGAAAATGTTGCCTAACACCCTTTGTCAGTGCAAAGGTCTAAGGATTTCAGGGCTTTATATCATAGTTATTGTGCCGACTGTGTGTTAGATGTAAAAAAAAGAGCTATTTTCCATCGGTTCCATCTGTGTTAATTCATACAAGCGGGAATGTTTGTTTGCATGTGAGCTGCTACTCAATTAACTCACATTTCCCCACTTGCTGTGGACATCCATCATCAAACAGACTGGCTGCAGCTCCAGGCCCACGCGCTTGCCCTACCTCTAACCCTTAAAGCCAATCTGCTCTACCCTCAACTTTCCCACAATAACACACTTCCTGGAAGCTACTAGTGCTGCACTTTTTTTGCCTCCTCTCTCTCTCACTTACACCTCCTATTCACTGCAGGTGGGTAAGGTATAGGAGAGGAGATGGCTTTGCTAGGATTAAGAAGGGTTGCTTTTCTACTGTTGGCAAGGTTAGTTTTAAAAAAAAAAATACTCTGCTCTAAATATTACTTTGATGTCACGTTACTAATTAACACTAAATAAAAACGAATATGACAACATCACTCTCTCGTCATGTGTGCATGTGTATGATAGAGATCATTCTTTGTTAGGATTACCAGGGCCAGCAGATTGCTGTCTTACATGAGCATTAGCACCAGCTCACACAGACAGGATGTTGATAACATCTTGCAGAACTCCACCTCTCTCCACCTCTCTCCCCATCCCTCTCTTTCTCTCAGTCCATTCCCTCCACTTTTGCTTGCCCGAGATAATGTTTTGTCGCAAGAAAACAATAAAACTAACAACAACAAAAAAGACATAAATATACTTACATACAAGCCCCTAAGGACTATTGCTGTACCATGTATTGTATGTATGTGTCTGGTTTATTCATGTAATATTCTGCTGAGTCATCCAGAGTCCTCCATTTCTGATCATACGCTTGGTTCTTGTTAGGACCTTTTAGGGAATCCCACTATTGGTTAACATCGTAAAGTCTCGCTCTGACTGTTTAAACTATACATATACTGTTGTGTAATCCCAAATACTACTTCCTTGAAGGTATAGTAGTCAGAGCAGTGAGACTGACCCCTGGAGGAGTGTACTGAAAAAATAAGGACAAACCATGCACTTTCTGCCTGATCATTTCATTTGATCCTATTGCAGACATTTTGCTGCATCATTCTTTAACAATTTTTCTCATCTTCAACTTCAATTATTTTTTTTGTCACTCAATTCATTGCTGACAAAGCGAAACCCACACAACAAGGGTCCACTCTTTGGTGGAGCCAGTAGAGTCCAACTCAAAGCTAATACACTTATATTATCTAACAGCTCTCAGCAGCGTTGTATAATTTTGTCCTCCAGAATTCTCCGACGTGAGATTGAGTACGAGGGTCAGGTTGTGTTTACTTGCACGCCTCTCTTGGCCTGGCAGCTTTCCAGCGGGCTCAGGACTGCTCTGGCCCCTTGTCGAGCCCGTCCTGTAGGCAGGATCTTCTGGGCCTGATTACAATACTGTCACAGAATGACGGATGAAGGCTCTAAGGAGCTCTATCTTTAGCTCTCTAAGGCCTCCACTTGGTTCTTATGGAAAGAATGGAGGCAGAAAGAGGAAGGGAAAAACGCAGCGGCAGATTGACGGAAAATAAGTTACTGAGAGAAAGTCAATGGTGTGGTGAAAAGTGTTGTTGCATGAAAGCTATCGAGCGGGCGGAGGTGAAGATATCAGATGAAAGTCACTACAAGAAAATACCCTGAATATTGAATGCTGACGGAGTACGTCTACAGTCAGAGTGTCTTGATTGTCTGACATAGTTGTCTTGCTGTCAGTGAATAAGACAAAGCTGCATTTACGCAGGCCTCCCTCTGCCGATCCACCTCCCCTCTCAGGCCATTGTTGGTTTAACCCTGGTGGGCAGCAGGCAGGTCTGACAGCACCCAGACACTGTCATGTGATTTATGGCGTGCACTGAGAGTGGAGAGGAGATGACCACTCAGATTTGACCCGTACCGCCTTATCAGCCACCTCATCAAGAGGTAGACAACACTCAGACTTATCGTGGTTTCTCATCTAGATCGTGAGCCGTGGAAGCACTGAGCGCAGTCACACTAGTTAGGAAAGGTAGGCAGAGATAGGTTTATGGTATAAGAAAATATAAATATACGATGTCATACGATGACTTCTATACATTTTTCACGTTTGTAGTTATTATCATTATTTCATTTATTTGTTAGAGCAATGCTTCCATTTAGTGCTCCAAAACGTAAGGAATCATAGTATCTATATTGTTACCCTATGTATGAATATGGGTGTGATTATATAGCAACAGGTGCCAAATGTGGGAACTCTGTTTCAATGGAAACTGACAGTTTGAGTCTGTTTTTTGTGACGATTGAGGTTTTCCCTCCGTGCAGTGCAGTCTGTATCCTGTAGGGGGAGTCATGTACAATGCTATAAATTCAAAGGATTTTCCCTCATCACCCCAATTGAGGAGACGTGGAAAGCTACAGTTGCTCATCGGCCATCAGATGCTGGTCATGATATAAAATCAGGACCCCTTATTTAGGTAATTAACATGAAGATACAGATAAGAAACCTTCAAAACATATTTCTTACTAGCTGCTAAACAAAAGAAGAGCTGTTTTCAATGTGAAATCCCAAATAATGTATTTATACCTGGCGATTTCTTTTCCAACCCAAAGAAAAAGAAACATTTTTCCACCGAGTTCACCACAGAACATCTTTAAAAACAAGCATCGGGCTGAGTTTAAGGTGATGTAAACACAGATCTATTTCTGAGGCTATGACACACGTGGTTTCTCTGGAAAGCGAACAGCAGCCCAAAATGACAACAAAGGAGGCCACACAGACAGCTGAGGTTAGAGCATCTCTTTCGGACCCATAAATGCACATACAGATGGATAAAGCGATGAAGGGATATAAAATCACAGCCAAGTGCAATGAATACATGGAAATACTATTGGCCCATGTCTCAGACTCCAAACGTTTTAATCTATTCTTATTTACAGGCGTTACCACAAGTGGAAATGAGCTACATTGTACACTCTTTGTATCACTGCACTCTGTTGAGAGGTACGCAGAGCCCGTTGGCAATGTCGGCTCATGTACTGTTGAGAACGAAGAAATAAGTAAAAGAGAATATCCCTCCATGTTAAAGAATAAAGAAGTGGGAGAAAAACATTTCCGAGGGCTGGAGAGGAAGAAACGAGCCAGATCCCTGTGGTAAAGTCACTCTGACACAGCGACACAGAACAGACAAAGAGTTCCCTCTCGTAAACTTTTCTGAAATCTGGCACACGCTGACACGCACTGACGCACACACACAGTCAAGCCTCATTCTGTAAAGACGGGTATTTTAACATGCTTATCAACACTGACTCGAGAGGGGAATTTAATTTGTGGTCGTCTCTGTGTGTGAACTTGTTAATCCTTCGCAGGGCCTTTCTGGCCACCACCGTGCAAGGATCGATCAGGGTGCAGACAGCCGAGGGCAGACGTCAGCCACTCCTCCTTCCAGTGAGGCCTGGCCCACCCAATTTACTCCATCAATCAATGGATTAGGTGCCAAAAACTGTCTTCCCTAATCCAACAACCTTCCTCCCACCCCAAACACACAAACACATCACAACGGCCAGCTCACGCTGCTGACCACGCTGTAGTAAATCTACAAAGAGCAAAGGTGATTGGCGGTCGTGGTAAATGGTAAGCCGAGGCGCGTATCAGCTTCCCTTATCGCTAATGTGCTCAGGCGATAAATATAACCGATAAGAGCTCATCTTATCTTTCCAACACAATCACGCACCCAAGGCAGATTGTTTCTGTCAGTCCGCTTGCGAAGCGAAGTTGCTTAACGACCACACATGCACTCAAATCTACGTTGACAAGTGGAACAACATCTGCATGCTATTCTCTACATCACGTGTACATGTGGGAGGTGGAAGATATTGAGCAGATGACGTGCGCAACGCGGGGGTTGGAATTTTTCTTAGTGCATCAGGCGTATGACGTTATTTATGAAGTTATTTTGTCAACAGGCCAACGTGTTTAATGTGCTTGCGTGTTTTTGGATTATCCCGTTTCAGCTGAGTCAAGCCCGGGGCAGATGGCTGCTCAGCGTGTGAGGCACAGAAGAAGGATTTTTTTTCACGGGGGAGTACACTGCAGACATAGATCATCGGAAGACAACGAACATGGCAGGTCAGCCACTCAGTGGAGGCCCGGAAAGATTGAGGGTCGATAGGGTTGGAGGCATCGTCTGGCTGATTATATCATTTATTTCTCAGGTCATCTGTACTTCCACTACTATCCCATTGCCCGGCCGGTAGTTTATGGTATGGCATTTGCAGAAAGGTGAAAAAGATTACGGCTCACAAAGGCGTGATCAGAAAAATGGCTACGGATACAGTAGCCATTTTTTAGACACGTTTACACTGATGTCATCTCTAAAGTGAAATTACTTCCCCAGGACAGGCATTTAGCAGAAAGAAGTGTGTTTTTGACCGTGGAAATAAAATAGTGTCACTGAGTAAGAGCATTCAGTGCAGATGATAGTTTTTTGACACAGGGCCCCTTGCCACTGTGGGGAGTTGGTAGCCTACATTATCAGACTGAATGGGGGTGAATTAAGGTAAGACATGTCTACTTATTCCTGTGTTTAGGCTCAGCTTCTGCTTTATTTCCATCATGTCCAGGTCGGCTTTGACGTACATTTGAAATGGCTCGGAACGTAACTGCTGCTTTTTATTGCAGTGGTGTCATCCCTACACTAAACAGTTAGCATTTGGGTGTAGTGCCGGCCAATATATTGTGCAGCATCCGAGCCGGCTTGGACAAGAAGCCTCCCACAGATAGGAAAAAAAAAGCTGTGGCAAAGCAGGAGGGAAAGTGGTCAAGCAAAGGTCTTCTGCATTTTGGGAAAAAAGGGGGGGTCCCTGGCCTCAACAACAAAATCCCTTACTGTAAAATATTTGCAATGTTGATTTCTTTTTTTGTTTCGTATTCCAGAATATCTGATTCAACCGACCATCATATGTTTGTTGCTATGAAGTATACGTGTGTGTGTGTGTGTGTGTGTGTGTGTGTGTGCATTAAACTGCCACTTCTTGCCTGCATGCATTTCTCCTACAAGGATATAGTCCTTCAGATAAGCCTCATCTCCATTTACAATTACAGTTCTAGAGATTGAGTCTTTTTTCTCTAATAAGTAAATTACCTTTAATACCTTCTGTGCTGTACTTGGCTGCTCTCAGCCTGCTCAGGCCCTCATGGAAACCAGATGTTACCAGCCGGCCAGCACATACATACACCGTCTGACGTATGTTGCGACAATACACAACCGGCACTCCGAGAAACATAGATTCACATGCATGCACGTGTGCTTAAATGATAAGTAGTCGGTCGTCTTTTTTCATAGTCTCTTTCATTTGAAGGTGAACCCTTAACCTTTCCGTCGACATCTTCAATTTTGTAGCCCTTCTTCCCCTCAACACAACTTTCCCCGTCTCCAACCTCTCTTTATTTTCCCGTCTGTCACCATCTCTGCTCCCCTTTTATCAACCCAGCCAGCTTTATCCCCAATGGAGTCATTTTTCACACACAATAACAAACACATATTTTGCATTGCGGTTAGGGCCAAATCCAATTGGCTAATGAGGGTATCAATCGATCTTGAAGTGTAGCGCCGCTACTTGGAGATCAATAGTTCCACCTGGCAGACTTATTTATCCACAGTGCTTGTTTGACATTCCTCAAGAGCTGTGTATCGATAATGTAAACACTGGGTGGCTGTTAACTATTGCTAATGATATATCCTCAGTTTACAGATGTGTCCGTCGTTGGTTGGCGATAACTTCTGGTTTTGGACAGTGGAAAGAGAAGGTTAAAACCGGTACCATATGTGGTGCTCGAAGTCTCATGAGTACATGTGTGCCTGTGTAGGTGGGTTGCAGAAAATGTGTCTGTTTGTGTTTACAATGGCGGTGCGTCGGTGTGTGCGCATGGCAGTGCTTGGGGATAGCACGAGGGTTACTGGATGCTCACACTCATCATGAGTGTTGCGCAACGTGTGCAAATGAACATGCTGTTTAATACTATGTTTCCTCCAAAAATACAGAGCTCTGGGCACACGCACACACACACACACACACACACACCCCTATACAAACAGAGCCTAACACTCAGCACAAGCACAGTGAGAAAGCACAGGCGGACCCTCCATGCGTGCTGTTGTCTGTGACCCTTACCTGTTTCTGTGGGTTTTACAGGCAGCTTCACACCGCCGTGTCACGCATCGCCACACTGGAGGCCCACGGACACAGACTCTTTGTACGGCCACAGCGGTGCCTGGGAAGGACCACACCATGTTTATCTGTGTGTGTGTGTGTGTGTGTGTGTGCGTGTGTGTGTGTGTGTGCGTGTACATCCAAAACTCACTTTTTTTAGAGGCGTAAAGTAACTATAAGCAAGTCCTTGAAAGCATACTTAAGAACAGACTAAAGGTTCTTGTAGCATAATAAAATAGAAATATTATTAAAATGCATTTTGATGGATCCTTAATAGTTAATTAGTTAATATATTATCACATGATACTTCATCCTTATTACAGTATAAACACTTTGACCATTCATTTTCTCATAATTGAGCACAATACAGAAATTGCTATTATAACAAATTCAAATACAATGATGATGATAAAATGTTTTTTAGAACAATTATTAACACTCATTACATCTCCGACTTTCTTTGCAGTTTGCATTGAGCTAATCATGTTATTGTCATCACAGCTCAGTTTTCGTTTTTTAGTTTTAGTTATTTTGAAGCATCAGGGTGTCAATAACCAGGAACTACCAGTTTATCATACACTTAAATACTTTTAAAGTGAAAAGTAAACGGGAGACCTTCTGCCTCAAGTCAACACTCTTTCCATGGCTTAAACAAACATGTTTGAGAAGCATCGGATTATTCTGTAATGTTATCTCTGAAAAATAAACTTTGCAGTTATCTCCAATGGATCAACTATATAACGGTTAAATCACACCAAACCTGTCTTTGACATGTCTGTAGTGCAAATTTCGTGACTGACATTTTCTTTAAGTATAACAGACCAGCGTGGCTGGTAGATAAGTCGGGCCGTACTTTTCACAATGTAACACTGGACTTTCCCTTCTCCCTGTTGTACGTGTCTGCTTTGCATGTGCGTTGCTGTGTTTTAGGGTATTCTGTGTGTCTCATAAGTGTCGGTGTGTTTCAGTATGTGTGTGTATAGACATATACGGTAGAGGACAGTGGTCTATTGGAACAGTGCGGGGCAAATGATCCCCATCTGGAAACCATTGGCATAGGCTGAAGCCCTAAAGCTAAAAGAGCTTCTGCCCTCCTTATACTCCTTTCAGAGGGCACGTCTCTCTCTCTCTCTCTCTCTCTCTCTCTCTCTCTCTCTCTCTCTGTCTCCCTTTCTATCTATTTATGTTTCTCTCTCTACCTTTTTTTCATTTGCCTCTCTCCCTCTCAGAGCTGCATATAAACCTTCAGAGGTGCATATCCATGCACCGGGTACCCGGCATGACACACACACACACACACACACAAACTAACATGTCTGTTATTGGCAGCATCTCCTCCATTCTGACCCCAGAGGGAAGTGGTGGACCGGGCTGGAGATCCTTATCATCGCGGCCCCAGAGACACTGAGCTGATTGTGTATGTGTGTTTATGTGCGTATGTCTGTGTAAGTTCTTGTGTGTGAGCCTGTGATGGTTGGGTGGGGGGGTGTAGAAGAGCCCTGAGGCCACAGGAAATCCACAGAGACAGACAGACTGAGAGAGTGAAGCCTGTCAGAGTGAGGGGACTGAGGGAGAAATGGGGAAGAAGGTAATTTAATCTCTGGTCCATCCATCCACAGTATATCAAAGCCTCTCACATCGAGGCCATTGAAGCTGTCAATCCTCTCTGATAATAAAATTGAACAGATACCTACTGTACTTGATGTTGTGGGACAGATGGTTCCTCAGCAAGCACAAAACTAATACTAATAGGATTGAACTGACCACCATCTCTCATCCATTTCCCTCCCTAAAATAGTTCTTTGAGTCACTTTCCAGTTGCAGTGTTGCGCCTGTGAATGTCGTGGACTCAGGAAGCCGCAGGCGGCGCCTTCAACATCGCCGGCCGCCGATGACTCAAGAGCCTTTGCTTCACTCCATTTGACCTCGCTTTGGTTGTCTAACTTTTTCAATCTATTGAAAGTTTAGTAGCCGAAACGGTCCCATGTATGTTTGCCTGGTGAAAGAATTGCTTTGCAGAGGAGGGCAGACTGGCCCCTCCAAGCCCCCTCAGCATGTCTCTACGGGACAATGTTTTCCCATCTCCATGAAAAAAAAAAATTCTTTCATTTCGGCATATTGTGATTTCATTCAGGCTGCTCCTGCGGACTTTAACAGTTCGCTTCCACTCACAGTGTAGAACCTTCATGGCCGTGTGATCTCATTTCACAAGACCACCCACACACACACATTCATCTGTTGTCTTATTCGCTCCTTTCCTCTCCTCTTTTATATGCAGGAAAACCTACACCCATGCACGCATTAGACAGTGCCCACTTCAAAAAATATCGGCACTCTTGCATTTAGTCTCAATTATGTAAAGAAATTGCAGAGGGAGAAGAGGGAAAATCTGACAAACAACATGCAAAGGCTCTGTTTGAAACACTTTCCGGTGTGCTGTTCCTTCTAAACGTACCGTCGGATAAATGTCCCGTCTCCTGATTACTGTGAACAGGGCTCAGTCCAGGGACTCAATCTCACCGAAATGAATGTGGTTTCCAATCCGTTGATGTTCTGTCGGTTTAAACGTCCGGCGGTTTGATCTATCACTCTTTGCCCCAGACCTGGAAGGTCACATGATAAGACAGAGGGATGTTGCAACAAGCAAAGCAATATTTTATTTGTACATGTACATTTTTGGGGGGTTGTAAAAACATAAATTCAAGGTGAAATTGTTTTATTTTAACACTCCTGACAAAATATGATACATATATATTTTATTATAACTATTATCACATGTTAAACAGATCACGTCAAAACCAATGGGATGTGCTTGTTACAAAATTAACATGTGGCTGTTACGATACATTATGAGCCACCCACCGTGGGTTTTAGAGCCGTGGTGGATATCAGATAGATGGCAGATCCTGTAAAGCTCTAAAACTGAGCTTGGAAATGACCATCACCTCCTCCAGCCTGCCTGACATGCAGGCTCTCATGTTTCTTTGTGGAGCTTTTGCATGGTTTACAGGACAGTTAAGTCTGGAGAAAGCCCTGTAACTACGACAGGAAGAAGAGTTGTTCCCAAAAAAGTCTCTCGGTGACGTTGTTTTTACTGGAAGTCAGAAGAAGAAAAAAGGTGTGGTGCCCGTCCACTATTCCAACCAAATGAAAACCTCCGTCGTCTTCTTGATTTTATTGAATTCCAGCAATAATATACAAATTCCTAATATACTATTTATGTGAGAGATCAAAAATATAATGTTTACATGCCAGACATCCATGTGCCACAAGTTACTGAAAATACAGATGACCACACTGTTGTTTCAACTGACATTGGAGAATAAAACTGTGCTTTATTGTTGTCTAAATTTGAATTAACAGCAAATGTCCATCATTACATTTTCACACACTGTGATGTCCAAGTAAGGTTTGTATATCCTTCTCCTTACATCACAAAGATGATCAAATCAATATAACTGTTATTGATATTTTTAATTTTAACGTAATGTCAATATAAAACACTAGTCCTTTTTATAATGAATAATAATAATTTGAATACTACTTATTTATTTATTTTAAGTGATTTTAAAGTGTATTCAGTTTCCCTATTTCTGTGGTTTGATTTAGGCTACCAAAGAATTGATTTTAACGTTTCATACTTGCTTTCCCGGATAGTTATACAGTTCATGATGAGGCTACTTAGTGAATTAATATTAAACTACTTGCTTCCTACACCAGGACAAGTCCAGGACTTTATCTGTGCATGATTGTGTGTGCGTTATGGAACAAACAGTGCTTCATTTTCTGGACACACTTTATTAGTGTGCGTTTAAGTGAGTTTTCAGGTGATTTTTTCCTATGATCTCTGTGGGTGTTAGTGAGTGCATGTTGTGCGGATGGTGCATGTGTGTATTTTTGGAATGTGTGTGTAAATGCATGTGAGTGAGTGGGAAGCAACCTCGAGAGTACCATGTTAGGTAAACTGTTTGACATACACGTGGAAGATGTGATAAACAGGAAGCAGCGAGACCCCCCGCACTGTCCCACAGCCACACGCCAGGGTCGTACCAAACATCCCCAACATAAACATCTCTGATACCTGCACATTTATGATTATCAGCCCCGTCCAAACATCAAAGCACGGCACGAAAAGTTGTCTCCTTTCACACAATAATGGATTTTGTGATATGAGTCTGACTCCAGACAGCTGCACACGTAACGATTTCAAAAAAATTAAAATAACCCTGCGGACAGCATTTTTTTGAAGAAAAACAGCTTAATATTAAGTAGTTTTCTGTTGTTCAGGCTCTCCTTAACTCAACGCGGCTGAATAGAATTGGATCTCTACAGGGAAATCTCAGGGTGAAGTCAACGGCGTCTGCGAGTAGTACATCACTCCGGCACTCATCTGGTAAATATTGTGTTTTCTGTCTCCTCCTTAACTGTTTTGGTAATTGGCTTGTGTTAACCCTGTGACCCCGTGACTTCCGGCCAAGTCCTGGCCCCAGTGTGTGTCTGTGTGTGTGTGTGTCTGTGCTTATATTCATTATATTTCTTTCACCATTGGCATGCAGCTGTGCTGTAAGTTTATGAATCTGCTTTTGCAACACTTCCCTGGCATGTGTAGAACCAAGAGTAAATAATTTCAGATCAAATCGCGGTGGAGTGATGCCACGCTACAATTTGGTTGCACACATTCGGCTGGGAAGTGCGATTCCACATGAGGTGTTAACATGACCGTCCCAATATTTGAGAGTGTCCCTTTAATCTGGTGATGATAGAAAAGTAAACTTTCCTGTAAAAACACTGATTCAGTAAATGAGAGAGCTCGATGAAATGAAGTGGCTTGGCGCCGACGTCGACATCGAGGTTACATAGTAGTTGGGGGGCAGTTGTTTTTTTTTTGCCTAGGAAGGAAGAGCGGATGCTGCCTGGTGACAGCATCCGCTCTTCCTTAGTGCTGAACGTGCTGTCAGGCCGTCCTGCCAAGTTCAATAGAATGAAGTTAAAGGACTTTTTCACTGCTACAGCTACTGACTCTGACACCAGCCTTTTGGTTGGACTGAGAGTTTTCCTTTTTATGAAGAACGTCAGGAAGATGAAGAACCTGCTCTCTCTCCCTTGCTTTTTTTGCATTATGGCTGTCAGCTAAATGCATATTTGTTACTCCATAATCCAAAATTTAATTTGGCCCCAAGGTCCCTTGTCTGCAATGGTTTGTATTTTCCATGTCATGTACACGAGGATATAAATGATTGTAACTAAATGCCATGATTACAAGTAAACATCTACTGTGTGGGCATGTGCGTGTGTGCATGCAGTTAGTCAGAGCACAGGGAAAGCTCGAGGGCAGAGACTGGGGCCAGTTATCGCTGCTGAGTGGTTGGAGATACAGAACAAATGAGCAATTAGGGAGCTCCTCAGTACCCGTCTTTTGTCCTGGGAGGCTGATTAGATTGGCTTCGATGTGCTAAAGGCCTCGGTCTCCTTCACATCTCTCCTTCTCGGTTTCCACCTACTTTTTATCTGCATTCAAGTTACCAGCACCTTTTGGGTTAAAAAGGTGGGAAAACAAAATGTATAAAGCGAGGTTTATATTCATGTTGATGGGGATTTTTGTAGATTTTTGTGTAGATGAAAACACATTCATTCAGAAAGAGCTTCTCTGTAGTATGAAAAGATTATTTCTTATTTTGCACATTCATGTTGGAATATCTTTCTTATGAAACAGTGTGTATTTTTTGTGTGCACATACCAGAAATAACCATCTGCAATTAAACTAAATCACATATCTCATATATCTCATATCTCATATATGTAAATAAAGTAACTGTGCATTAAATACAATATTACAAACTCAGTTCATCCTCCTCTCTTAAGTGCAAAAGAATAGTTTCAGGGAACAGATTGTTCCTGGAAGGGAAGATTGGTTACATCTGTATTTCGCAGGCACGGGTGTTCAATGAAAAACCAGAATGAAAATGACATCACAAGGAGCCAGCAGTCCAATCGTGTGACGTTTCAGGTTGTGTTCAATTAGGCGCACTCCGACATAGCGGCCCGGCCAAACACAACAACTCTTTGTTTTCCCAGGCACTGACCGCTCAGCGGCGCCGGCCTCTCATCAGCTCGGATCTGTGGCGCTTGCCTGTAAAACTAATCTAAGACTGAGTGAGCCCATGTGTCTGAGTGTGTTAGATGTTGCATTTCAGTGTTTTTATTTATTTCAAAACTCTCTTTAGATTTTGTTGGGCACACTAGGAAGCTCCCACCCCGAATGCAAATTTATTATTGAAAATTTTCTCCTACTAAGTCTTGACATTTGAAAGGAATCCTAGTCACAGCAGCATCAAATCCTGAATGACTGAAAAGAAAAATCTGCAGTATTTCCATCTGTGTCGTTCTCAGTAAAATAGGATTTTTGTCAACATGCCATACAAACCATGCCCGTATTCCATGTACGGCTACAGTGGCAGAGCGAATATGATCCAGCCACGGGGCACAACAAAGAGATATCTGCAACTACAGAGTCCCTGACCCCAGCATGTAAACAGTAAGCTCATGTGTCGCCTTAAGACATTAGAGAGGAAAGATCAAAGTTGTTATTGGGCCCTAAAACACAACCGGCAAGAGTTTCCTATCACACCGCTCAGTGAAATGAACAAAGATCGAGGAAAAGCTTGACAATTGACAATAAACCTACTATGCCAAACAGTTCTTATAGAAATCCAATATCATGTGTCCACAAATCCCCCACAAATGAGGATTAACTTTGTGATTTAATCTTTATTTATCTACAAGATTGTACTGTTATGGCTATTTTTCTTCTCTTGATACCTATTTTTTATCTATACATTTAAGTGGAACATTATAAGTGTTACAATTTATGCCAATAAAGCTTATTGGATTTTAAGAAAGAGAGGTGCTACTTCACCATTTCAGAAATAAGAGAGTCAAAAGAGGTAAAAAACAGAGGTAATCAGGGACCCAAATACTGAGAGACGGATAAAGCAATGGAAAGAGAAAGAGCGAGAGACCAGGACGACTTCCCCGCTCTCCTGGGTGGTCTGAGTCAGGAGGAGTCCAGAGGACAGGCGAACAGGCAGATGTAAACTGTAAACCAGGGTGACTCTACAATGGCTGAAATGCCGCTAGGACTCGGCCACAAAAAACGTATTAGACGACTGCACTGTAATTCAAGGAAAGACACGGTGATGACTAAATAAATAAAATAAAACGCAGGGAGAATACAAAACACACGCACACATCACAAGAGCACAGAAAGAGGCGAAGGGAAGGGAGGAATTCAACTTTATGAAAAGTACAATAGTTGTTGTTGTAAACGTCGGAAACGCAGGTCGTATGTGAAGCCCATTGAAAAGATCTTCCACACATGCACACTGAGAGCTACAACAAGTAGGAAATTACACAATTTGCTTGTGATTCCAACTGTCAAACATGAGGACATTGACCTCAGCGGAGAGAACGCAGTGTAATCTCATAGCAATCAACTGCAGCGGCCCAGCAGTTTACCTCCGCAGCATCGCAGAGGCGTGTGAGGTGGAGTCCTCTCTTGTGGACGGCCTTTTGGGAAACACGCTTTGTTTTGCTACCTTCTCTTGGAAGGAGACCTTTTGAACTGGCCGGGAGTGACATGGGAGCGGAGCTTGCTGGCTGGCAGACTGGCACTCAACCTCCTTGCCACGGGAAATTAAAGTAAACAATCAGGACCTCACATCCTGCCCACGGGACCACACGACGGTCTGGTCAGAAATGTCTGTGACTGCGTGTGTGAGTGAATATCTGTGCGCATGTAGGCACCTACGACCGAGCTGGAGTTAACCAGTTCCAGCGGGTCAATGTGTGGAGGATCTGTCTTCTTCGTGCAGGCTGAATCTTTGTGTTTTCTCCGTGGGTCAGTTGACTTAAGACAAATGATTATAGAAAGTCAACAGTTTCAGTTGAAAGGTTTCATACTGATCACATGTGTATATTGTGAAAGTTGTTGGTGTTGTTACGTTGCTTTGGTATGATATTAAAGAAAACAATTTAACCTGATATGCAACTTCTGCCTCATTTCTTTTTTTTAATTTCCATCCTTTACTCAGCTCTTCCTCCTCACCTTTACGTCCTGCCCCTCTTAATCCGCCTACTTCCCCTGACTCCGTCTGTCCTCCCTCCTTCCTGCACTCTTCCTCTCCTGCTTCCCACTGAGGGGTTCTCAGGTTACCGCGCGTCACTGATCCATACAAGCTGGGGATTCTTTCATCGAGCAAATTACAGGCAATTAGGAGCCCAAAGGATAACATTTAGTGTGCAGGGGAAGGCAGATGCAAGAGGAGTGTCGTGCTGCAGAACACCCAGATCCTGCACGGAGAAGGGGCAGAATGTGTTGAACGTAGGTGTAGATGTGAAGACTGTGTCCTGATAACCAACTCTCCAATCCTAGCTCACCGCCACAAATGCTCCAGAGGAAGAAAGTAAATACAGAATGAATCACACTAAAGGGACAGATACAGTCACAATGGTACAATGAGTGCCACATAAAGTGTTTAGAGTAGCAGCGTGTTTAAATGAACCACAGACCTGTAAACTGGAGCATTCTTCAGAACCTCTGCAGCTTCAATTCAATATGTCTCTCGGTTCTGTGTGTGTGTGTGTGTGTGTGTGTGTGTGTGTGTGTGTGTGTGTGTGCTGCCATCATGCATTTACCATTCTGAAGCAACGTGGAGAGAAGAGTGAGCAGATTAAATCTGAATTGGATGAATAAAGGGGAATGGAAAAATGTATCTCAGCATCTCCTCACGATGGGGTTTGATTTCTCTGAGTATCTCAAATGAGTCCAATTTCTGCTGGGGGAGCTTTGCGCTAAATGCACATTTGGTTTGTGTTGTGTTTGAGTGGAGTTCAGACGGTCAGCTTCATCTCGCTGATCACTGCTAATAAGATGATGTTTCATCAAACAAGGAGGAGAATATTAGAAAGCAACTCCAGATGGTTATTGCAGCATTTATCACGCAGGGAAAGGCTTCATCTATCTTTGGAATCCACAAAAAAAGCCTCAGAGAAACTAAATCGTGACGGATTTCTCACCCAAACAAACTAGTGTGACAACTCCATACCCATTGCTATCCGGGCAATCACCTGACACATATGGGCCCCATTCATTTGGCAACAAGATCTGGTATTAGCTCAACGTCAAATTAGCAAACAATTACAGCAAATTTCTCCTCGCTGTAATGAGGTGAGAAAGGAAGAAAGAGAGTAAGAGTGGATGAGTGCAAAAGACGGTGCACTCCACAGCTGTGAACAAACCCGGGCCTGGAAGAGCTAACATCATAATTCCAGGCCTATCATTGTAATCACAACTCCATCACAAAATGGATTTTGTCAGGGCACGCCAAGTCCACTAAGAGCTGCTCCGGTTAAACATTAAGCAGCTGCTCTCTCTCTCTCTCTCTCTCACACACACACATACATATTATGCAAAGACACACAAGTACGTTGCAGGGTCTTTTTTTTTTTGCATTGGTGAAGGAGAGGAAGCCTTTGCAGCAGAGTGAGTATACGTGTGTGTGTGTGTGTTTCATGTGAGGCCTAGAGCTGGTTTGGATTAGCTCTGTGTCTTGTTCAATCTGACAACAGTGACGTGTGCCCTGGTGGCCTGCACTATTGCAGCAGTGAGCATGTGCATATAAGGCTGCATGTGCGTGCGCGCGCGTGTGCTTGTGTGCGTGGGCGTGCATTTGAATGTGCGCTTGTGCGTGAACTTGTATTTGTGCGTATACCAGCCGCATCACTGCTGGCTGGGAATGCAGGGAATGCTTCTGGCTCTCACCCCACCCCTTGTCCTTCTCACCCAACCCACTCCGGAGGGACATTGATGGGGAGTGATGGGGGTCGTCGTCGGGGGGTGGGGGTAGTGACAGTTCAGTAACACTCACCAGAGCCCGCCGTCCCATGTCGCAGAGTGGCATCGCCCACCCTCAGTGCCAGAAGGGAGAGTTTATTTTTTTAGCTCCCGCTCTCCCCGACGCAGGCCACAGAAGACCACCGAGCGCGGCGTCCCTCTCTCCCTCTGCCCTAAGCCTCTTCTCCCCCGGCCGGAAAGAGATTTATCGGGGAGGGGGGAATGAACAAAAAAAAACCCTGCTTGTGACCTCCACTTAACTAGAAGTAAACATATGGCTGTGGTAGTTTGATCAAAAGTGAATGCTTTTCTCTAAATGAAGGGCTCGGTTATGGGAGTTCTCGGCGCAGGTTGTAAACAACTGTTGACTTTTTTAGAGCAAAGGATGGTATAGTGGGAGTTTTAAAACAGGGACTTTTACGATGTAGTCAAAACATAAGGTAGCATTATACACAAAATGAAAAGCAATGCTGAAATTAGAGAAAAAAAAACAAATTGAAAACTATTGCAGTAGTATGCAGTATTGTATTGTATTGTATTGTATTGTAAGTTCTGAACAATCAAGACAATCTCCCTAAAACTTCAATAAGTATATAGGGGTGTTTGTTTTTCCAGTAAAATGTCTAAGGCCCAGGTGGATGACTATGGCGATTCAGAGGGGGAGTGAATGTTCAGTGTTAAATGCCAGTGATTACACCACTGTTGTTGCCAACGGTTACACAATATTTTTCACATATCAGTGAATATGTTTTTTTTCCCTTTTGGACTTTACTAGCAACACTTATACCCTTCTCCTTTAAAAATGTAAAGTCACTGATCCATATCCAACCCCTTACACCACTTCCAGCTTACAAATTAACAACAATGAGTTTCATCGCAGCTTCACCTTTTTGCTGTGTTTTGTGTATGCTGTCCTTCCACTGACCTCCTCCTGTCTCCCTGTTTCTCTTTACTCGCTGACATCTTCTCTGTGATGAAATGAATCAGTGAACGGGCGATGTCGACACAGAGCGATGTCCTGTGCATCTGCAAAACCAAAACGGACTGTCTGAAGATACTCGCAGCTCTGTACGCTACCGGCACTAAGTAAACAGGCCGCGTCCTCCTCCGGGGAGCCGGTGGACGTGGATTCAGTCCCCCGACCAGCTTTTCCTCACAGGCCAGTGATTGTGAATAGCCTGAGCCTGGCCTTCCTGTCTAGACCGCTGGAGATGGGGTTAATGAAATGCTCAACGCCGTCTGAAAGCCGTCTGAAAGCCGTCTGAACATTGGCATGCGGCATCCCGCCGAAAGGAGACCCTCAGACCTCAGCGTGCCCCGTCGTTCCTCGGCATCTCTCCGCTCGCTTCGCCCATCGCAGCCCGCCTCCTTTTTTCTCCATCCTTGACCACTAACTTGCACTCAGTGTCACTGTGGAATTCCTCCTCCTCCCCCCTCCCCCCGCCGACGTCTCTCTTCCTCTCACGCATGCGCTCTGCCTATTCACGGAGAACAGCAGGTTTATGAGGCTGTCGGCCTTAGAATAAATGGTGGTCAGCAGTTCAGCGCGTTGGGTCGTCCAGCTCTGTAAATATGGATGACTAAACCCAGCCACGGGGAAAATGTGTGAGTGTCTCAAACAGCGGCCGTACGACTCCCCAACGAGAGCACCTGGACGGTGTTAATCACAGTTTAACATAAACACTGCTGCAAAACGACGGCAGACATACGATGCAACGTGCGCACGTGTCTCCTTCATGTGCGGGGACACGTAAATGCTCGCCAAATGCCACACAGACACTTGGTGATGAAACGCACCCATTGTGCCCACGCAGAGGCAGAGCCAACATGGAATGCTGGATAGCACAGCTAACCTGATATTTATAGAGGCCGTTCCTTTACCACTTCAATACTTGTTCTGACTGCTTGTTGGATGGCCGTTTACAGTGAGGGGAGGATCGGGTTTTACACCAGCTCACTCCGCATGATCTAAGGATGTCGAGAGTGCATGACAGGTGGTCGGCGAAAAGAAAGGTCCTTCATATATTTATCGGAATTAAAGATTCTCTTAACTAAAATATTTCCCTCCACCAAGTTAATAGCTTTAGTATATCTTGACCACTTAAAATTCTTTATCAATGGTAAAACTTTTAATTATGGAACAATTTAGTCAATCAAATGCCATCACAGATTTTTTGTAGAAAACAACATGATTCAGTAATAAATGAAACATGACTATTACAGATCATAGATCCACACATTTTGTAATTTGTAATCACGCATTGTTTTTTTAACGTAGCGAACTCACACAGACCAAAGAGGTCATTTTACCACATTATGCTCTTTTCAGTGTATAACAGGATATTTGCTTTAAAGAATTTCAAATTGGACTCAAGGGATCTCTGTGGGACCTGGACTCATCTGCAACATATCATGCACACTGTCACACAAGGTACAGTCAGCGCTGTAATAACAAAGCACATGGTGTCACACATCAGCCAATCAGCTAAAGCTCTTCAGGCTCTCCAGCGGAGGGGGCCCTTGGTCAAGCATCTCTATCCCGCCTTGTCTGTGTTTGCCGGGCCATCAGGAGTACACGGCTGGCTCGGCCGCTGAAAACGAACATGCTTTATTGCCCAGTGTCTGGTCTGAAATAAACACAGAATGAATGCCACAAGAGGGTTGTATGTGCGTGTGTGTCTGTGTGTCTGTGTGTGTCTGTGAGTGTGTGCTCATCGGTCAAAGACAAAGACGGATTATCTGTTTAAACTCCCTCGGTGCAGCCAGGCCACACAGCAGGCCTGCTGCCTTTTTCATTTCAGCTCAAACAGTCTGGCCTTCTTCTCATATCTGCAATACTTAACATTTTTTAGAGACCTACACTTTTAATATTCATTCGTGTATTGAGTGTCCACATTGTTTTGATATCACCGTCCGATCAGTGCTGACAAATATAACGAGTTGATGTATGAACTGATATTTGTGTCAATTATTGTGATATGATATTATTATTATTCCTGTTGGTCAAGTTGATCTGTACTACTGTTGTGGATTTTTTCATTTAAACGTACCAGATGACATTCTCAGAATTGTTTGCTTAACCTTCTTTGTAACTGGTAAACCACATTGTCCAAGCCTCAACCAAAACAGTTTTTTCAGGACAGGGTCGTGTTTTTCTGGGGAGTGGACAGCATCATGGGGCAGCAAGAACGGTTTTGAAGGCGGCTTGAAAGAAGAATTCATTAAATTACTACAAAGTAAAAGTAGAACTATGTAAATTATTGCCATCAAAATACACTGAAAGCATCAAAAGTGGAAGCACCAGCACTTTGTAAAAATATCCTTTTCAGAAACTTAAAATGCTTTTGAATTATCTGTTCGTCTGTCTTTGTCTGCACATTTTTCTTTACAAAGAAAACCATTTCAATATGTTCTAAAAGTAGAAAAATTCCAATACTTGCCAAATCCTTTTGACTCTCTTGGTTTGGTTTTCTTACAGAGAACCTCAAAATGAACCTGTGAACTTTACTTCTCACTACTCTCACTTCTCTGTTGAAGCCAGCTGGAGTCTCTTCACTCCCAGCCCATTAGCACTCTGCGCATCCAGCTGCGTCTCCTTCACACAACAGACCCAGTCCACAAAACTTTACTAGCACCTCCTGCTTTGCTTCTCACGTGAAGATCAGCCACACGGGGAGAGAGTTAGCAAACTACAATTGACAAGTTAGTTTCAGTGCCTCTGAGGCCCAGGCTCACACATTGATTAACCCTGAGAGTGTTTCACCATTAGAGCCGATCTGCAGAAACCAAACCAATATGTCAACTCCGTGATTAGTGTCAAATTTGTTACAATGCCGTTCACTCAGAAACCAGAGCTTGTGCATTTCAGTCTTGCTCCCTATATCTCTGGTATGAACTACAAATACTCCACGATGAGGGAGAGAAGCACAGGAGAGATGCGGGTCGGGGTTATCGAGCAGCTACATTTTTTCCATGTAAATTTGCAGAACATGTCACCCTGGATCTCCCTCCCACCCACCTTCTTTCTCTCAAAGATACACACACACAATCAGTTATAAAAATATGTCTCCAGTGTCAAATGTCCAGGGGCTACTGGAACAACACAATTCCCCCCAGCAGGAGACAGTTCAGAGGGGACGCCTGCACTCTACCTGCTTTACCGACAGACCTCCCTGAAATCCACTTGCGGTCTTTCACCTGTAAAGGCCTCCGCTCTGCATGGACACAATGCATCCACCCCACTAGTCAAAGGGCAACAGAGGCTTTCTGAAGGGTGCAGACACAGAGCCCCCAACTCTGAACAGCAGCCAAAGACATAAAGGCCTCCTGTATTATTCATATTGTCCAAAAAAAAAAAAAAAAAAGCCTAAGGACAGGAAAAGAAGGAGAGACAGTTGGGTTACAGTACAATGGCGGGGGGGTGGAAGGATGGGGAGGTAACAGGAAGGACTTTCACCACACTGCGTGGGTGATGAGGACACAGAGGCGGTACAGTGGCGTATTTACACAGGGTTTTTTTTTTTTCTTCCCTCAGCTCACAGCTCACCTCAGACTCAACGGCAAAGTGCGGACTGGAAACTGTAGGAAGGTCACTTTCCATTTCATCTGGACCAGACATTCTCTTTAAACGGTCTAATGCCTATCAATTCAGAGTTGTCTCTGACCTCTAGTTGAATTCTTGACATCTAGCTACCCCCCTGGGGAGTGGAATTTCTTGTGTAGCTAATTGCAGAGTCATAATTGAGATATGATATCATGTATCTCTCTCAGGGCTGGCTGACTGGCTGGCATGAAGGCAGAAGCCGAGCAGGAAGTTAGCGATAGGAACAAATTGTTAAGAGGAAGGAAATGTTTAAGTCCAGAGGCATGGTGCTGATTCTGGCACAGCACACCTCTTGGGACAATCTAGGGTACCATCAAAGCAAATTGTGCTAGCATATAAATATGTTCATCTTGGTATGAACAATACTAACTGACTAATCCATGATTTACTAACTCCTCTACATTTAGTAGTATGCATCACTTTGCTTTAATATCACTTGAGTAGTGTCACTGTAATGTCTTCATTCATTCATGTGTTTGAAAAGCGCCAACCTTAATTATTCAGTTCAATTCTCCCTGCCCTTACAGCATCTCTTCTTTTACTTAATTTTACATCATTAAATCAAATGAGATGCACACATAACTTATATTCTGACTCAGCTTCATGCTTAACCCTCCTGTTGTCCTCATTTTCTGTATACACCCTTTGTCCTCCGGGTCAAAATGACCCGCCTTCACTAAACCCCCCATGTAAGCAGCTTAATTGATTGATTTTTAAACAACAAATTTCATCTTGCTTGAAGAAACAACTTGTCATTCACCACAGAATGTGTGACTACCTGAGTTTTCCCTCTTCACTTGACCCCCAGGACCTTGTGGGTCTGCAGGGTTTTCTTCTTCTCCTGAAGATGATTCATCATGCTCTGGGTTGTATTCCTCCCCATCTTCTTCTTCTGATACACCCTCCAGTTTCCTCTTCTGATTCCGAGTTGTCTTTCTGGACATCTGAAAAAATCTGAAAAAGCTTTAGAGCCTCTTACGTTACAACGCACACTGATGGCTTCAGCACAGAGAGAATTCGGGGTCCTGTCAGCTGCAGCACTTTTATAACCTCTGGAAATCCACAGAAAAAGAGCTCTGCAGTCTGCGAGAACGCCACCTATCTTGTGTTGTTGACGTCTGCTACTGTCTTGTTCACGTTTACTATTAACACACAATAACATGGGTCTAAAAGTGAGGGAAATTAGACAAATTAAGGAGAAGACAAAGGGTATTGGTATTATTATTAAGGCATTAATGTGCATCGAAACTATAGTCTTATCAGCAGCTTTAACAGTGAACACTTGATGAACAGTAGGTTTTAATAGATTTTCTCATGCAGCGCAGCAACCCCTGGGATCCTATTGATGCAAAGCAGGGTCTGGCAATTCATCCGGTTGTTTAGTAGCATAAGCTATTTGCTATTGCATTGTGTTCCTTTTTCGCTATATTGGCTGGGACTTAAATTTACCTTCAATTAAAATCTCTGAGAAAAATGTACATTGATTTGAAAACATCTTTTTCAGAAAATGTATCTAGATTTATCACACACAAAAATGCTCCTGTGCGTAAAAGCTTTACTGACAATTTGTGTTTAAATACACAGTGCAAGACGGTGCAGTACCTCAAGCTGCAAGGTGCACATGTGGGCTGCAGCCCACAGCAGAGGGCAGAGCCTAGGGCTGTCTGCAGCTGTATTCTCCACAGGTTTAGTCTACATGACCAGAGGACTAGGCTCCACATCTGGACATGACCACCATGAACGCCATCAGCACAGTGCCGGGCACGTGTACCCCTGTACCCGCCAAGGGGTATTGGAGGACAGAACAAGCTTCCGTAGGCCCAAATGGAGGCCTGAATACACAACATATACAGCTTACCTTGAGATATACGTTTCTTTCCCTTAGTTACAAGGACCTCAGTGTCAAAAGAACACAAATGTCCGGCTCTGTGCAGTTCCCACACTGCATATGGCTTCATCTTTCACTGATCAGAACCTACCTGTGTCTCACACACTCTTCCTTTGGCAACCCTGTCTGACCTCTCAGCTTCAGAGATAGCACAGGCATTTGTCCAAGTTGACCAAAATCAGCACACCTTTTATAGTACCGGTTATCTCCACACACCCACGCACACTTCTGGCCCTCTGCACACCTCTGCCATGATTTAAGAGCCACTTGAAGTACAGATTGTTTCCACTATCTTTCTTTCCTTTTCATTCTCTATGTCTTTTTGTGATTCACGTGGGAGAGCAGAATCTTCCGAAGTCACATCGAGTGGTAAAATTCCAGCAGCCTCCTTCGGATGTCCCCCTCTTCCTGCCATTCTATATATGTCACCAGGCCTTTTTGAGGGGGCTCTTATGGGAGCCCTGCTGGTGAGAGATTTGTCTTTGCACACTCACGCACACTTGGCATGCACATATGTGTACACACAAGTTGCACAGACACATACATACACACCAAAAGAGGGATAAATGTCAGGGATCAGTTGCAGGGTCTGGATGTGACCGTCAGGAATGCCAGCCGGGGGCCGTGGTCCGACACCTCTCGCTGTCTGCGTCGCTGTCAGCCATGGGAAAGGCTGCTGCCCAGGAGAGCCCCGGCCAGAGGGTGACGTGATGGGGCAGGATGTGTTTCCAGCGGTGAGGTTTAACCATGCATGTGGACATGCTCGGAGACCTGCGGAGGAAATTCTCAGCACCCCTTGGCCTCTTTGTCTCGTGGGTGTCAGGACCAGTGTGGCTCAGCCGGCTACACTAACACACATTTTATCCAAATATCGTGTTTTTCGTCTTCCTGACGTCTTCAGTTTCATGTACCTGTCATCTTTACCTATGATCTACTCTCTTTTTGGCCTTGACTGTACCTTGCAATAGAGCAGTGAATTTTCCCTTGTGACCATGTGTTGGCTTAATTAACTCATCCAGCTACACAGTCAAAGTTACGACTGCTCCCTGATGCGCTGTACAAATGCAGTCATTTACTCTCAAAAGCATCTTGAATTCTGATTGCTCCCATTGCGTTGCACGCTGGTTCCTGTCCTTAATGGACCGTGACAATCCTTCAGAGGCTCACAACATGTCTGTACCCTTCCATTCTACTCTTCTCTACGTTCTCTCTGACTCTCGCACAGTGTTTATTCATCTCATCCCCTCTCTCTAACTCATCCCCGCTCTCTTCCCTGCCCCTGAAAACCATCTTGCCCTCTCATAGAATTAGGGAGTCCTTGAACCGTGGTGATCATGCTTCCTGAAGCAATTACTATTAAGCGGCGGTGAGCATAGCGTGGAGTGCACAACAGAGGCGGAAGGCTGTTTACATGGAGCCTGGCCAGAGGTGCTTCCAGTAGACTGGCAAAAAGAGGGCGCAGACCTTCGCTTTATGGGGGGCGGAGGGCGTAGGGGGCACCAGCTTTTTTGTATCCAGGCTGTCCGGATTTACCCGCATGGTATGAAATGATATGAGACGTTACATTACAGACAAATGTGCAAGTTATATAAATGCTACAACTTTCAAAACAAAATTGCAAACCATGCTGTTATTCTTTCTCATCTTCAACCTCATCATTGTATTAAACATCATGGCCTTCAGGACACATTCAAGCATACAACTTGCTCTCAGTTTCTGGATTGGTTCTTTGTTAGATTAAATGGGCAGGATGGGTGCTGGGAGACCCAGGAATCCCCTGCAGCCTTGGAGAAGTAAGAAGAGGAATGTGACCCAGAGAGGTCAGCAGTCCCCTCTCCTGGGTTATAGGGGCTCCTGCACAAGGGCTGGGCCAGGGTCACAGGTCAGTAGGCTCGCTCATTCAGCTCTTCCCTGGCGCCTGCCGGCACAGCCCTCAATTTGTAAAGCGGTAGAGGGTGACCCCAGAGGGCCTCTCCTGGCTTCCCTGACCAAACATAGTTCTTAAATACTACCAGCCTCCCCCTGATTCCCTTGTCTCCCTTTGACTCGCCTGTCCCACAACCAGGACCCTATAGTCTAACTTACAGGACGCACACACACACACACACACACACACACACACACACACACACACACACGCACACGCACGCAGAAACACTCAACACCAATCCATGCTTAATAAGAGGAATTACCCCAGGCAGGGGCAGGAGAAAAGGGGAGGGGGGAAGCAGGTATGCCGCCATCTCCGCCTCATTACTCTTTGGATTTATGTAGGATCATATGCCCTGTGTGTAGTGGCGCACTTGGGCGCTTAACTCCTTGACCTGCACTGTAAATAAGTAAATTAATAAATACAAACTCACCATGATGGTGGATCAGAGAAACTTAGAAAGTTTAATACGGCAGAAAAGGTTTACGTTTACCCCAGATCTAATCTCCAAGGACATTTTTGACCATTTCATATTGATAAATAAACACATTTATTAAATTTATAGTAAAATATGCTTCCTACTCAAAAGGGAAAGCTGACGGAACAGATGCTCAATGATGCCGACATTGATGATGCAGCTCGAGCTTTGAAAAACACGAAGGTGACTTCCAAAGTCTGACTGTCTGCTTCTGAGTGCGTTGCCACTCTGTCTGTTTCCACTGATGAGAGAGACAGAGCTGTTTCTGATACTGACTGTTACAGAGAGGCCAATTATCCTGGCCAATGAGGACAGGCCTCTGACAGCATAATTACAGGCAGCCTGTTTTCTGGAGCAACCATATGCCTGGAAATGGCCACCAGTCACCAAGCAGTTGGGAACAGGAGACTGGCAGAGTCAGGGCATGGGGGTGGGCCTGGAGGTGTCTTAATCCACCAGGACCCAATGTCTTGTCTTGTCCTAGACTTCCAGGCCTCTCCATGGGCTGCTGGGAGTCGGAGCTGGGGCCTGATTTGGCCCAGCTGGAGGAAGCGGCGATCAGAGTTCAGTTGGTGCAGACAGAAGTAAAGTAAACAGCCGTGGTCACTGGGCAGGCCGTTAGCAGGCCTCGGACAGATGAGCAGGGGGCCGGGAAGACCACACACATACATGTACCGCCAGACCACACAGGGGCCGGGGGCTCGGGGGCTTATGCACGCAAGCACACACCCCATCGGCATGGTTCCCCTGTGAGCAAAAGCATGCTGCAGGTCAGGGCGGAGCAACAAGGAGCGCCGGGGAACAACGGACGGGCACGGAGCTGGCTCTGACTGCTGACTACTGACGGAAACCTTTACATAGCCTGGGTAAGACAGCGCCAATGACAGATGCGACGCAGTGACTGGAGACACATAATCCCGGGGTAAAGCTGCAAGAGAAAGTAAACACAAACAGGAAGCTGATTCTTAAGTACACTGCTGCGCTGCCAAATCTTAAAGTGCAGCTTGTAGAGTGTGTCTGCCTCCAAGTTGGCGGCACGCACCCCGTTCCAGGGAAAAAACACGCGTTCATTAGCTGGGAAATCACATCATGTTAAACCAAAAGTAAAACAAGCAATTGTAAACAAGATTTATTTTTTGTTTTAATTATTTGCTTCATCAAATGTCCCAAAAGGGGGACAAGGTTTATTTGAAGGACATTGTTTATCGTTTCAACAAATATTGGTTTTGACATTCAGAAAATTTTGTGTTGCATGTCCATAGTTTAATAATTTTTTTCATTTATTTTGGACAAATAAGTGCAATTTGATCTACGTTTGCATTAGATGACATTGATGAAGCTATTTAAATCTAACTTTTTATTTACTGGAAATATGTATATTTTTAAAAAGGACCTTGTGTGAGGTAATAAAAAAACATATCAACTTAACCTGCCAGACACACATGATTAGACATTTGTATATATATACATACATAGCTTTTCCATATACTTCACATATTTAAAATCTAAAATACAGAAGAAAAATCTCTTCCTTTCTCTCTCCATCTCTCACACACACAGTCAAGACTTTGGAAAACACATTAATATGAAAAAGCTAAACAAAATTTAAGCACCACGCACACCCTCTCCCTCTCTCACTCTCCCCCTTTTCTCTCCATATAACCATCAGTCTCTTTCTTTATCTGGACAGTGTCAGAATGACCCATGGGAGAGCCTGAGTGTGTGTGTGTGTGTGTGTAGGTATGAGTGTAGGTATGTATGTGTGTGTATCACCCTGACACAGGGTGGAGTGAGGAGTAATGCGTTCAATCACAATTACTCCCCACTGCCACCGGTCACGCCGCCTGCCTCGCATCAGCTTACCACTTGGGCATACGCACGTGAACACTCGCGTACATACAGACACACACAAACACACAACGACCCACATTGAAGCATAAGACACGATGTACTCCGAGTTCGTCGGCGGGTCCAAGCTCACCTTCACCCAGGATCTAGTGCAGCTGTCGGAGGGATCAGGCGGAGCAGGGCTGGGCTGCACCATCTGCTTACAACGCACACACCCTGCAGTGTATCAGTAATCCTCAGCACCCGGCCTCCCTCTTCTTTCATCGCTTATCTCCACCTTTAATACCGCATTTATGATAACGAATGACAGGTAGCTTGGGCTGCAATTCCTCCATATCTGGTCTTTAGCTCATAATGGTACGAGCTGCATTCTTCTGCCCCTGCAGGCCTTGATGATTTCTGATCACAGGGTGGGCTAACAACGTGCCTCAAAGTCTTTCCGGCTATAAAAAAGCCCCGCTAAGAAATAAATATAAGAAATGCTGCTCGTGAGCCCAGTACGCCACGTGTTAGTCATTGAGTGCATTGTGTATTTTTTGTGAGTGGAGGCACAATCTGCAGCCGCATTGTATTGTATTGCTGTATTTTCTCTGCACGCTTTGTTAAGCTGACCTAGATATTCAAGGTCTTTTTCAAGTAAAAGGAAGGACTCCTTCACAAAGTTTGACGGAACTTATGCTGACGTTAGCTATTTGGGGTTCTTGAGCTAAGCAGGGGTAGACAGTCTGTGTCTGGGGGTCAAGTTTTAAAAGGACGTGGGTACGGTTCAATGTCTGGACAGGAGGCTGGGGGTCACCAGGAAGAAACAGCACTGATTTGAGGTCACAGATGTATGTTTGAGAAGGGGTATTGGCTGCAGTCTGTAAAGGTAGAAAGCACCGTCGTGTAACAGACAGATAAATAATGTTGCCACGGTGAAATTAGGGTCAGGGTTGTGGGAAGTCTGGGGAGCGGGGGGGGGGTTCAGTGGTGCTGAGTTAGCTGAGGCAGAGGGAGGCAGGAGGAGCTGGACACTTGTCTGCCGGGTAAGGAGCTGGTGAAGGTCACGGAGCGATGAAATATGGCTGTCAGCTTGGGGAAAGAAAAACACAGACGCTGTCCTTCCTGCTTTGCCACGAGAGCGCCTGAGTCCCCGCCGGGTGACATAGTGGGGTCAGACGCCGTGCGCATCCCGGCTGAGACGACGTTCTCTCTCACAAATGCACACATGAAAGTGTGACACTTACCATCATTAAAAAAAAACTGTCTTTGTGAACAGAGGGAAAGTAAGATGAGAACTTTGCCTGGGGAAAGAAACCCAAATCATGATTATGATTTAATTGACAAATATTGTTTATAAAAAACACGGATACGGTCTACCATAACTACACATTTACATTTACAAATCAGTCAGTGAATAGAAAAAACATACTTAATACTTAATTTCAATGCAAACAGTTATTTTTTATCGTGATCAAATTTTGGGTTAATATAGTACAGTGATTTTTAAATTCATTACAGAATTTTCAAAATTGGTAACATTTTATAGGGTGTGGTAAACTTTAAATAAACCTAATACATACATTTAGGAATATAATTAACAATGCAAAATTTCCAACATTTCAGACGTCACAGGAATGAATGTGTCCTTTTTTCAAACACAAAGCTGTGGTGAGACTGAGCCTGATGAAAAGGCATTTTGGCTCTGATTCCTCTATTGTTTGATCACAGGAGGAGTCATCAGCTGTTTAAATTGATCGTTACTGTGACTCGCACGTAGGCGACTTCCCTTCGACCCCTGACATCCTCTCGCTTGTTCCTCTTTCGAAAAGGAGGACCTTGCTGAGGGAGGAAGCCTAGAGAGAGAGAGAGAGAGAGAGAGAGAGAGAGAGAGAGAGAGAGAGAGAGAGAGAGAGAGAGAGAGAGAGAGAGAGAGAGAGAGAGAGATGACTTATTTCATATTTCTAACAAAGTTGGTGTTAACATCCCTTCCCGTTGTGGATGCTGCCAAATGGTGTGTAAATTGGTTGATCATGTATATATTGTATATATATATACACTATTATATAATATGTTATAGTCTTATATTTAATTGAAAAGGTGTAGGGTTAGGGTCAATTTATTTCATTACATATATTAACCAAAATATATTTTATTAGCAGTAGCTGTTGTAGTGTCTCTCTTCTAGTTGTCACAATTATATCACAGCAGCGATCCTCTCCATAAGTATTATTATGAGGAGTAAAATCTATAATGGGAGTAATTGTTTAGATTTGTTCAGCGGATGGATTCAAATTCTGTGTCTGGCTTTGAGATGTGATGAAACACGTTCAAACTTCACTGCTTTCCAGATGATGGCTCCTTTTTTTCTGTTATTATTGCTGTCTAACATGTCCAGGTCTGACGACTCTTTGCACGGGTCATAACCAACACATGATGCATGAAACATTTAAAGTCTGCTCTTAAAATAGCACCTGAACGGGACCAGGACAACTGCCAGCTGTCTGTCGTGGCTTTGTAGAATAAATAAATTAACTGCAGGCCCTTGCATCTTCTGAGCAAATGTGCATTTATCTGTTAGAATTATTATTATCCATCTAAATTGAAAAATAAATTAAAATTGTAGCTTTGTGTAAACACGCATTCTGCACTTAATCAAATAATTTGTCCCTACAGAATAATACAGTTACTGTGATCAGTGACTCTCGGACATTAAGGCCAGCCAATATTTGGAATTTTGTTGTAGCAATTTTTGGAATGTTTCCCTATCAAAGCCATTTTAGACTTAAAATGGGAAAAGGGCTTGCAAATGTACTACCAAATCCAACGATTAACATATTATACCATGTGAAGATTAGCAAAATAAATATTTCCATGTTGCACTTTGCACGCAATTATTGTTTAAAATTTTCTTTGAAATTGAAATAAAAACGTGTTTTGTGCTTTTGGAAACTGACGACATACTATCATCACACTTAACAGGTACTAAAAACGTATATCTTCAATAACTCAAGAATTCTTGAGATAAAGCTGGGTTTAATTTTCTTCGCTGTTTCTTGCATTACGTGAGATAAAACTGTTGTAGTGTGTCTGTAAACTATATGACAGACAATGTTGAGCAAATAAAATAACAATAATGACTGACTGTCCACCAAACAACATCACATTTACAGTACGCACGCACACACGATGGCCGTGCGTGTGCAACTGAGCGGCGAGTGTGAGTACATGTACGGTTTACTAATAGATCCCTCTAGATGGCGTTAACATGCTTTGAAGCTCTGTGTATCATGACAGTGGAATCATACAATTCATTGGAAAATAAAATTATAATTACTAAGTAAAGAATCATCTTGATTTCATTCTTTTGTGTCATCACGGTGCACAGAATGTGTATTTAGCACAGGCAGCAGCTGAAAAGTTACTTTTTGACAGTTATTTTATTTTACAAGTACTATGAGATTTACTACATGTGCAGCACAAAGTAAAAAATGATTAATAACCAAATACTCAGCACTTTGAGTTATTTAGGAACTAAATTAGAAATAGAATGTACATTCAAGAGTATCTGTTTCTCTCTCTCTCTCTCTCGCTCTCGCTCTCTTTCTTTCTCTCACACCTTCTCACACACACACACACACACACACACACACACACACACACACACACACACACACACACACACACACACACACACACACACAGACACACACTCACATTGACCGGGTCATTGCTCAGAGACACTTGGTTGGGCCTGTTGCCCTCTCTCATATTTTCACATATCTGCTGCCCTAAATGCTCATAATTGATGCATCTGTCGGTCAGCTGGCGGCCCATGTTGGGCTAAAACAGTCCTGCGGGGAGAAAGAAGGGGGTGCGGTGCATGAAGGAGAGTCTCACAGACCCCGTACATCTAATGATCCGGGGTCCCAGGGTCCATGGCTGTGTGGTCCTGAACAGACACAGCAGGATCAGTGAAAGGCAGCCCCCCCCCCCCCCCCCTCTGGGACAGGAACAACATTCATTCTCTGGATCAAATGGCAGCATAACACTCTAGCTGACATCAGATCTCGGCACAAAAGCACTGTTGTGTCACTCATTATCAAACAGAGTATGTATTTTCGGTGTCAGCACGATGCAGAAACACGTTCGTCATGCGACAACATTACACACAGTAGATCATATGGTCTTTGTCGGTATTAAATGGAAATACTCTATATATTATTTTTCAATGCTTTGTTTTTATGAATTGGTTTGTCATTTTCATGTAGAAATGTCTCTTTTCCTTCATCTATATTTAGAAACAGTAATGGACTGCAATCCTGAGGCATCCTGCGATGGAATAAAAGCCAAGGGGATCTGAGTGATTGCTGCTATAAAACATCTCCCAGGCCTTGTAGAGCTGTAAAGGACAAAGAGAGATAGTTGGACAGGCCTGTTCTCAGGCTGCAAATAGGCGTCTGGTTGCCTTCAAGACAGCTCTGTCTCTCCCCCCCCTCGATTTTCTTTTCTTTCTAATCCCAACTTTCTCTTTGTTTCTCTTTCTATCGGCCCTTTTTTACATGTAACTCTCTTTCTGAGTTGCTGCTTCATGTCTCTCTTGGTCTTTGTCTTTCCTTGTTATAACCATCCAGCATTGCCTGGTAGAGCTATTTAAAGATATATATATATATATATATATATATATATATATATATATATATATATATGTATATATATATATATATATGTGTTGTGTGTGTTTGTGTGTGCGTGTGTGTGTATTAGCGGAGTTTAAGACAGAAGTCTGGGGAAACAGTAACCAGAGAGTGTCCCTGATGTGTCGGATGGGGTCACAGAGAATCGTGGATCTTCTGTGACCCATCACGGAGCAGAGCGCTCGACAGGGAGTTTTTATCACAACACACTGTCATTCACAAATCAACTTACACACGTACACACACACACACACACACACTGACTGTCACACGAATGCATGCATGTAAAACAATGACAAAATTTCTCCATGTGTTTTTCTATAAACCACTATTCCTAATAGTAGAACTGTACAATTTGACCTTCATAGTTTTATTCATCCAGTTTCCCTTTTAAGTGACATAAGAAACACGCAACCACAAGAAGCCACGAACACGAATAACACAAACGCTACACTACATTTCGTGACCCGAAATGACTGGGTGTTAACATGAAGTCAAAATGAAGTTAAAATTAAATCTGGGGCTAAAATATGTGTATAACGTCCTTTGAATACCACAGTGAATAGACTATTTCAAAAAATGTCTTCACAAGCAGAAGCTTTCACGAGTAAAATGACTTATATTTTAAAACAACCCACATTGATGTTCCTCATCACGGGTACGAAGTGGATTCATGTTTAGGTGGATGAGTGTTCAGGTACATTAATTCGAGTCTGGTATCTGGGTTTGTGCGTGTCCGTGTACGTGTGTTTGTGTGTGTGCGTGTGTGTGTTAGTAAGCGGTTGGGGGGACCAGGGCACTATGAGGAGAATTCATGTTAGCCGGCTCTCATAGAGGTCTCAAATGTCTGTTCTCCTGACGCGTGATCCATAAATATTTGAAGTGGAAAGGGCTGCGCTGCGTTGCAGGACAAATCTAATTAACCCACAACTTCCTAAGGGTTCCCCTGTCTGCGGGGCTGCGTGGGTGTCTCTTACATCGCCAATTCACCTCCCTAAAAAGGTCTGACTCCTCATTTAAGCCACTTAAACCGTGATACATCAATCAATCACTTAAATGAAGGACCTGGTTCTGGTGAAGAAGTGGACGAAAAATTATTTGTATTATCTTAATCTCTCATTGTAAAATTGGCTTGAAAAGGATTGTGGGTTTGCCCTCCATTTCAGGAATCTGCATACAGATTATTAACGTAAACATGCAATTATTAAAACACAGACGAGGGGAAGCAACATTTTTGACACGGCTGCCTGAAAGACGATAGCGTGCGTTTAAAAAGCCTCACCGCTGTGGTGAGACAGCAAAGCCAGAGAGACAATCATTTGAGAAGAAAACCCTTCTTTTTGTCATTCTGTTCTGCTTCTCACCAGACAATCCATGTGAAGCTCAAAGTCCAACTTGGCATTGTTACGTCCTCCTGCCTGTGTTTAGGGCACAACTAATGCAGCCTCAGATTCACTGCCGTCAAACATCCCTTCCCTCTCTGTTCTCCATCTCACCCGGCTTTGAGGAACTAAAGTGCTGCTGATTCCGAGATAGTCTTCCACCCTTCCATCGAGGCCTCTTCCCCTCAAAACCAGCGCTGGAACGCTCAGTTGAAGGCGGCTCGGGTGAGGAGGATCTCTTCTCTGAGGCCTCGGGTTGCTGATTTCATTAGAACGCACCACATTATTAGAGTCGCCTCAGTTTGCTTTGAAATCGCTCCGATCCTCACAGTTCCAAAATGCACCAGCGGATTCAGTTTCGAGCAGCTCAAACCATTTCCTTGCTTAAGTGAACCACTGGCTTAATATTATTATATATTTTCACAATAAATACAGCGAGACATGCGGCCGGCGTCTCGTCAACCCCCGGTGGCGTTCGTGTTGGTACAGTGTCCTGTATCAACTGGGAAAGGAAAGTGCTCGTGCTGTTCTCCTTTAGTATATGTTTCACACCTTTCTGTTGCCAGCCTCGAGCCACAACAGCAGCAGCCAGATGCCGCGTGTCTGGTCTGCGGCAGCCACACGAGTCGAAGAAAGGCGAACAGGTATTTTTTTTTACTTCATAGAAGATCACCGGACCCGGCGGAAGTAGTTTGGCCTCACCGACAACCAATAGGAACTATTCAGGTCCACTCTCTCAAAGGTACGAGCGGTTGTTAGACAGCAGGCGGAGGGCTGACGCCTGCTCCAGATGTTCCAGCGCAAGCGGCAGCGGGGAATTGGAAGAGACCTTGAATTAAAAAGCATCACACACTGAGCATGTAGTGCACTTCCCCTGCGCCCCTTAGAAGTGCTATTCAGTTTCACTGCATACCACCAACAGTGGACCACTGAGGCAGGATAATGAGAAGGGCCAATTAGGAGTCTGTCTTTGTTATGATTTCTCAGTAGCGTTAGCACGGCCGGTTGCATTAACCTCTCTTTGAAATACATTTACCCATGAAGACCTTCTTTCAGAAAATAATCGATAAATAGCTTTTTTAATGGCGTTGTATGCTTTTTCTGCATAACTCGTGCACAGTTTTGATATAGTTTTTTTTTTTTACACTAACCCCTAGCCTTAGTCACTAACCCATAGTATAGTTTATATTATATTTTTTCTCCTTGCACTATGTCCGTTGTCTTGCTGTCCATTGTCGTCTGTTGTTCTGTTGTTATGCACCAACCGCCAAGTCAAATTCCTTGTATGTCTGACGTACTTTGGCAGTAAATGTTTTCTGAATCTAATTCTGAATCTGATTCTGATTTCACTGGGTACTACGTTTCCATTTCATGCTTCTTCTGAGCTTTTCATGTGTAACACTTTAGCAACTATTTTAAAGGAAGGACTTTTTGACAGTATTTTTACTAAGCAGTACTGGTCTGACAAAGTCTTTGTCTGTCTGTCTCGCTTTCTCTCTCTCTCTTTCTTACACACACACAAACATAAACACAAGCAGACACACACACACACACACACACACACACAAACACACTTGAGCGTCGAAGTCCGTCTTGTCTACTATAGTCCCGATATTAAAAGAAAACACCAGAGTTTGTAATTTCCTAGATACAACAACTTAAAACCTTTTATGAATAAAGTGACTGAAGAAGTGCAAGGACATTTATGATTTTGTGAGCCCTGATGCCAATGAAAGGCTACTTCACCTAACAAATGAGACATTGCAAAAAGTTGTTTAGTCTCAGTGGTTGTTTAGTGGAGACCACCTCAGGCCCTGAATGACAGACAGAGAAAGATTCGGTTTGGGTGAGTGTTTTCTTATGCCTGTACGGTCCCTTGTGGCTGCAATCAACCTTGTCATATAAAGCACTCTGATGGCTTGTCTTAGTATTTATTATTAATTTCTTACAGAAAGAAAGATCTCCAGGACTTGCGTCACACACTGCAGTCTATAAGCAGAGAGTTCATTTCAGTAAGATACAATACAAGCGAACCTTTAGAGGTGATGTTGTCCAGTGGGGAGGGAGGAGACAAACGGAGTCTCCCAGCTCAAAAAGAACGCCACATCAATTGATTCATTACAACTGAAATTAATACACCCTGAAAAGGAGACCATAGTCCCTCTTAAGTGGTGCAGTACTTAAGTTAATTTGTCAGATAAAATAAGATGAAAACATCATGTATGAACCGGATGAGCAGACAAGCATCAAAGAATGTCTTTGTAGATAGTATAACTATTTAACTAGATGTTGAAAACTATACCCCAATGGATAAAAAAAAGATTTGTGGAGTATTAAGCCTCAAAATAATAGCTCCCCTCTTCCCATTTCTCCATCATCTGTTCTTATCTTTGTTGTAGTGCGTGATGGTGAGACAGTGTTAGATCCTGGAGGGAAATAGAGAACATACATGGCTATGTCGGCATGTCAGATAAGAGGCTACTCAGTGTGTGTGTGTGTGTGTGTGCGTGTGTGTGGCGTGGAAGAGTCTCTGTCTCTGATTGCCTTTGCTAGGCTTCCCACATTAAAGTGGCCTCAGCCTCAGGGAAAAGATTCCTGGCTGCATGGCAAAATGAGCGGGGTGGGGAATACGGCAAGGAAAAGATATGGGAGAAGGCAGTAAAGTGGGAGGTTAGGGGCATTTAGGTGAAAAGGAGCTGCCAAAACAACTCCCAGGCTTCATCTGGCCTGCATCCAACTGTCCGACACACTTGTTCACTCTCTCTCTCTCTCTCTCTCTCTCTCTCTCTCTCTCTCTCTCTCTCTCTCTCCCGTTCCCTCTTACAAACACACAAATACACGCAGCTTTGGTCCCAACACATGTTCCTGAGTGCGGACCGCACAGGGGGTAGCCCCCTAACCTCCCTGCCCCCCCATATCCCGTTCCTCTCTTTCCCCTCTCAGCTTTAATTGAGAAGACAAATGGATCTTTCAGAGCCCACAACCACGCCACCATACATCAGTCATGACAATGTTAGCTTTATACCGGCGGGCTTCCCGTGAGCCGAACCATCTGTTCGGCCCGCGCCACTCGCACGAACAAACACCTCAATGCCATGCTAATGGCGCCCCAGTAATTGCCTGTTGTTTTATTATTAAAGGTAATTTAGGCTCTAATGGAATTCATTCAACATTGTGCGTCGGCCCCACCCAGACTGCACTGTGGGGAGACTTTTCTTCCTGCGTCGGACATCCAGTATCTCTCGCTTCATATGATATCATTTGACGTGATGTTACAGGGAACCAGATATCACGTTCACCTCTCACCAGCCTTTTTGAGACACTCTTTGGTTTTCTTTTCATATTCTCAGAGAATAATTAGTATCTTCTCTACAAAATAAAAAATAATCTTGCATTTACCAAAGAAAAGTTGGTCTTGTGAGCGTCCATCAACTACAGCTCTGGTAAGATTTGACGGGGCTTTGAGACTGTAGTATGGGCACTGTATGCATTAAAAGATAACCCAAAAATATTTAATTCTCAGGCACAATATGCATGACGATCCTGCTGACCTGTTTCAGCTTATCAACTATCAATGGTAAAATACATTGAAAAAATGAAAGAAACACAATCAAACACAAGTACTCAATGGGCAAATAAGGTCTGACAATTTCCAAGCCTTCCGACGACCGCCCTGACAGCACAGCAGAGATAAGACATAAGTGTGCATGTCATAGTGATGTTTATTGCATCTACTCAGTGTTTCCAAACAGAGGTCAGTGCCTAATATCCAACAGGTATACTCTGTCTGTGTATTTCACTATAACAGTGAGCAAGACCAGGAACAATGAGAGCACGACCAGATGTTAGGCTATGGTGAATTGCCAAGTGATATTAATCAGTTCATGTTGCTATTGCTCAACTATCTAACAGAAATTATCTCTATTTGGCAAAGACTGTGAAAGATCCCAGGAAATATCTAATTAGAAAGCTAGGAACACTTGAGCAGGCATGTTTGGGTTAACAAGAGCCACTAGCATGTATTTTGACCATATCCAGTGGATCTTTAGGTTAAATAAGCATATGTAATTATCAGCTGAAATGATCTTTTTGTCAGTGCATGAGAAAGTCTCAGATTTGCTATCAGGCTCAGACATACTTGTGATTCTTTAAACCTCTGACAGTGAAAGACATTTACACACAAAGCCATGTTTAGGGCTTAGCAGTTTATCTTTAGCATCTCTCCCCAATTCCAAGCATGTTTTCAGTTTTCTCATCCTAAATGACACATTGCTCATGTCGTCGTTAACCTTCTACGGCATCTTTTCTTCACATCTCACACATTTCTACATTGCGTTGTCCAGTGCTTTGTTTCCCACCACAGGAAGCCAGTGTGGTACCCTGGGATCATCTGAGGCTGTGTGATCACCATTGCTCTTCTTCCTGCATCAAGCTCCCATGGTTTTTTATGCCTGGCGTGGAGCATGCCTATCCTCTGACTGGACTTACTGTCATCTGGGGCCAAAAAGTCCAAAATAACAATCCTTCCTCCCTTCAACTGCTCACTCGGACACTCTGGTGTCTTTTGCGCTGTCTTCCAGCTGCGAGAGAATAGATGCCACTACATACGTTTGTCTTTTTCCCTTATTACCTATCACTGTTTTCACCCCTCTCTCTTTCTCTCTCTCTCTCTCTCTCTCTTACTCTCCCTCCCTGGCACACTTTATCCCTCTCTCTCTTGTTCCCAGCAGCATGTGAACATTAGCCAGAGTTTTTATCAGAGGGCTTCCAGCAGGAGCTCCAGCAGTCCTTCCCAGGAGAGGAAGCTACAGGAAGTCGTAGGATGATAAAACTGGGCCATTACTGCACAGAACCCCAGGGTTCATTACCCCCCCTCCAAACCTCTCCCCCCTCCCACCTCCTCATCCTAATCTTATGAGACTGCAGCAAAACATAATCCTGAACACACCTCAAACTCATACTGTACATTATGTATTTTTATTGCTTATTATTGACGTGCAAGTTTTGTCTTAGATCCAGTTGATATTTTGTTCCACTATATTCACCATTTGAATTGCAAAAATAAATTGATAAGCATGCAAATATTAAAAAACATTTAACCAGGCTAATAAAAATAACTTTAAGAAAGCACTTATGCACAAATATATTAGAGAAAATAAGGTCATTTAAATTACTTTTTACAAATAAAACGAACATTAATTGTCCCTTTGCATTGATCTATTACTTAGCAATCTGCCAGTTCCTGAGCTTGGGTTGCAAGGAGGACATAAGAATTAAAACAGCTGCCTCTGAAGCGACGTCCCAGCCTTGAACACCGCTGATGTAGCTTCCAAGAATAGCACACAAAAACCAAACCACCGCAGGGATGGAGGGAATAATTGGCAGCGGATGGTCTTGTGGAAGTGATGACAGCCGATAGAGAGAGCAGGTGGAAATGAAGCTACATCAGAAATCAGCGCCATGTAGCAAGATCTTTTTATTTATTCATTACTTCATAGAAATACGTGTGTGTTTTATCAAGGAGTTGAGTTTCTGAGAGTAGATAGCTTTCGCATATATAGTGAATATGGAGCTACTGCAAGCTGCTGGTTAACTTAGCAGGACACGAAGAAAACCCGCTGCCTCTGTGCAAAGTTAACTTGACAATTCTTCTTTTTTCACACCATAAAAAAAACAAGTTGTAAAAACATGTTGTTATCTTTGACCAGAGCCAGGAGAGCTGTTTCATCTGAGCTAACCGGCTCGTGGCTGCAGTTTGAAGCGTTAATATGACCATTATATTCATTGCAGTTTACTAGAACGAGCTTTCTTTAGTTAAGTAAGTCTTTTACTTCTGACATTCCTCTGCCAATCCAGGGCGAGTAGCCAAATGACCCTGATGCTCTGGGGACCCCCCGTTCCCCTCCCCGCTCATACCAGCAGATCGGCTCGGCTAGTTTCCTTATCTGCTCCCCACTCAATTACGCTGTGCTGTAAAGGGCATTTGAAGCCTCAGCCGAGCGGCCTGGAGGTTACAGTGGGCTGAACTGGGAGGATGCACAAGCTGCTGATGGCCTTTTAACCCTCCTTTTAAAGAGATAATAAATGACAGGATGGGATGTAGTGTCTCAAAGGTGCAGTAAGTTAACTCCACTGGTAATTATGTGAAATTGTTTGTTTGTTTTATGTGCATGATCAGGATAGTAAATTGATTTTTATTTAAACTGTTGGTATAGAAGAATTTCATTGTACTCCTTTTATGGGGTAAATTTCACAGTTCTGCTGCTTTGTCACATGATGTTTGACAGCACTGAGTTTGTTGTAAATGTTTTGAGTGATATATTTTTTAACTCACTCAGTCCAGTGATGAATATTCAAGTAATATCACATCTGTTGTTTCAATGTCAAACAAATATCTGTATCGTTGCTGGTACTGAACACAAATTTCATAACATAAATTGGTGGTTTTTTTGTGAAACATAAAAAATGCATTCAAACAGTATTAAATTGTAACTGACAAAATAAAAATACCTAATGTTTATTTTTAAATATATATATATATAATTTGGTGACAATGATTAGGTCCTGGAAGATACATCTCTCTATTAGACAGTGCCAGTATGGAAATGAATATAATGATTTTCTAAAAGTGAAATCTCCACTACAGCTGTGTATCATCAATAATGGGTTCACCATCTGCATTGAGGTTTTGATTGTAAATCCCTGACAACAACATAATTGGAGAACATGAAAATCCATTTTCTCTACTCTGAAGCTGTGATTCCTGATCAAGTCTCAACAAGTCGGCCTTCCAAACAGAGATGGAGTGTTTCAGGGAAATAAAGTGTCTGTGTCTCAGTGTCTGCAGGATATTTGCCTCCTTTTAAGACAGCGTGATGTTCTGCTTTTTCAGCAGTGCAGCCACACGAAGCCATGTAGCAGGAAGACATCGAAGGAACGACATTTCAATCATCCATCACTTAAGTGTCCTTTACATACACACATTCTTTCCCTTCCTGCTGGTTTTTTTAATCAGACAGTTGCTTGATTCTTTTTTTTTAATGGTGATAAAGATCGAAATCCACTTTATTATCTCTTTAAACTCTTTTCCATTTCTGTGTATCCCAAACACGGAGGAAATTACCAGTTGTGTCTCTTTGTATTTTCCGTTTCCTTGCTGCCATTTAATCAAAATGTCCATCCTGGTATACACACAAACAGTTCACATCTTTACCTTTTCAACTCACTCTTTGTCAGTGCCAGTGACATGGGAGATCAGGTCTAATGTTGCCTTTCAGTCATGTTATTGATCATCCAGTGATAGAGACTTATCTCTCTGTCAGCACCCCGCTGCTCAATTTAAGCTATCACACTCTCGGTGACAAGGCTCTCCTCACCTGTCCATCCATCACAACCAAGACGCTCGATGGCATCGCTGGGTGTTTGTCTGTTTATCAGTAACGGGGAGGTGTTGAGACTGAAACCAGCTGCGTGCTACTCAAGCTCAGCTCACACGAGTTGGACATGGAGTCGTTGACAGCGAGTGAGTTGGACCTCTTCAACGTGTCTGCAAGTCACACTATCCCGTGTAAGTCACATGGGCCCTGCAAAGATTATATTATGTCTATTAAAGTAAGAATTACTGGAGCTGGAGTCGTATGCACATGGGAAGTTCTTTTATAGGAAGCACGAGTCAGCAGGAGCTGGGAGGATCCAATACTGTGTTCAAGGACACTGCAGCCGAGTAGAATATTACTGACACCAGGTCTGCAGTGGAAACCCTTTGGTTAAAGGAAGGTCCCTCCAATCACTGCATCACCCCACCAGACCAAACGCTATCATTGAAAAATGATAGATTTAAGAAATACTTTGCTGTGGGTTTGTGTTTATGTGCATCTCTCTTTTTCTTCATGTGTGTCCCACGTGTTCGAGCAACATTTTGCAAAATGTTTATTCTGCGTGAAAAACGTTCTCGATCTCTCTTCCCTGTTTACTCTCCTGTTCTTTCCCTCGGCCGACACTCACTCTGACCCTTTTTTCATCCTGACGGAGAGCGACAGGAGCGAGGGGACAAAGAGTCCGTTGGCAGAAAAAGAGCGAGTCGGTACAGAGCGAGGTCAGGGGGGGAGAGGCAGCGAGGAGAAAGCCGGCAGTGCAGAGAGAGAGAGAGAGAGAGAGAGACCGAGGAACTTGTAGTGCGAGAGAAGCGAGCAGGGGAGTGTTCAGCGTGATGGATGACTTGTCATCCTATAAAAATCAAAAGCCCAATCTACCAAAGCCCTCTTTTAGAAAAAAGCACACGAGGCAGTCGTGCAAGGAGGCCCATTGGTCTAATTGTGGAGTAATTTGACATCTGTTGACGTCTGAAAACGTGTTAGCTACCACTGAGAGAGAGAGAGAGAGAGAGAGAGAGAGAGAGAGAGAGAGAGAGAGAGAGAGAGAGTGTGTTGTCGTAATGATCCCTGCTTGATTTCTAAATGAGGCACATACTGCTGGTGCACACGCCTTTGAAATGAGCACAAAAATACAGATCAAGTTGTAGCACAAAGTATCACTTTTGCGGTGCTTGTCATCAGCTCAGTTGTATTCACAGCGCCTTGAACAATGTGTAACGTTATTTAGCCTAAAACATGAAGGGATGTGTTGAATGAGCTTTGCAGCTGGCTGGCTCATTGGACACCACGCACACACATTTTTCTTAACTTACCAGCATGCATTTGTCTGTTTTTTCGGTCATTTGTAAAGTAATGCTTGCTTTTTTTTACCATGATCAAAAATCTGTGGATAAAAAGAAGTTGTCCAGTGTCATGTAAGTTATTTTACAACTATCAACAGCTGTGTGCAGATTCCTGTCATAAGAAAAACTGTTGAATCATTACATCTCAGTAACAGCGACAGTTCTGCTGTCAAGACTGCGTTAGAAAAGCTAACGTGAGGATTATTTTAAACAATTGACATTTCAAAGCAGCTAACAGGGTGCTAACGTGTATCCAGTTGTGACCGAGTCCTTCAACTTTATACCTCCACATTCCTCCCTGTAAAAAGCAGCTGTACACGGCCTGTGGAAGGGAAACAGAGCTGGTAGCTGGATTCCTTCGAAGTGTGTTGGAAAAAGCTGTGGACGAGGCCTTAGGATCATTAGTGAGGCTGGCATGAGAGGCTTGAAGGAGATCTGCTAACACTCTGCTATTTTTTTAGCAAGAACGACTGACAGGCTTTAGCCTGACTAATCAGAGTGGCAGTTTCATTCACTTTTAAATGGCAGCAGTGAAAATAGGCCTTATAGGACAAAACAGTCAGCCGCGTTCCAAGTCTCCACATATGAATAAATGGGTGACCACAGGGTGCCATAGACCTCCGTGCCCTCCCTCACACAGAACTGCCTCCATATCTTCTGTGCAAAGTCTTCGAGACCAATTTATTTAAGATTAAAGGAGTTTGAGACTAACGGGAAAGATGAAATTAGCAAGAAGAATGCTGAAAGCAGGCAAAAATGTAAAATTGATGGATATACATGAAATGGCTGAGCCACATCTAAAGGACGAGTGAAGAAAAAACTAGAGAAAAGCTGTCCTCTCCATGCACCAATGCATGACATCACAGCACTCCCAGCTTCCATTAAGGCCTAATAAATGAAGGGATAACGAGGCAGAGTGGGTGGGAAATATAGGGGCAGGAGATGGAGTGGGGGGGGGGGGGGGGGGTGTCCTGCCACTCCAAGCCTGTGTCAACCCCATCAGGAACACTTGAAAGAGGGGTGGGAGGAGAGAGGAGTTTGTAGCAAAGCAAGGGTGGATGGAGACCAAAAAAAAAAAAAAAACTCTCGGCCCATTAGAGAAATCAGGCCGGGACTCTAAAAACACCCCTGAGAGCAGAGAGGCCGAGTGGCCCTGGTGTAAACATACAGTGGGTGGCAGCCCCCAAGCACTCTGACAGCCAACGGCGGCCATGATGGATCTGTGGAGTTATCTCATTTTCCACTGTTTTAATTAGAGGCCGGGCTGTGAGCCTTGGCAGCTGGCTCTGCTGTACTGACTCCTGCAGCCTGACAGAATAAAATGTCCACCGCTTCTGCAGCCAAGTTCAGCTTGACCAGAGAAAGATTAAAAAAAAACAGAAGATCATACTCCAGGGATCCATAATGTTGTTTACCGAGCACCGTCATACTCTGATCTCTTGAGTTGATCTCTTTTCATATGTGTTTCCTCTTTGACCATGTGTTTTGGTTATTTAACTCAATTCAAATGAGAGAGCGCTTGATTTGGAGGAGAAAAGAAAAATCACCTACATTTACAGCTAATTAGAGCCATGCATCTTAGATGACAATGATAGGATGAGTTAAGGTATCAGATATCGGTTCACAAAATGGGTCAGGAGCAGAACTCATGGTGCACCCTGTTATTAGGTGGCCCTCTCAGCCCTGTAATCCAGCACAGCAGCACAGAGGATGAGCGACAATAGGCTAAAACCTCCTCACATTCTGAGAGGTACGTAGAAAGGTTTTAATGGATATTGTCGGTTACCATTGGTTTGTTTTGCAACATAAAGTCAACATAAGTCATGTCCTCAACTTTTAATAGTGACAATAGTGTAGGCTGAAATCCCCCTTTTAAAATCCCCCTTTTTTACAGATCTCTAATTTTGACAGATTTAATTTGCAGATTGTGGGAATAAAGATAATTAAAGACTGTGCTGGGACAGAGTTTAGTAGTGGTCATTTTGGGCAACATTCCTTTTAGTCTAATCTGAAATGATTCAAGAAAGTTAAAAACCCCTAAAAAAAAAATAGAACAAACTAAGACCCGAAAAGAAATCTAATAGAGCTTTCTTCTGCATCTGTGCACAATATGTGGTGTAGTCAAGCCATGGGAGTACAGGCTTTAAAGCTCTTATATTTCTCCGAAAAAAGTTGTGTGAATTAATCTGTTATCTCTTATTAGACTGTGAAACCACATATTTATTGTTTCACGGGGAAAATATAGGTCTTTGCAGGTCTTTCATGTCCGCCTCCTTAGACTTCTTGAAAAGAGGGAAATGGAAAGAAAGTGCATGCGTGAAGACTGTTCACTGAGCACTGGAGGAGAAGAAAATAAAATCATGTCATTGTTGTTTACACTGGACCCCCAACTGAAGGCGTGTGTGTTCAAGTCTGTGGGTGTTCTACCATTTTCGCTGTTTAGGCTGTGTGTTTTCGTCAGTCGACCTCAAAGGGAATTCTGAAATTCATCACCATCAGACTCCAATTAACTTTACTGTGGAGTATTGTTGTGTTCTGTGTTCACACGCAAATCATAAAACAGAAGATGTATAAATGCGTACGTTTAATCTGTTTTTAGATGCATGTACAGCTTGGTATTGGAATTTAGTGATCACTTATTCCGGTTAAATCGTTAAACGTTAAAACCTTTACATGTGTCAAGATAGTATTCAGAACATTTTTTTAGGACGCTAATCACTGCAGGGGAGAATGCACACTCATAGTGTTCATGATCCCCCGACACCCTGTCAAGAAGACAGAAGACACATACAACCTCTACTGCTGCGTCTATTGAAAAAAGTCATGTGATTTTTTTCAGAAATTTTATTTTTGATATACTCCCCGAGCCTCTTTAGTGTAAGGGCTTTTTAGAATTAATCCAAATTAAGCCAGTGAATTGCTGTTATGTTGGCTCCTCGGTTAATTAGTTGGTGCGTGACAGGGTCAACGTGTCCAGCTAGCATAGCATCGTGTTCAGTTGTGTGCAGTTGCAACAATCAATACAAACCACTGAATTTTTTTTTTTTTAAAAACGTTTATTACAAGTACAAACTTAATTTTTCTTTGCAAAGAAATATATATGACGAATATTTATTGTTTGAAGTGATGAATAGTATTCCTGTAAATTCTCGTCTGATAAAGGAAGAATTAATTAGCATTCCTAAAATCTACAAATTGACTTGACGTTGAGCCTTTGTTCAACATAAACAAACACAAGTGAGTAAAAAAATAAACCTTCTTATTAATAAAATTATGTATTTTAACATGATATAACATTCCTGTGGTTGGAGTCAAATGCAACATCCAACTACACCCTTTCAGTTGACTATTGTGACAATGGGTTGTATACTTTTATTGATTTATTAAACCTTTATTTAACCAAGGTAGGCCAGTTGAGAACAAATTCTCATTTGCAACGCCGACCTGGTCAAAATAAGGCGCAAAGGTGCATATACAATTATTATCTCTAAATGACATGGGTGGTGTAAGTTAAGAGCAAATCAAAATAGTATCTTCCTCAGTTATCTTCCTCACATGATTACTTGATAATGTGCCAGGCGAAGACACACACAGATAGACAAAAGCAGAAAACACTGGCATGAATACCTAGTTTTAACACATCGGCCTGTCTGTCTCTCACCAAGCTGTGCCGTCTGCCCCCTCGTCTCTCCCGGTTTCTCCAGGATTTCTCTGCCTCTCTTTCTCCTTTCTGCCTGTTTAGAATGAACAGCGGCCTCCATTGTAGAATGGCAGAGTGTTATGACAGCAGGCTACTGTTAACTGTGTTTGGTTTGGGAGGACAGGGGAACACACACGTGCATACGTCCTGCAATGCATATGCATACACAAGGACGTTAACATCTTCATCGTATGTACTGCTATTGTACATGAGCATGCTCAAACACATATATACATACAGTATATGTGTAAATATAACCTCAGTTTCTCCAGATGGAGCTCATCTCCCCCTCATATTTAGACTGTTAACTCTCGTTAACTCTTCTGGCCATTGTTAAGCCTGCTTGGCTCTGTGAATACATTCAGAAACATGTTTTAAGTGAATATGTAGTATAGTTTTCTTGTGCCGGTGGAGAAGTATTCTAGTGTGTGTTGCGTGTTTAATAGTTGTTACGGAAAGGCGTGCTGGATTGAGCAAGTACTGGGAATGTGAGTGTGAGTGTATGTGCCTTGCGTTAGTCTAAAGCAAAATTGTTTTAAATTCAAGATTCAAGATATGTATTGTCATGTGTACAGTTTACAGTAACAGAGTTACTATGCCTTCCTTCCACATAGCTAGAGTACAAACCGAAAAAGTAAAATATATATATATATACACAAACTAAGAGCAAAATATATGATTATATGATTATGCCTTTATGGCCTATGGATTATGGCTAAAGTGCACCATGCACTTTATTGCACAAGTCGAATTGGTGAAGTAAATTCCCACGTAAATTAACGCTGTCATGAATGTGTTTGGTGTGCAACATATTTGTACGGCCACTGAACTGAATTATTGGACCTGCGCAGGTGGCTGTTATTCACCGAAACACGTCCTATTCCCTCACGACATTTGTTTGTACACATGATGAGTTAGTATAAGCTGCAGCAGGATGTTTGGGGACTTGCATGCGTGTAGGTGTGTGTGTGTGTGTGTGTGTGTGTGTGTGTGTGTGTGTGTGTGTGTGTGTGTGTGTGTGTGTGTGGTGAGGTGGATGGACCAACGTTCGGTGTGCACATGCATTTGCACCCAGACATTACCATTATAAGAGAGTTTGTAATGCCCTTAAAAGTTGTGTTGTACCTCTGAATTAAAGGCTTTCACTGGACACCTGTCATTGGCAAATTATGCCCCGTATTTTTGTGTCATATACAGCATAACCTAGCCTCTGCAGTGAGAGGAAAATAAACACATTGAAAATGACAACACAGTAGAGAAATGAAATGGTTGGCGTAGCTGAGCCTCATTGTCTTCCTCTTTTCCACATTCACTTTTTCCACATTTAGTATTGGCCGCTTTGATGCAAGCTGCAGGAATGCAGGGTGAGTAATCACAGGAGGGAGAGGGGGAGAGCGGCAGAGGTGGATTACGCTCATGAACTGAAGAGGTGATGGAGACAATTAAAGGGGCCGCAGGGTGAGAAAAGAAAATGGACATTTAAGAAGAGAGAAACTAAGGACGGGAGGATGGAGCGAGAGGGGCCTCACTGGACGCGGGCGCGCTGTGTGTGATCATTTGGGTTGATTTGGATTAATGCTTTAATTGGGAAACACACACAGCCTGGGCGGGATGCAGACCATCTGTATCCCACTGCATTGCAGGGGCCGCCTAGTCGATGCAGCGCTGCGTCCCATTGCTCTGTGAGAGAGACAGGGATTTTATTCCAAAAATATTCTGGATTTAAGACCAGGGAGCTATGGGTAGCTAAACTGGAGCTATGGATAGCTAAACTGGCACTATCACTTACACACAAACACACGCACACACACGTGCACACGCACGCACGCACGCAGAAGAGCAGAAAGCTGGATAATTACATAATTACATCTGGTTTTATTTCCACTTCCCATCTTGCGCTGGGCATACAAACTATAATATCTCTCCCACGTTTTCAAATTTCTTGATGCATTGCTATTACTATTTAATGGTTTTATCAGGAAGGTTTAAACAATCTAGATAAAACCAACACAGTCAGGGTTCAGATGTCTTGTGAAAAAACAACTGACACAATAAAACCAGCTCATGCATCGGTCTGTACTGTAACTTTACAAATAGCCACGCCAAGAACACAAATTGGAACAATTTAGAATAAAACACAAAAAGTGCAGTAAAGAAATATAGTATACTAATATTAGGCAAAATTGGTTGCAAACTATCTAAAGAATAGATTACATTTACTCTTCCTTGACCTTTACGGTTAGTACATTTAATAGCTTTATCTGATATGTCTGTACTTTTTCTTTCAGAATTAAACATCTCAACAGTATATGCATCTGCCCAACGCTATGAAGGGTAACACACTTATCACCAGCATTAATGCCTGAAGTACACACATTCTTCAAGACAATTGTGAGAACGTGTTTTCATTGTGACACATCGTCATTCATAAGGCCGCCTCGGAACAATGTAAGTCTAGGGTGTGCCGGCTCTGTGTGACGCTGTGACCTCTGGGCCCCCCCCCCCCTCCGTGCCCCTGACTCCCTCTCTTACCCACCCTGCATCTCTACTGCACCACTTCCGGCTTTGACCCCCATTCATTTGGACCGACCCCTTTATCTGGTCAGTTGTGGCGGTTTGCACACAGATCCATGGAGTCCGGCATTCACAAACATTTTGAAACTACACGCTGTGGGAAGCCGCGCTGACTCGATGTTCGTGGGCAGCGCGAGGAGCAGGGTCGGGTGTCAAGGCCTCAGATTCAACGCACAAGGCCAAGAAATCAGGCCTTGCGGAGGGTGATTAATACGGCAGAAAGCCCAGGCTTAGTGAAAGCCCACAACATCCAGCGAGCGAGCATTCCAGCCGGCAACAGTGCTCAGACACACATGCACACACGGAGTCTGCCAAGACGGGTTTTGTGACTGCCCGTCCCTGTAGGATTGCACATTTGCTGCGTTTGATCGTTTAATCACCATACCCAATTAACACGCATAGAAACATATAATGGCAAGTACAGTGCACTCACACACTCCCTGAGAAACCGGACCCTTTGGCTCATGTACGGATTAACAGGTCAGACACTCACACTTGCTCAGCGAGCACCGCGCACATGGACCATAGGCTTAGTAGGAACACTTTCTGTAAGAGCACCCGGCACATTCAAAATTATTCAAGCAAAGGGCATAACATCCAAGGAATCCAAACAAGGAGGAGGAACCTCCTCTATTCAACATATGGGAGTACTGACAGAGCAGTGGAGGAAGATGTTTACAACTCAGATAACGACTACTGCGAGCTCTGATTTCATCTCAGGAAACTTGTTGCACCTAATGATTGGTTTCTATCAAAACAGTCATCTGACTGGGGGAAGTGAAAAAAACACGGGGTGAGAAAAAGAGAGGGAGAGCTCTGACATCTTTCTGACACTTTAATGACTGCCTGTCTTCACTCTCCACAGACTACCTCGCTCTGTCTCTGGGCTTTGGGGCTTTGGGGTTTTGGCCGACCTCACCTCATAAGTGTTAGAATATAACACACGTACCATCACAAGCCAGCTCAGGTCCAAGGAGGAATCAGAGCACCTCGGATAAAGACGGAGTTGGCTTCATTAGCTCCAGGACGTTGTTTTAAAAAATCATTCACCCCGAACCTTCAATGGGCCGTATTTCGCCGAGCCAATGGAATGCCTACTGTTCGGCGGGCAGCAGCTCGATTAACCTGTTAACCGTGAAAGATCGTAGTGCAGGAGCACGGAAAGGACCCAAATGCAGTAAAAAAAGCAAGTAAAAAGAAAAATCACATGGGGAGTGCATGCAGGTAACTTCGGAGAGATAAAGAGGGATAGGTGACCGCAGGGCTGATGAGGAACAAAGAAAACAAATGACGCCTGGAAATAAATACCAAAAGTAAAAAATAAACTTAAATAAAAGACGAAACAGACTATAATAAAATCGCATAGGACATGACCTCAATTCAATGAAGCTACAATGAATTCATGTGGATTGAAATGTTAATGTGAGAGGATGTAACTGTTTTTAAGCCTCTGTGACTCTGTCCTGTTAATGAGCCCCTCTTCATTCACCAGCAGAAAAACAAGGAGATCAGACAGGCCCTAAGGAGTATAAACAAGGGACCAAATTATGGGAGCCAACGTGTGGCAGAGAAAGGTGGTTTCTCCGTGCCTTTTTTTACTGACTAAAAATACAGCAACGGCAATCTGAAAGCACCGCGTTCCCACAGAGGTAGTCGTGCCAGCACCTTTTGTATAAAGCATCTTCTCTTCACTTGTGAAGTGTAATGGGCATCCTGAAACATTCAATTACAGATTCATTTCACTAACGAGGTAAACAAAGCATCAAACGCAGCTCAAAACAGAAAACTGGATGAGGAGTTTGAAGTCAGGTAATAGCAGTTGTGAATGTCTCTGAAGTTACGGGGGTGGAAGGTGTTGACAGTGTTAGTGTTTTCCCTGAGAGAGCAGCGCTGGTGCTTTCCTATATTCACGTCAGTATTTACGCATGTGTACAGGTCCTTTGAGAGGTTTACATATTGAGGGTAATAGGATAACTCCCGACTCCTCCAGCAGAGAAACAGGTGCTTATCTTGTCAAAGCTGTTGTGCTAAGCCAACCTTTGACCCCTGGTTAAGAGCCAATTGGTAAATTAAAACAAAAAAATGTAAACGCCTCCTCCCCCTTTTTTGTGCATCCCTCCTTACTCTCACACATGCACTCACTGGCACAAAACCGCACGCATGTGGAAAAGGTCAGCAAAAGGAATCATTTTACAGCTATTTCCCAATATCCTTTACCGGCCTGCAACTCAGCTTGCTGAAGAGGGCAGTAAATAAGAGGAGAACAGGAGGGGGAAATTAAAGGGGGGGCGGGAGGGTTGCCTGATGCAGAGTTTGGGGTTTCTAGCGTAATGTGGAGGAAGGGAAGATTGAAGAGTGTGAAGGGGATTGGACCGGAAGAGGCTCAGCGCTGTGTGGGGTCCGTCCACCAGGCACCGGGAGATTTTCAGGCAAAAAGAGAAAAATATCGTCCAGGGTATTACTTTGCTCTGCAGGCCCTGTGGAGCTCCATTTAGTAAGCCTCCTTGAATTACACAAACGTGTGTCTGACAGACAGACCGACCGAGTCTCCTCACAAATAGAACTGCAGATTGTAATATAGGTGCAGCATGAGACCGAGCAACTGCGTTATCAACCACTGTGTGTCAGTTCATTGTACGTAAGAACAATGGTGTATGAAATCTTTTCATCTGCAAAACATTTATAATTAAAATATTTCACCTTTATAAAATCCAATGTCAAATGTGATTTTATTATGGCATGCCTGGTACCAGATTAATACGTTTTGGTTCGGTTATCAGGCTCAGACTATGCAAGGGAATGTTGTAAGAACGCCATCAGCATTTCTTATGACCATCATCATAACCCTCGCAGAAACACGGACCCAGAACGACAGGCAAACTCATGCTGACGTGAAGTCTCCTTCGAATATGCATAAACACAGATGCATAAACAAGCGGTGTTATAGCTGAGGGAAGGGCCTGTTCACTTCATAAAAACCCTCTGAGAGCGAGATATAAGTTAAACGAATGACAACAGTTCACTGTTTTGAGAACGTTAAGAAAAATGCGTGGCCTCGGAGCAGATACGGAGGGCCAGGAATAACAGCGGGAGGTTAAAAAGCTCTCTTATTCATGTGTTACCACAACACCTCTCCTTGGCCCCAGCTACTTATTTCTATAAGCTTCACTCATAAAATCCAGACTTGGATTGAGTAACAGCCTGCTGACCAGCTGACACCTCAGCAGCCCTGTTGGTCAGACGCGTGGGTCAAGAAATGAATCAACCTTTCACAATCAGGAAATAAATTATTCCATAATTGATTCAAGGATTTTTGCGTGTCTCCCTCCTGGATAAGTGATGTTTGGCATCACAATGATAATAAGTGGTCACAGGGTTCGGCACATTGACAGAAAACAAAATGCACTTTCTGATACTCCAAGCAACATACATTTTAAATGTAAAGCCAGGATAAAAAAAAACACGCCAATGATGATATGAATGTGTATATTTGTATTATCCTCAGATAAACCCTTTGCAACTCAAACCAAAACAACTGTTATTTTTCAGATGAGTACCACAAAATGTTTAATCCTGCCTTTAACAGCATGAAGCTGTCAAGTGTTTGGGGTTTAGACGGGCTGAGCCTGCGTGTCTCCCCAGTAATCTTCAGGCAGCGCAGGGCTGCGGGCGGCGGAGAGGAGCCTGCCCTGGGGCAGCCCGAGGGCTCTGGGCAGATCTGGGATTGAGGTTGATAATGAGCAGGGGGATAAAGTAGAGTTATGAAGGTCTTATCACCCTGAGCCCCCGGGTCACACGGCACTGCTGGTGGTCAAAAAACCCTGTTAATCATTACAAAAACTCACAGCTCCAGCAAGCAAACAGGTATTATTCGTACTGTAAGACTTTTTTTTTTGACGTGGAACTAGAATGCCTTACGTGCCGTTTTATTCTGCACAATTTGTCCAATTGACTGCATTTCTCGATGCAGCTCGACGGTTTCAGTAGTGGTCAGTTCGAGCTTTGAAGGCGGCCCTCGGCTGATATCTGTGTCGTCCAGTCGGAGGGAGATGTGATGGGGTCAGAGAAGGAGTCAGAGACAAGTGTGGTGTGTGGGGTGAGCCAGACCTCAGGCAGTGATTTGTTGAAGTGCATCAGACGGGAGTCAACCAGAATCGGAATAAATCACCTCAGTGGCACCAGTGACAAAACCTTGATAATACCCTCACATTAGTCCATCTGTGCGCATACTAACAGACATTAATTCATGAATAATAAATAGGGCCATTGCTCAACTTTTAACTTTTCAGATCTCCTCAAGAGATGGTAACAGACTTTTAAATACTCTACCTGGAATAGCATTCTCATGGTATGTTTTGTCTGATATATTTTCTCCACAAAAAGGTCTAATTAACTGGTGAAAAAAATTACCCTGTGTCCTGCATTTAATGTAGGTAGATATTGTATAATAAATTAGGTAAATATTTCTCTTCTTTACAGTTTAGCTGCTAGACACAACGTTTATGACTTTACTGAAAAGTCTTTTTTTTGTGTATTCACCCTGGAGTCTTGCAGAGAAATTAAAAACCTGCACTGCAGTATTAAACCCTCCACGTACCGTATGCACGTACATCTCTCTGGACATTGAGCTCCAACGACCAAAGTGACGAGAAGCACATCACATTTTTGAGTCTATAGTGGGACCATAAGCCAGCTTCTGCAACAACAATTTAAAAAGCTTCCAAGGAAACTTCCAATGTTGCAGACCCAGAAGTTGAATTTGTGCTGGCACAGCAGGGAATACGAGGTCACTGTAACTTGTAGGAGTATCATGAAAGTTCTCAGCCAGGACGAGACAAGCCAGTATTGTCTTACCATGAATATTCGTACTCCGGGCCGGCCGCAGACACAGCAGCTGATGAAAAGATTGATTGGGGGAGGTTAAAAAGCCATTTGATACTGCTGAGTTTGATTTAATGTGTTTTAGGATTAAAACAGTATCAGCGGCGGCCGGCAAGCAAGCAGGGTGGGTGACAAGGAACAGAGCTGCTAATCACCAGTATTCTACTTGTAAGATGTATTTATGTTACCCTTTAAAGTAAAAAAAAATGGTATTTTTCTCAACACAGAAATTCAGGACCAGCAGCAATGGCTCATCGGGGTTTCCGTGGCAACACCGGTGAAAACAGAAGCAGGCCCTCCACTTTGTTCCTCCTGTCAGTATGTATCTCATTATGGTCGTACCGTGCGCACAGAAGAGCTCTGCCTGCTCACCACAGCTTATTTATTTTACCGTCTTTCATCCTCAAACCACTACCAATCTGCACCAGAGGGAAATCCACTCTGTGTATCCCATAGGTGTCATTTAGGATTGATTCCCTGGAATTAGCAAACGTCCAAGTGGAACCATGTGGCTGTCTGTCTCTCTGTCCATCTGTCTGTCCTTACCAACACCTGTGATAAGGCGGTTTGGACACAGAGAAATGGCATTTCACTGCCTCGGGTTATCCACATGTAATTATGGCCGTGGGGATACACTCAAAGTGTCCGGCTTTGTTAACTGTTAAATATTGAGGGCAGAAGTGATAGTAAGCACGAGGTGAAATCCATCCTAACCTGAGATAAAGGCTTCAGAGACTTCTGGGTTAATGGTTGAGTAACTACTCCCCCTTGACTAAAACATTCTCCAATGAAGCGAATACACTTATTAAGAAGACACAATGTTTGTGATCGCTGCTGCTTTGCCTTGATTCAGTGTTTTTCCTCATCTTTGTGGTACAAAACCAATAAAATGTCCAAATCCTGCCATAAAATACAGAAGTGTAAACACCCTGATCAGCTCGGCTTTTCTCGGGATGGAATAAACTCAAACAGAGATTTTTTTCAAGCGAGCTTGAGCTCCTCGGTTCACATGACCTCCTAAGAAAGGCTGATAATCCAATATGTACCCACATAAATCCACCCCTAGTCAGGCCCAGGTCAAACCGAGATAACTGGGCTCCAGCAAATAACCACCATAGATCAGACACAGGTCATTATTTATTATCATCTTTGAGACGTTGCGGCCACTTATTTAGATACATAGGCTTCATGAACAGTGATCAATAAAGCTTTTGGTTGATGGAGAAAACAACAGGACCACCAACAGCTTCAATATTGCAGAATGCATCCTCGCTGTGTTTATAATAGGAGTCTCAACACCAACGCAGAAAAACAGGGAATTCATCTTAAGGGCCTTAAGTGATTCTTGACTTGAATTTGGCAAAGAGGGAGACCTGGAGGTGACTTGAACTTTAGCGTCTTTTTCTGTAAGTTGAAAAGCAAAGCAAACTTATAGCGCACCACAGAGAAATGAGAGAGACTAGAATAAACATGAGCAGATAGAACTACCAATTCAAACTCTTTATTACTGAATTAGAAATGTAGAACTAATTTTAACCAACTTTAGGTCCATAGCAATGTAGCAGCTGTTGTTGTGTATTGACACAACAACAATGTAAAGGATATTATGAACAACGGTTGGGATTGGTATAAAAAAAACAGGATACGGTAGGAAAGTAATAGGCAATATGGCACAAAGCACCTGGATCATTACATAAACAACTCCATGCTTTTTAGTAATACAGTATTTGAAAATTGGTGCACATTTTCTATTTTACCTGTTTACAAAAACAGACATTTGTATTACAAAAGGTACAATAGAACTGCACTTCCTCCACTACAGTATCCTCACTGGTTGACGCTTAGCGGTTTGTTCAAGGACACACAGACCTACAGCTCAGTATGTGATCGCATCTGTCACCGTAATTCAGGATCAACCGTTTTAAAGCCCAGCGACGTTTTACACTGCTTGAATTTGCACTTTCATTTAACGGCTACGTGCAGTCATTCAAGCAAATCTTCTTTCATTTGGTTGAAAGAGAGAGCAAGACGGAGTTGACTGATGCAACATGAAACATCTGCTACCTGATTGATTCCTGAATCAAATTGCCCATATGAACGGCTCCAGCCTGGGCTTTTAAAAGCGCTGTTTTGCCCTAATACATGGCCCATTACCAAATGGCCATTCATCACATTAGCGCTGGCTCTGGAGAGCTGCCGGTGTCTCAGTCAGTACAGTGCCACAGTGCTCTCTGTCTCCAGTCGGGACACACTCAGCAGCACGTCTACTTTGCCATGACTGTGTTTACCTCAGGAATACACAAACGCAGGCTGCCGCGGGCTCTATTAACGAAGCGAGAACGAACCTCTGCTGATACACAGAACATACACTGATTTAACCTCTCATGTTATATACAGATGTGATTTACTGTACCGTAATGTTCATTTTCAGGTTCAAACGTAACGCAAAACAGTCTATTGAAAGATTTTCAACGGGATCTTTATGACCTTGAAAGGCCGGCACTACATTTTCTAGAATATATATTGTATATTCGTTTTTCTTTATTCACAAAAATAACCCATTTCGCCAAACCTTTAATAAGCACCAAGCAGTGTGCTTTAGGCCTGAATTAAGGAGCTTCGGGCCCAGCTGTGGTGACCCTGATTACTTAATAATATGGTGATAAACATACCTATCAATCAAAGCCTCTGACAGGACTAACAATTCAGGAGAAATCGACAAAACATGCTGACGCTCCCATTGTGGCGGTGTGTATGCGGGTGAGCAACAGGACACACGCTACAGTCGGCAATGAAGTTCTTTGCGCCAATGCAAATGGTGGAAAAAAAGAACGCGTGCCTTTGATTTACAGAACACAACTGCCGTAACCACCGCTGTCTCTTGAAAACAACAGTTTGAAATGTAAAGTCTGTCAGTGTGGAGGACGACAATGACACTGTGTTTGAAACAGCGGTCGGGGCCTCAGTAAACACGCTGTACAGTGAGCATCATCGAAGGTAAAGTCCTCTGCAGCATGAAGCAATAAGTGTCCAGTGTGCTTCATGCAGCGATGATACGATCACTCACAACACAAGGAGAAAATGTGCATTATGGTAGTGTTTTCTTGAGAGCATGAAGTGAATAGTGACCTATATCAGCTGTCACATGAAGACGTTGAAAATGGTCTTTTAAAAAAGATTTTCTACAAACTTAAATACAATTGGGTATTTTTAATGAAATTGTTTTTTTCTCACTGGACTCTCTAGACTTTTTACATCCTGACATACTAAAAAGTATCATCATAGAATTGACGTCCCTAAAAAATACATGGTGTCAGACATGACATCTTTAAATATTAACAAACATAAAGTACTGCGTAATCATTTCTACGGTAGATGTTTAGCGGCCTTCAGTTGATTAAAGGCGTCTTTTAAATTTTGTTCTTTTGGGAGAAATTATTTTAAATTGCATAGGAATTTATTTGATACTTATTGGTGTAGTAAGGAGAGAATCTGAGTAGGAAAAAAGTTGCTATTTAGGGAAACCTGGTGATTTTTATTTTTTATTGTATGTATTATTAAATTCTGTCTTAGCTGAGGTAAATGCAGAAAACATTTCAAGACAAAGTACACAGGAAAAAATATTTTCATCATGCAAGTGACATCATCATTTCAAGTGTTTGATTGTAAAAAAAAACAGATATATTTCTACAGTTATTTTCAGTATGTGTGAAGCGACACATATTTCCTAAGAAATCAACTGGGTCTGAAGTCTTCATTTTCTTTGCCAATGAATATTACTTTTGCAGTTTATGCAAACTGAAACACACCTTCCGTCAGCGAATACCTCCACTTGCCTTCACCTCAACACTCCACCGCGCTGAGAAAGCTGCTGTTTTGTGTTGGTCTGAGATCTTCGCAGCAGAGATGACGTGAAATAAATTCTGCTCTGAGAGGTAAATCACTGCAGCCAAGGGGGACTGCAGCTATTCTCTCTCACCTCCCCACTTTTAGCAGACCGTGGCTGATTTCCTTCCTTGCGTGACTCCGGAGTGTAAACACTCGGCCAGAGTGACTCATCACAATTTCTCACTTCCATGCTCTGATATAAACACATGAAGGGGTCAGGTGTCATTTTGAGATGGTGAGTGGGTGGAGGCCAGTATGTCTCCCCATAAGACATCTTCCATTCTCCAAAGAATTCACAGCTTCCTGCGGCCAAAGCCGCACGCCTGCCCACTTCAGCCTGGAGGAAGCAGAAAAAGAAACACAGTTAGAAATAGGGAGAAAGAAGGACAGACAATTTGGGTGATAGATTACCGTCTCTGCCAGGCTGAGCTTCGGCAAAACGGAAAGAATGTAGCCGTGAAGAGCGTGTATCTATTTTCTACCCCAGAGAAAACAAAAGAAATTGTTCACTTGTGGGACATGAATTTACTTCTTCTCGATGCAAATTGATTTACAAGCCACTTGAAACCCTGTGGGCAGATTTGAACTTTGTTAAAAGCGTATGTCAAAGAAAAATCTGGATCAGCGCTTTGCCCTCTTGAGCCGGGCTCCATTGCGTGGCAGTCGGGTGGAAGGGAGGGTTCGCCACTTCCTCTCAGGCCCCAATCTGAAGAAGGGGCCAAATACAGTCCGACATCAATCACTTTGCACTCCACAGCTTTCCCACTACCATTGTTATACAGCAGACCGGCGGAAAGAGGCCGGTAGCAGGTGGAAATAAGAAATCCCTTTGACAACTATAGAGTAAAATTCCTCCAAAGATCATCATAAACATTTACATAAGCCAAAGGGAGCAACGTACTGGCTGCCAGCTCTGGACACACACACACACAAATATCTAGTCAGCAATATTCTCATATGCTGCGATGCATGACCACAGACATTAAAAGGCATGTTTCCATCGGCATGTACACATGAGGCAGTCAGACACATACATATGCAGCGTGTACAGACAGGTGCTTGTAAAACAACAAGCAGACGCTAAACTATATAAAGCCGTTGTTTCGTCCTCCCAGAGGTGGTGGGGATTCTATATACAACATGTCTATTATAATCCCCTTAGACGTGGTGGAAGGATATCAGCAACTATACCCTCACTAACTAGGGTTAATACAAAAATGTAAAAACAGTCCTCCTCACAAAAATAAGGAATTGCTCGGTTTGAAGTTTCTTTGGAATTGTTGTTTGTGATGAAAAGATTATAAAGAACAAAAGGATGTAGACTTTTTTTCTTTCACCCAAAGAGTACACATTGGCAATAAAAACACATCCTTTCCTCCCAGAGTCATACCTTACTCCGATTGAAACACAAAGACAGCTTCATATTCAATGATTCAATGAGGGAAATCCTGAATAACTTTAAAAACTAAACATTCTGAGGTCCATGCAAATTGGCTGAGAGAGTACTCCAATACTTCTGACCACCTTTACTATCATCTGGGGTTCCTCAATTGTGAAAACATCCTCTAGTTTTTAAAGAAGTACCTAAGACTTGTATTATAGACCCAGTTAACATTTGTTGTTATTGTCGGGATAATATAGAACATTCAAATCAATCAATAATAGATTGATTCAATGTTTATTTTTACATTTGTGTTATTGATATTGATATTGATGATATTTTGTAGCTCAACGTAACCATAATAACAGTTTGGATAGAAGACGGAAAAGAATAACACAAAAATAAGCAGTAAAGGTTATTAACAAGTTCTAACATCCCGATTTATTAACGTATCTATTTAGAGTACACATTTAAATGATGTGAAATGAACAGATAACGATTGCGTTACAGAATACGTTCCTCTCTACACTCGGTTCCCCTGCTGGATCTCCTGGTTCCCGGGCACTGCCCACAGATGTACTCCTCTCTTCACTTGGCAGCATCAGCGTCACATGATGCCCATGCATGTGACGCTTCACTTGGACCCCCCCCTCCACTCAGGAAAGGCTCTCGGCCTTTTTCCCACCCTAGTGTTCCACTGTGGAGAGCCGGGCATTACGACCGAATCCAGTTACCGTCCCAGAGCATTCCTGACTGATTCCAACCACTGCCGGGCTACGGGTTCCCACATGCGATGAGGATATGCCCTAATTTCAAACCGACTGGAGCACGGGGTATCAAGTTGTGAACTACCAGAGCTGTTTATGACAGAACAGAGACGTTTCAGCTCCACAATAGGCAATTACCATGCCCACGCATCCCCCTCCCCTTCATTCAATTTGCGGTTTGTCTGTAGGTGGGTTTGGTTGTGCACAGATTAAAAATAGCCAAGCCATTCCAGACAAAAGCTGCTAGGGACATAGAACACACATTGCACAAATGATATCTACCGTTGTGGTGTACTGTTTGGGAATTCTTAATTGCTTTTTCCGAAGCAGCTTGCCACAAGAAAATCCCCCTTCAGAGTAAAGAAAAAAAGCATAAGTGGGCTGTGCGTAAACACCATGGATATTATGTCAACATGCATGTAAACACGTAAGTATAAACGCATGTCGTCCCATGTGCACCCATCAAACTGCCATTGAGGCTGTATCAAAGTAGCCAACCTGCGGCAGAGACGGTTGTACCCTACGTCCGTCCGCCCGCCCTCCCTCTCTCCTTAGTGTTCTCCACTGTGGTTTCTGCTTCAGCTCTTATTGTTGATGTCTCTCCCTGCATCAGACAGACCATGTTGGACCTGCCCTGGGGGGCGGGGGGGGGTAAGTAGGGCCGCAGGGCGGGGCACCAAACTGACTCCCACTCACTGAGTGGGAACGAATCTTCCTAGAAAGGCCACAGTAGAGAAGGAAGGGTGCACGGCGAAGTGCGTCTAAAGAACATTTCAAAGTATTTTTCGATGGCCTTTATAATAGAAAACTAGATAGCGATGCAGATTTTTTTTTTATTCAAAATCAGTTTTTGTAGAGCAATAGCTGCACAAAAGGTAATCAGGAAAAACGATCATTTTACAGAATATACATTTGAATTCAATGTTTTTTAAATACGAATTTTACTTGATTCATGAGTTATCAGTGGATTCAAAAATGTAGAAAATAAGAAATTATACCTTAAAATATTGGTAAGCTATATTAAACAATCCAAACGTGTCCTTGTTAGATATTAGATTTATATCAAATATTTTCTATAATATTAAAACCTCCACACGTTTTCCACATTCCTCACTAAACATATTTGAAAATACAAACATAACAGATGAACCAAGAGAAAACAAAACAAATGTAATAATTAGGCACACGGATTTGGTATCAATATAATTCATTCTTTTGACCAAACAGTGACATTGATGGAGATCAAAATCTTCCATGAGAGTTTTTGACATTTTATCAATCACCAATATCCCCCCCCCCAAAAAACGGATTGCAGCCAATCAGTGTAAAACTTTTACTGTTCTGAAATATTTTACGTTTTATGAGTAAATTGAGGATGAACGCAGCGGGCCATCAACATCACAACCTGAACCATTTTCTTCATGTTTTGTCCTTTTAGTCCAACACACTTTTTAATTTGTTTTACTGCTTTGTTTGATTATGCCATATTTCACACAGCAAATAACATTCAAAGCTTGCTGAAATACGGATTTTCTTTAAAAAGGTATTTATTTGGACAGTTTGGAAAGCAGTAAATTAACGCGTATACGCATATGAATCATGTCAAGCTAAAAATAGAAAAAATAAAAGCATCAAAAGACATGTGACCGAAAGCTTATGCTATTCATTCGACACTTGTATTATCTCTGCATCGGAAGTGCATACTTGAGGGTTGTACATCGTATCAATTAATTTTCCAAAACAAATTAATAAATTATTAAAGGTCCCGCGATGTCGAAACATAATCGAAACCTCTCAATTATCAATTCCAGCCGGCCGTTGATGTGCTGCAGGTGTGCGGCTGAGGCGGACAGGTGGGCGTACACCTCTGCGTAACGTGCCACGTCGTGAAAAATGTTAAAATATGAAGTATCTCATTCTCTTCATCACTCATCACTTTTGATGAAGCGGAGAAATAAGTGTGGCTACGTTGATCCACGTGACGCATGGGTCGGTACGTTGATCCCGGTGGGCCCCACATAGCTGATGTCGAATCAGTGTGGCGCTAGGACACTGCTGCAGGGCAAACACATTTGTAAATTAGTATTTATTTGAATGAGCTCCAAGTGGCATTGCTGTAAGATTGTTGTGATTCAAAGCTCAATGCCTGTGAATCCGCCTTGTTGTGTTCTGCGCCATTATTCCGGACAACCTTTCTTCGCACCTTCACACACGCGCACTTAACAGCCCCGATGAACATACATCTTGCCGACAGAATTGACAAGTAATCGAGTGCAGCTGATTACCGGAGAGGGTGTTGCCCATCAAATACCCGTCAGATCCACGAGACGCAGTTCGCGCAATCAGCGGTCTGCTAGCAATCCCGTCCTTTCTCGTTCACATAAACATCACTCGAACGAAAATATACACGGCCACCTACGGTGCAGGGAAAGTGATGAGGGGGTACGCGCCTCGACATTACACCGTTTTCCATTGAAGTGGCAATGCGGAGTGGCCTGCAGGCGACACTGCGGAGCGGACGCGCAGGAAAACCAATCAGGGCACATCTTTAAATAGTCTGATAAAAACACGGAAAAGGTATTTAGTGTAAATGTGCATTCCAAATAATAGGAGAACAAATGTAAACATTACAGTTGTTCATTTTAGAGTCATGGGAGTGTCTCAATGTTTTTTATTCTATAATACACACACGTTTGCAAATTTGTGGTGTATTGATTGTTAATCGTTTGGCATAACATGATATGGATAAAATGAAACAATATGAAATGTTATTATCAGAATTCAAGATCTGATATCAAACCATCGGCAGGCCCTTCTGATTAAACAAACATGTTGTAATTGATCAAATCTGCTGCTAACAATGTTTTATTTCGCGGGATTATGGATGCGTGTATTTTTTCATATGTCATTTGAAATTATATTTATAAAATGTTCACATTTTGGACCTCAAACTGGATCAGTTCAAGTCAATTGTTTTAACACATGCGAAGATGTGAAACAATGTAAATTCTAAAATTGTTTGCTCTGATTGAATTACGCTGTAATAAATCTTATCAACACCCGATTTAAGTTCAAATTGGGGGAATTTAAGGGCAGTTGATCGATCGCTGAGAGTCGTGATGTCGGCCAAACAAAGTCCCTGCGGCCTCCTGGTGACCCTCTGCGGCCCTAGCGAGAAGAGCACAGACTTATTTTCCTAAGATGGTTTGGAAAGTCCATTTTATTTACAAGTTCGACACTTCAAATTATCTGGATCACTCTTGACCGGCCCTCGTCTCGCGAACAGCTGAATGTTTCTTTGAGGCCAAATCAAATTACACCAGTGACCGCTGCAGCTGGTGGATGTATAACCCGCCAATGTTTTCCTATCTGGTATGAATAAGCAAACATTTTTGACGTTTTGACGCTACGGCCTGACCTGCTCACATGATGTAGCATCGGCTGTCACTAAGACACCGTTTACATTTCTGCAGAAAGTTGCAACATTTTGAGGGGTCCAAAATTTGTTTCGGTGCACTAAATAAGGGAAAGACGGTCTGGAAAGCCTGTCGGGACGGTGCACTGTGCGGTGTACCTCCACCTAAGTGGCCGAGCATTCCTGAGGATGCAGCGCTGTCAAATATTTCATGACGGGACGTCATGGAAAAGTGCACGACTTCGCCTGCGATGGAGCAACAGGGGAGCGCTGACCTCGGGACTCCTGCGTCATGATGATGAACATTATTGTCCGACGACGCTGCAACAGTAACCCTCTTGTAAAAGACATTGTGAAAAATAGATTCTGAAATAGCTGGCTACAAAATTACATACATTGCTCTATCTTGATGATAATTGCACATTCGGGTAGATGACCGCATTACCACAAATCAACTCCGAAAGTATCTCTGGTGGTAAAAAAAAATACACATTTTATATACTTTTATTGGTGAGAGAAGTATGGGGGAGTGGCGCGACGCAATTCCACACTGGTGGTAAACAGCCACGGATACAGGCTTTGGATGAACATGCAGGTGAGACTATATATGAGCCATGCATGTAGGCCTGTGGAAAACAAAGACGGAACAACATGCCATGGGGCGAATAAGCGTGCGAGGGAGAAAAAATGCCTTAATGGAATGAAGTCATCAGCGGTAATTAAATGCAGTGGGCAGAGAGAGAGAGAGAGAGAGAGAGAGAGGACGGGAGCGCGCCTGCCGCTGGTGCGCGCTGGGTGGTCTATACCCTGATAAATGTGTGGCCCTCACTGCAGGCGAATGGCCGAGCCGGCATCGGTTAAAACAATACTTACATTCATTTCTCCATGCGTTCAAACCTTCTCTGCCACAGCAAAAACTAACAGTGGACCGCCTGTCCCCTTCGGGGTGAACCAGAGAATGTTACAATGTATTGTTTTCTTGGCTGAAACAAGAGGGACCGATAAACGTACATATAATATTTGATATGTCAGTTACACATCGAAAATTATTTTAAATGTATTTCCTGAAATTAAATCTATTTAAATCACATTTTTCAGAGACATATAATCAACAGAGCCACTATAGTGACCTTTACGCACAGGCATCACACGCTCCAAACATAGCCTGATTTGAACGCGCAGGGCAAACACATTTCATCCAGTGTAAGTTTCCATTGTGTCACAACCAGCGGTCATCATGAGCATCGATAGAAGCAGGGATCCGAAGCGCAACAAGCTCGACTAACTGAACACATGGGAGAAGCGCAGGGTCGCAGGCTGCCGCTATCGAGATCTCCAGGGAACAATACGCATTCGACTGTCAACAGTTTAAGGTTAGGGACTGGTCGTCTCTCAGTTTCTCTCTCTCTCTCACAGCTGCGCAGACGGCAGTAATACGAACTAAAATCACGCGTCTGAACTTCGGGAACACAACAACTAAACAAACAGCTGCGAATCTGATTCTGATTGAATTACACTGCAGTTGAAGCAAAATCCTCAAGGCTTTATTTTCCTTATTATTCTATAGGATAGCATGTCAAATAAAACCAACTAAACATCCATTGTGGTCCTCAATTAAGACGGCCCGTTGTGCGTTTTGTTATCCCTTTACCTTGATTCCTGGATCCTTCGATCGCTCGCGTGCCTGCAGGAGTTGATCTCAAGCTCCCGTCCGAGTTTCTGTGCTCACAGCTCGGCAGAGCTTCCACCTCACCCCTCCTGGGTCCCTGCGTAAATATTATGACTCCATTATACAAACAATATTCATGTGCAAAAACGTCCAACATCACCGAAGGCCGTGCCGAACAGACGGACATATCGCATCAGAATGAGTATTAGCGGATCTAACACGGGCTTTTGCTTGATTTTATATTTAAAGAAGGCCAGGCAAAATGTTTACATGTTGCTGTATAAACATCCTGCCCATGTTCCTGTCTATCTTTTACAAAAATAAAGAGGGTAGCTTTGAATTAGAGGGGCCTGTTCTCTGGTAAATACTTTTCATTTACTAAAAATGTTTTACAAAATATTTCTTGAATTTAATACCAAAGGAGCAGGAGCTCTTTGCCGCTGTGATGCTTCAAGCAGGGGACCTTCATTTGTTTGCACGGTTGGTTTATCCACCTATAGTGAGTTAACATCAATATTCTGCATTGTAATGGTAGAAAATGATTATTTAAATAAAATATAAAAAATTTAAAAAACGACCAATCAGAATCCGCATCCAGATGCTGTACTACCGGAATGTGGTAATATAATAAAATGAACAATTTGGATGTATTACATTCAAGTGCGTGTATCTTATTAGCAGACGCTGTGTATTTCTTATTTCATGGTAAAGTTAGGAAAATAACATTTCCCTGAAAAGTGAACGCGCACAGATGTGCACGCTTACAGCCCACCACTGGAGTAGGAGGGAACTGGGCGGGTCCCCACATTAGGATGGCCAAGACATGCAGCTTCCAATGCGCTGATGGCAACAGATAAGTAAAAAGTGAGCTCCTCGGACGCACGACAACACAGCAACTGAAGTGGAAAGCGGCTCCTGTTCTGCTTCTCCTTCTCCTGGTCCCGTTTCAGACGCTGCGTGCAACGCGGCACGGCTTCACTCCACTGCGGGACTCGATCAAAGGGAAGTCAGAGTTAACAAGAAAGTCCGGCTCGATCGTTAAGTCGGTTCGGTTACTTTTTTTTTTTTTTTTTTTTGCTTGGCTCTTTATGTTAGCGAATAAGTGTCCAACCTTCTAGTGTTTCTAGCCGGACAGTGGGGAAAGCAACAATTTCCCTTTTTCTATTTCGAAGACAAAATTGAACTAATGACGGCAGAGGTCCAGCAGCCCTCAGCGCAGACTCCCGGACAGAGCAGCCCGATGTCCGCCCCGGAGAAGCCGCACGGACACACGGCTGCGATGGAAACCGCCTCTTCCACGACCAAAACCAAGAAGACAAACGCCGGGATCCGCAGGCCAGAGAAACCCCCCTATTCCTACATCGCTTTAATAGTCATGGCTATCCAGAGCTCTCCAACCAAGCGCCTGACGCTCAGTGAAATCTACCAGTTCCTGCAGAGCCGCTTCCCGTTCTTCAGGGGCTCCTACCAGGGATGGAAGAACTCCGTGCGTCATAACTTGTCGTTGAACGAGTGCTTCATCAAGCTGCCCAAGGGCCTCGGCCGGCCGGGGAAGGGACATTACTGGACTATCGACCCGGCTAGTGAGTTCATGTTCGAGGAAGGCTCCTTCAGAAGGAGACCCCGGGGTTTTAGGCGCAAATGTCAGGCGCTGAAGCCCATGTACAGCATGATGAACGGCCTCGGTTTCAACCACATCCCCGAGTCCTACAACTTCCAGGGGAGCGGCGGAGGCCTTTCCTGTCCGCCCAACGGCTTGTCTCTGGACAGCGGGCTGGGGATGATGAACGGACACTTGGCAGGTAACATGGAAGGGATGGGTCTGTCCGGCCACAGCATGCCACACTTGTCGACCAACGGGGGACATTCCTACATGGGAAATTGTGCAGGATCCAACGGGAGTGATTACCCCCACCACGACAATTCGGCCTCCCCGCTGCTGACGAGCGGGGGAGTCATGGAGCCTCACCCCGTGTACTCGAGCTCGGCCTCGGCGTGGGCTCCGGCCCCCTCGGGCTCGCTGAACAACGGGGCCTCCTACATCAAGCAGCAGCCGCTGTCGCCTTGTAATCCGGGGGCCAACTCGCTGCAGCCGAGCTTGCCCACACACTCACTAGACCAATCCTACCTGCACCAGAACGGGCACAGTTCTACAGATTTACAAGGTAGGCTTTATATGATCTGTTTATGTATACTTCTAAAAAACTGTAACGATTAGTGCGAAACAAATCAAAGGAGATACATGCTGTAGCAAAATCTACAAATGCCAAAGCATTTCACTATGTTCTACGCCAGTATTACATATTTCTATAGACTTCTGATAGATTGGGCATAAAATGCCCCTAATTCATATACACTCCGTTTAACACGGGTTTATCAACTCAAGCCTATAAACGGAATTGATCCAACTAAAGGAAACCACGGTTCTTTTTTTACCACAACTATTTCAATTTAAAGGCAGAATCAAAACATACGACAGTATTTCAAATGATTCTTGGAAGTGATAAAAAAAAAGGATCGGTAAAGACGCGTGCCAATCTCCGGGCAAGAAAATGGAGCGCGGTGATGCAGGCGCAGGCCGCCCGGCTCCCGACTCCTCCGGGACTGGCGTGCGAAACGGTCACCGACAATTAGCCCTGAGGCCTGCCTCCCCTTTGGACAATCTTAATCTCGCTTGCTTAATGGACTTCTAGTCTGCGGGGAAAGTGGGCTGGGCATGCAGCGTTAGGGAAACTAAGTGATGCTTTATAAATGCCTTCTATGCAAAATACAATTAGTTATATTCATAATGTTTCGTATTCGAGAAAGTAGTTGATAATGGAATTTCATTTAAAAAAAAAATAGATATGTGGCCTGGGAAACACGAGTGTTGAATTTCTCCTTTAATTTTAATTTGCCACGAATCTGTCATTATCATATATAATATTTATATTCTTTAATATATATATATATATAGATGCGTGTATATATTGCGTTGTCGTTGATTGTAATTCGTACTTTACATTTGATTTCATAGGTATTCCTCGGTACCATTCCCAGTCTCCAAGCATGTGTGACCGAAAGGAGTTCGTCTTCTCGTTCAACGCGATGACGTCTTCAACGATGCACTCTCCGAGCAGCAGCGCGTACTACCACCACCAGCAGGTCTCCTACCAGGACATCAAGCCCTGCGTCATGTGAGGATATCCCCGCGGACCGGGGGACGGCGTCGGGAGACTTGAGCCACGCAGCGGGGGTGAAACGAGAGAAACGACAACAGACTAGTAAATAACCACTGAGCGGCACAAAGGCCCCGCTTCATGTTGACCGGACTACTTTTCCCCGTTTCGCACCGCGGAGACCGGCCACTCACCAAGCAACAGCGTAATAATAATAATAATATATAATAATATTCAAAACATGCCACCAACATCGAGCAGCGGGGTAAAGACTCGGCGTATGAAACCCTGCCGCTGTTTGGTACTTAGTCCTGCAGAGCGGATGACTACCACTTCACACCTTTGTTAATGCGTATTCTTCTTGTTAAAGTAGGCCATTGTACAAATGCACACGTCCATTTTCCCTGTTTGACGTTTTTACTTCTCTTTTCTCTGACAAATTAGACGGAGCCCTTTCTTTTCTTTTCTTGGACTTTCAACGTTGAATTTTAAGGGGCAATTATGGACTTCACATAAAACTTGTCCATATATATTGTGTCAAAACGATGAGAGCACTTTTTGAATAACCTAGGCGCATCTTTTTTATTTATTCTGTAGGCCTACATATTTTAATTTCAGGCGAATCAGCCAAGGAGGTATATTCTTTATTGGCAATATTTGTCAAAACGCTTGTTTTAAAATGAAAATTGAGGATATATTGTAAGCACTGTTATGTTGTTTGTGTTAGAGATGTATACTTACTTTCAGCACTGTGTATACTGTTAGGGAAATTAGCAAGGGTCCAATTAGGGCTATATTACAACAAATCCTTTGTAAGAAATAAAATATATCTGTTGGGCTGTTAAAGCCTAAATCCACAAAAAAATAATCTCAAACTGGTCGTCACTTTTACACAAAGCAAAATATTCAAAAAGTGAAGCAATTAGTACCCTTGCATGCATAATAAGCATATTTAGGCCTCAACGGATTGAAAACAATGTGTTCGAGTGGCTCTAATATAACCTTTGAAGCCTAAAAATGAAAGCATGCATACAAGGTTTGCAATATAGTACTGCAGAATGCTACACATGTAAAGCTCCAGTGACATCTTAGCAGCGTTCATTTGACCTAACCGGAGCAGGACATGACTGTTAATGAAAACCGATATCCAATGACTGAATCACAATTTGGATTATGAAATAAAGGATTTACACAGTTTAGTTCTCTATGCCTTTTACACCAGCAGGCATTAGGATTTAGTAACACCAGAGGGATCTGCACGAGCTACATGGTCGGTTAGTCGTATTCCTGTCAAATATTTTCCTCAAAGGATGATCACTAACCTTCGAAAATCTACGTAAGAAATACGGCAATTGGGGTTTACACAAAGTATGAATGGATGCTACAACTACCTTTTAGCATAAACATGTATAGGACACACAGGAATAAGAACATGTGAGTGCCTTATCACACCAGGAAATGAGGAACGTGATTTGTTGGTTATCGCAGTGGCAAAACTTCAAATTGTCACTTTTATTTCTTAAGAATATAAAATAATGTAGCTTTAGGGAAGTTTGTGGAGTTGAAAACAACAGGTGCTTCAAAAGGGGAAAACAAAAATGGCAGCCTCGATGTATTTTTAGTGAGCAGCCAGCTCAGTCAGTCAAGCAACCGAATTGCAATGGGAGACGTCTTCCTATTCGATTTTACTTTGTAATGAATGCTGTCGACGTTACATCGCAGCTTCAGTCAGTAAGCGTTCCTTCAAAAACGGACTGAACCTCAACAGGAGCTGCACCACGCAGCGTGTGGGCAGTTGAACGGCGCAACGACAAACTGATGACATTTACCAGGGTTCAGTGCTCAGGCGGAGAGACGGAGCTCCACAGCTGTTCCCTCAGCAGGCCTGGATGACAGCTCCATAAAAAGCCCGGGGCCCGCTCTGGTCACAGACGAGCTGTGTGCTTCTGACCTCAGGGAAAACCGCACACCGCCCTCCGACGCAGAACGACACGAGGTTCACCAGGTTCAAAACTGGGCACCTGAGCCACTTTCCTTTTAGGTGCTCAAGTCCGGAGGACTGATTGCATCCGCTTTAGTCTTTCGGTATTTCATTTTCAGTCAGGTTCAGTTAAACGTTAACCAAAACAATTGAATTAATTACCACCAGTAGATGGATTATCCCAAGATAAGTATTATTTGGGTTTGTGTGAGTGTTAGGGTAGTCTAAAATATGAGTTTGGTTCATCTTTTGACATCTAATTACTGCCTCCTCAGTACAACCTGTATTAGAGTTTGAGGGGCACATTGTGACACCTGGGATACAACGTTGTAGAAGTTCAGGGTTTTTTTTAGTCTCCAACAAACAGGCTATTTCTTAAAAGCTGCAAAACTATGAAGGAGCAACACCCTTTGTCAGAATCAAAGTAAGACAATAAAGTTGTTTTAACAAAAAAAAGAAAAGACACTTAGCCAATACAGTCAAATGCTTCAATGGAAAATGTTTTAACAGGTTACAAACGTTAGTGCATCAACACTTGAACAGTTCCGCCGGCATCGTAGCATCTCTCAACTGTTACATGAGCCCGGATTCATACTCAAACTGGCAAAACCACACAGGAAGCCATGAATGTGTCATTCCTGTCAACAAAGATACAATTAACACTGCTTAAATTTACAATTTCCATTCCCAAAATATTCTGAAAAAAAAAAAAAAACATAAGCCGGTAGAAACGGCAAGTCGAAATCAAAAAGCATAGCGCCAACGAGGCTACACGGACCCCCACGTTATTTTCAAATAAAAATCCATATATATTGTGCACTTTAGCACTTTATTGTCTGCATCTATACCCAGATTCCTAGTTCAAATATACAAACAATCCAGGAGATGTTTGGACCCAAACCCAGGGGCGCCTTTAAGGACGAATAACGCACATTTTCAACCAAGTCGTGAATGTTGTGAAAGTGACGGCCGTTCACACACCGTTTGCCGTGTGACCAGAAACAGAGTGCTGAAGAAAGCATTTTTAAAATAATCAACTCCGCTGTGGCTTTAATGGATATCTAGACGTTAAACCAGGTTTTTCTTTAATTTTAATTGGGCCTAATGAACCAACGGGATGCTATGAATTGTTTAAATGACAACATGGTTGCTCTGCGTGCAACAAAAACTAAGTTCATCTTCCACCCACGACTTTAGTAAATGGCTTTTAGATCAACGGAGGCGCCTTTGATAACTGGTTGTGGAAATTAAATGTATTTTAACACTTTACAATCTACACATCTATTTTAACAAATAGACTGTACGTACAGTTTAAGGAAATAACTTGTCCATGTCTACAACTTGTAAACTATTTTAAAAAAAGCACCTTCAAAAACCGAAGGTTCTCGGGGCACACTGACGGTGGTGTGTGAATAAACAAGGCACATAGGCATGTGGTTAAGTATTGGGAAATTGTATATTCTTTAAAAAAATACCTTTTTGGTGAAATGCTTTTTGATTCAACTATTGCATATTCTACGCAAATCTTTCAAGCCCATTAGCCTTAGCCGCCAATTTAGATATCTTACAGTTCAAATGACCGTTGTAATAAATCCCGAAATATATAAAAAAAAAAAAAAAACTATTTCTTCTCAAGGCATTCTTACGCAGCTCCACAATTAATACTTCTGGGCTCAGTATTGCTTATTGCCATTACTGCTCAGCATTTTCATTGGTGTCACTCTCATCTGCTGTCGCCGGGTTGGACTTGGGAGGCGTTGACGGTCTTGGTCTCCGATTGGACTGTCCGGACCGCTTCCCTCCCCGCTGGCTCTTGGCCAGCTCAGCCTGCAGACTGTGACCATTCAGACTGAGATCCTGCAGGGCCTCCAGGGCCTGCTCTGCAGCCTGCGGGTCGCTGTAGTCCAGGAAGGCCCTGTGTTGAGCTCCCTGCCAGGTGAGCCTCAGTGGGGCGGCCTCCCTCTCTCTCAGGGCAGCTTTCAGCTCACTGACACGCAGCCCAGCAGGGATTCCCCCCAGGTAAACTGTGGTCACACTCAGAGGGAGCTTACGTTGAGACGCGACTTCACCTCCTCCCCCCTCTGGGCTCTTTTCCTTCAGGTTATCTCCCCTTTTGCCCTTTCCTCGCTCATAACCTCCCCCACCATCTCCTCTGCTGTCCTTCCTCACTCTAGCTGGGCGTTGCCTCGCTTTCTTCTCTGACTCTACGTTCTCCTGCTTGGATTCGCCCTTATCATCCTGCTGTATGTTCTGCCTTGGCCTCCGCCTGGTCTGCCTTTTTGGTTGACCGGTCTGCAGACCAGATTCCCCAGCGGCGGGCGCCACCCCCAGTGTAACATCCTTTCCAGCCTGTTCCTCCAGAGCAAGCAACTTCTTCAGGATGGGGATCTTCTCCAGCTTGTCACTGTTCAGCTGAAGAGACACAACTAGACAGTGTCAGTAAGGCTGAAAGAGGAGTGGTGTAAAACACAGACACACGCACACACCATACCTAATAAAACAAAAGCTGAAACGTGTAATGGAATCATTCCATCCTGTTCACAGCAATAATCTGTATAGCAGAAGGCAGTGTCATTTCCCAAGCAGTTAAAAATAAAAGACTACCGTCTAGATTTGTTGGGCCTGTAAAGTGTCTTGGCAGCCTTTGATACAGACCTGTCATGTAAAGGATATACAGGACTATTGTTTTTAGACTGGCCTGTTTGACCCGTCGTTCCCCTGCCCCAGCGGACACCATCTCACTGGGCAGGGGCGCCTTTGATGATCAAACATGGCCTTCCTGCCAATGAGGTCACTGGGTCCTGTTTACTTACATGCATGTCTTAAGGAGCACAGGGGACATACATAAAATATCAACATGTTGAGAATAATGCCATCCTTTTGTCCAATTAAAAGGTAAATTATCAGGTGGGAAAACACACCACTATTTTAAATTAGCAAATGTTAAGGCCTTGACTCTCATTTAAAAAAAAAGATGGGAGATATAGGTTGCTAAGCTTCTTACTATATAATGCATAGAAAAACTAACAAGTAATATTATAGATATAAAAAGTGAACCGGAAAGGAAAAATAACTTAGGGAAGCTAAATTAAATGCATACGTGAAAAAGCGATGTGGTGCAGCCAAGTGTCCATTAGAGGGCAATGTTGCAAAACAACCGTATTCCAATCAACTAGAGAAACATTGGGTTGAACCACTGCGTGTGTTGAATTGTTCTTTCCTCAGCCTCCAAACCGTTTCTCATTCCATTTACTCAAATGGAACTCATAAGTGTGTTCCATTTTAGGTTAAAATATCACAAAGACAGACCCACTGATGGGTTGTTTTTTAATTAAGCCAGTTTTGGATGACGTTTTTACCCCGTCTCTTGTTGGCACATTAACTACCATACTGTTAATTTCCCATGTGCTGACTAAAAGGACACCAGTAATCGTATCTTAAAACGGATGTAATACTTGGAATGGAAGTTTGACCGATCAGTGAATTTGTTTGTATTGTGGACTAGAAGTAGCAATAGACAATTTAAATGTACCTTATTCCAGAAGATTCCTTGTGGTTTGGGGAGCTGGCAATCTGTTTTGATAATTCTGGTGGGTGTGAGGATGTAGTCCACAGTCAGGTCATGGCTTTCCATCATCTCATCTGGAATATCCACCACCTGGAAGCACAAACAACCCCATAGGGACTACATGTCACTAATGCGTTTCATCAATAATTTCAACATTCTAAAATTTAACAGAAGAACATTTTAGGTGTAAAACATTTTTGTTGCTTGTGATAACTCATGTGTGACACATTTGCCATTAAACACTAGACGGTGGTAAAACAAATATATACTGTTATTGTTAATATAGAAAGTACCACTTCAATCAATTCAGTTCCCCTTTACTTGAAATTATATAGAAAAGAAAAACATGACGTTTTTGCTCAGAACAGTAGTAAACTAACCTGGCAGTCATGGACAATAGTAACCACCACGGTAGACTCATCCACAGCTCCCATGCAGGCCATCATGGCATACTCCAGGTCAGCAAAGCCCTCTCCCTTTCCAATCCGCAAGCCTGCAGAACAGGAGAACCTCTTTTAAAGGGTAGGTTTTAAACAGTAATACAAAGAAATAAAAGGGCCAATCTGTGGTATACAGATCTCCACAAAGTGTGACTCCACAAATACAGCGTTTCTCATTTATTGGGCATTGCATGTGTAGGATGGATGCTACGGCTTTAGTTGCCTGTAGTCTTACCAGTCATTAGTACTTAAATAATTTGAATGTTATTCAAAATAAGCCACACATGTGGCTTTGACCATTTATGGGCGAGGAGAACATTTGAACCTCTTGTTAGATAACCATCAACAGATGAATAATCATCTGTTATTTAGGCAAATTTGCATCATCTCTAGGCTGCCCAGAATATAAATCAATTTGTTATTGTGAAGCGGTGGGTCGTTGGTCACCTTTCTCTGACACCGCCACCGAGCCGACCACCACCAGGTCTACCTTCACCTTCGCATCCAGGTCAAAAGGCACACTGAAGTCTCTCACACCCTGATGGAAGTTCAGACAACATAAGAACAAATATTAGCAATATATTAGCACATACAGGTTCATAAATTCTGTGTTTGAATGTTAACAAAAGGACGTAAAATCAACTTGTGTAAACCTGTGAGGAAGAGCATATGCGAAGCTGTTCTTTGGTGGCCCCCTCGGGAGGTGTGATGTTGTTGAAAAGGCCGGTACGAAGACGCGGAGTCGGAACCAATAAAGTTTTCTGAGCCTGTGAAAGATTTTTCAAATAAATTATGCATCAGATACATTTACAGTAACTTAAATAATAATAATAAATTCAGTTCGATGGCAAAAATTACAAATATACAAAAACATTGAATGTAAAGAATTGATGTCAATGAATTGTCACTTCAATAAATGAATAAGAGTATGTAGCACTTAATCTTATTTAGCAAGCTAAGGAGTTTAACAGACGATTTATAATTCTGCCTCTTGAATAAATCTTCTGAAGTTCTAAAATGTACCACTACTTGTAGATCAAAATGAAAATGACATATTTAGAAAGGACCGTGAGCGACACTTTTCGTAATACATCCAGGGACACTTTGGTTCTGTGTGCGTTTCCACAGTAAAGTGCTACCTGCAGCACTGCAAGCCGGGCCCCCTCCAGGGGTTTATCAGGATCCACCTTCACCTCAGCAGCCTGGGTGAACACCTGCAGCTCAGACACCTTGGAACAGGCTGTGAAAGCCCCCTGGTTGAGAGGAGAGCACAAGGACTGACAACTGTTCTTTGTTCTTCAGCATGAACTTACTTCCAGAGTGACAAAGCGTGCCTGCTGCTGAGGTCTGTCTGGGTTTACTTTGATTGTCTGGCTCGACTTGAACTCCTGCAGGTCTACAAGCCTGTTGCATGCTTGACTTGCACCCTGGCCAGTAAGTAAACAGTTAAAAAAAAAAAAAAAAGCAGCTGTGAGAACCTGTGGTGTTTTAGCAATTATTTGACATGGTTACTTTTTTTTTTTAAACAGTTGTGCTAATATTTCACATTGCCTATTTATTATCCAACATATGGAACACACGTTGTGAATTGTGCATTTATCAACACTGTTTTAGGAAAAAAATTGCTTTTTAAAATACGTTAGTTTAGTTTAGTAGTAAGAAATGTAGCTATTATATAGACATACATACACGTGTTCAGTACCTTACATATGTGAATACATAAAGTGTTACAACTAAAAGTGTGGTTTCCAAGTCATCTTATATTAAAGCTCTGTGTGATTATTAACCGTTTTATTACTTACTACATAATGTCCTGAGCACGCGTAGCCCCCATGCAAAACAGACAGTTAACAAGTCATAGTGCGCGCACCACCCTGTACGAATAAAATGCATTATTCAATTGATAAACACATTTAAGACTTCACAACAATGTCGACTGTAATACTACTGCATATTTGATTCATTAGTCTAGTTATCAGTGAATTAATTTCAATATTGGGGTTTTTTTGTACACTGCAAACATTGCTCAATCAAAAATGCTTTAACCTACTTTGAAATTTGGGATTCTGTTGTGAACAGGCCTGGGGAAATTGGCCAGATTATTATCTTCGATGTAGTCCCAAACTTTCTGACGAATGTCCCATTTCGTCGCTCCTGTAGAGAAAACCTCACACGCTTTAACAACAGGCTCACTGCGAAGTTTCGCCAAAATTAGCCACACGGTGACAACTGCTACATATTAGCATGCGTCGACATTCATTCACAGCGATATGACCAAATCATTAAAACCCCAATTACTCGGCTATACTTCAATACTATGCTGCATCGTGTTGCTGGCAATGTAAATGTACAGTTACATATTCAACAACGGAACTGTTTTTTTTAACAAACTACAAGTGAAGCTAGACGAAGCAGCACTAGCCAAACATTATACATGCTAAACATTAGCATGCATCGACATTCATTTCTAACGTCATAACAAACATCAAGATAATTTTACCTACCGGGATTTACTATTATGACAGGCTCCACTTTTATGACAGGCTCCATGGTGTTATTGGTCGTAGAAATTATTTTTCGCTACAGCACTATACGCAGTAAAGTCTCACACGTGAGCTCTGTAACATAATACGCACGGAACAGCTGCTTGACAATGTTTTCGCTGCTACGGCGGCTCAGGGTGATCAACTTTAAACAAAGGCGAAGCCGAAAGCGTTTAGGCCTGACGAACCTTACCGCATTGTGGTAGTACACGTTTAAAGGATCAATACACACCAATGGGAGCGTTAATATAGTAGCAAACATATATTTTGCTCGGTGGATAACCCCCATGCGCGTGGTGTTGCCGGAGCTTATCCTTGCTTTGTGCACATATCCAGTCGCCTGATCACTCTGCCGCGTGGGAGCAGCTAACGTTGGCACGTGACCGCAGCTCACCTTTCCGACCAGCAGCTCGCTCTCAGAAGCGCAGCGGCCACCAGGGAGCCCGCTTCGGGAGCCCAGGTGTTCACTCCGCCGTTAGACTGCGGTCGTTTGCGCAGTTAGCACTGTTAGCTACCAGCTGTTTCAAAATGTATCTAAAATAGGATGTTTTGATTTGAACCTATCAGCACGCGCAGTTCAGTGCAGTTATTGAACTCCGGAGAATTATTCCAAGCAATGTAGGCTAATCAACTCTAACCTGCATTTTCTCCTGTATTTTTTTGGCAGGTATCGCTAGTGCAGGTATAAATCATCAGTATCATGAAAAATGAGAGTAACAAACATTATACTTATAAGGATATTTGTATCATTACCAATTTACTGATTATTGTAGCTTGAAAATAACTAGGAAAATGATATTTCTAGATCTGACAATTCAATTATCAAACACAAAGGCTAGTGTAGGACTAGAGGCTCTCTGCTTTGGGTCTGTGATATTACTAAATGAAAATGTGTGTTGCTACATCATGCAGGACAACCTAATGCGACATATAAATAAGCACATAAGTAAGTAGGGCCTACATGATATAATATGATACACTTGCCACGGTCACACTCTTAGCTTAACCTTCATATTAGCTAACATAGCAATAAACAATAAGTATATTTGAGGCTGGAACATCCTAAGTTCATGACTTGTAGTGTTATGGTGCTTTCATGTGGTCAGAAAAGTGCTACACAAGTACAAGTCCATTTACCAATAAAAATTATCTGGTAACAATAGATGAAAAAGTCAAATTTAATCTGTTTCTTACTAAATATGAAATACTCCTTATTTCATTTCACTGCTTCTTATGGCTCTTCAGGAGAAATAGTGTGTGACCCTGTTTCTGGTGGGTTTCTGGGATCACATGACCACCTCAGGATGTCAGATTGTGCCACTAGAGGTTGTGCTCTACTAACAGATTCCCCTGAGCTGCCAAAAAACACTCAATCTAATGCTTATCTGCAACCTAACGCAGACTCATAACATAGTTTGCCTTTTGCTATGTCATTAAACTCTCATTAAACTGTGTTTGATGCCGCAAATCTTTTTGTTATACCTTACTGTCATCTAGGTGATATAACTTGAGCAGGGTATATTTAACTTGAACTGGGTTCATCAGGGTTAATAACCTTGCTTTCTAATATGCACAAACTATTATGACACAGTCATCCTCACATAGGCACACGCACCACACACAATTTACTCACTCCAGTGGTCCACAGTCCTCCCTCCCTGACACCCTCCCCCCCCCCCAGTCTCTCCCTATCTCTCTCTCTCTCTCTCTCTCTCTCTCTCTCTCTCTCTCTCTCTCTCTCTCTCTCTCTCTCTCTCTCAGTCTGGGCAGACTGCCAACTCAGCCCCCCCCCCCCTACCTCCCCTCTCTCTCTCTCTCTCTCTCTCTCTCTCTCTCTCTCTCTCTCTCTCTCTCTCTCTCTCTGGGTTCTGTACATACCAAGCCAAGCCTCACAATGCTGCATTTAGTAAAACAAGGGGCATGGCCATTTGCAGGGATGTAGCTGATGCCCCACCTGCCTCTGTGTAGTGGACTCGGTCTGTGAGGCAGTGCAGCACTCGGAACGGTGCAGGTGGACTGAGAGAGAGGAGAAACTACCATCACCTGTTTGGGAAATCTGGAACGACGAAGGACAAAAAAAGGAGGAGGAGTCTTTAGAGAGCGGTGGTCTCGCTGTGTCAGCCCACCCACCCCACCCTACTCCCTCTCTCATATGCACACACTCAGACACACTCTCGTCCTTGCCTCTCCTTTCCTCCCAGCCTGTTTGTTGCCTCCACTCTCTGATGCTGGTGTGGTGAGCAACTAGACACTCGGCTGAGCTGCATGGAGGCTCAGGGAGGGGCAGGGAGCCTAGGTAAGAGACATTTTTATATTGCATTTCTTTGTATTATCGGCCCTAGTGTCACATTATTATGGTGTCTTTTGAATGCATTGTGCATGGACACACTGCTGTAAGTAAGTAGCTCCTGCAACAGCTCGTTCAATATGTTTGCACTTATCTGAATACTTTGTAAATAATGGGACTACATTTCCATTCTAAATGGAATACATTTAGATACATTCCCTGACACGCATTTGGCTTAAATATAGCAGTGGACTGCAACAGTTTCTGATCATTTTCCTCTCTCAGGATCCATTTGTGGAGGGTTCATCTCTGCAACAAAGCTTCATGTGTAATGAAATACAATTTCCAGTACAATGGTGGACTCATATGGTCTTTGTGTTTCGTGCATCCAGGGACACCAGTGCTAGAACAGCACAATGCCCCAGTACTAATCCACTGTAACATCTAAACAATCAAACATTCACAAAGGGCGGATGATATTACTATGTCTGTGTATAGGCTCATTGCTGGAAGGGATCTAACACATCACAATATTAGCAAGGATAAATAAGAGAATATGCCTCTACTAATGTAGGCAACGGGTAGAGTATTTGTCAGTATTTCAGATGCCTAAAGGAAGGTAAATATAATGGGGTATCATATTTTCCTACTTTGTTCCACTTATCATTTTTGACAGACAGTATCTGAGCACTGTACGTTCATGCACATGGGCTGGTAATTCTGGCCATGTGCATGAACATGGGGGTGTTATTTGTTTATTATGATTGAATTAGAGTGAACATGATTGTTATCACAGGTCAGGGGAGAAAAGCGGGACTTCTGGTGAGCAACGGGGCTGTTTTAGAACAAAGCAGTATCTCTAGCTTTATTTGGGAGGAGTGTTGTTAATATTGCTGAAAAATGCCCCAACAACCATAAACTGTTATTAGTTATCTTCTTCTTAACCTATTGGTCATCTGTTTCCAGAGACATTTGAATGGAAATACTCATTGCAGAGTATATATTATTTCCATGCAAAATCCCCCGATGAAAAAGGGTGATGAGGATGTTAATTATTCCTCCCTGCAATACAGTCCGCCATTGATTTATGAAACCGAGGCAGTGAGTTTGATTCAATTTTGGCAAATGTTTTGGAGTGATGGAGGGTCAGCTGTTTCACAGCTGTTTCACAGCTGACAGCTCAGGCAGGGTAAGCAATTGTGGGGAAAGGCCGTATTTTTTTATAGCTGTCAGTCTTCCACCAAAAGCAAAGACAGTAACATTTTTTTTTTTTTTTTACTCTTCCCTTTTTCTTCACAGCCGGTTGGGCAAGTTGTTGCTAGATCAGACCGTCTGTACGCAGATCATTCTTTTTCTGGAGTTATTTTACTTCTGCCACTCTCGACCCTCCTGACCGAGAGCCAGAACCATCTTCAAGAGACTTCTATTAAACATTTGGGCATCAATGAAAACACAAAATGTGACATAAGGTCACGTGTATTTAGCATTTCAATTTAGAACAAAAATAGCCCATTAAAACATGGGAAATGTTTTAATGGGCTACAGGCCGCTATTCATGTGATGACAATTAAAAAAACAAACATTGGATGTCACGGTTATGGAATAAGATCTGAGCTTGGATGAAGGGATGGACGACAAACTGCTAAAAGGTCAGAAACTGTTGCCTGTGGATTAGTGTTTGCTGAAGAAGGGTATAGAAATTAAAACCTAAGCTGCCAGTCTAAATATTGAACAAACATTTCATTGTAACAGCAGATGTAACTTTATAGTCCTTCGGTTTCTGTGGCTCCTCGCTGAGGAAATGAATCAAAAAGCCACCAATGGACATGGTTCTTGTCAGAGGGAAAGTCAAATCCATCTTGTTCTGGCTTTGGCTACAAAAGACTTTTAATCTGAAATGAGAAAAGCAACTGTCCAGGAGCATAGTCAGAGAAAAAAAGATTCAGCCGCCATCTGGTGACACTCTGCTCTACTTGTCTCTATCAGCTCCACATATAATTATGACGAATTATGGCATTGAGAAAGGACATTCGTCTGTGCTAAATAATCCTTTATACAGAGAGACCTCTTTAAAAAAAAGTACTTTCTTTTAACTAACCTTTATCTAACCTTTAAAACTGTGTTGTTGATAAATCCATTCCTGGATTTAATCCAAAATGCCTTATTCAGTTCACTTCAGCCTTCCTTAATTTGAGAATTCATATTACTACAGATTATGTAGCAATTCAGTTCTCTGTAATCTTTCAATGACATATGCAGCACCTCCGTACTCCTGTCTGTACCTCACTCAACCTAATCGCATTGCCTTCTGTATTTTAGCTGTGTCAAATAGGCCAACAGATATTTGCACACTCCTACATTTGAAGGGATGCTATTTTAAGTACCCTCTATTTTCAGACTCGTTCATAACCTCTGAGGACTTTTTCTCCTTTTTTTGAAATTTAAAAAACTCTCGAATGTATTTTCCAACTGTTTAATCAGACTTCTCACAACAGTCAAGTTGACAAACCTCCTTTAAATGAAGCCCACATCCACAAAAACACGTTTCTAATATACTATTGTGCTAAGAATGTAATTATTAAGAATATTTACATTTTGTAGTCTCATTGCTCCTTCTTCTTACCATCAGTATCTGTGTACATGTGTGTGATAGAGCCCAAAAAAGACACCCAGAAGCTGCTGAAGCCGTCCGGCTCAGGTGACCTGTCCAAGGAGCTGTTTCACTGGCCAGCAGGGGAGGAGGAGGAGGGTGTCCTCTCAGGACACACTGCCAGCCTGCTGCACATCACCGAAAAGAGACGTGAGTACCGGCGGAGGAGGGCAATGTGAAGGGTCAAAGACCGATGAATATTCATGGTTGGGGATTTAACAGGCTACTGCTTCGAGCAAGATACCTGATCAATAGAAAGTGAACACAAAGAAGGGGACGAGGAATAACAAGGGCAGAGGACTGTTCGGTTATATCTGCCATATTGTTATTACTGACAGTCCATGGATCTTAACTAGGGCTGTCTTTCCCGCCGCCCTTGTGCACTTTTCTCCTGACTCTCCATAATTAAATGGCAGTGCCAAATGTGGGGAGGTATCTCCCCACATTTAGCCAGAACGTTTTCAAACCACGGTCTTTTAGGGACACAGTGGTCCCCTGCCGAGTGTGTCGTAAACAAAAGCACGTTAGTCTGTTGCATTAATTCGGCCACATTAATGGCATCGAGTAATGCGTTTATAGTGACAGCCCTAATCTTAACACATGTGACATCGAATGAATCTGGCATATAACACTGAGACATTTTAAATTCTCTCTACATCCTCATCCAGGTTGTTCTTCTCTGGTCTTTAAAACCACTAAAGGATTGCAGAGTATTTTAGACTTTCTTGTGCCACATTCAAAGACCACTGCAGCTCAGCCTTGGCTGAAAGGAGTCATTGTGCCTCGATATCACACAGAAGCCTCCCTGTCAGCCTCTGAGCCGAGGGCAAACAGACAGATTCACGGGTGAGACAATGTTCATTGGCTTCACTTACCAAACACTTTTTCTTAGAAACAGCTCATCCAGAGGCTAATGTCTGTGTCAGGGTGTCTGGTTGCATATCCTGTCCTGAAAAAATATTTTATCTCAATGATCACTGCCATGTTATTGTACATTCATTGCCCCCATTAAGTGAGAGATCGGGAATCACATATAAAATCTCCGGGCTATTTACATTTTAGGGTGATTGTTGACTCAGATCATTGTCCACAGACCCACAACGCAGCTTAATCTTTTCACAGAAACAAATTCCTGCTTTAAATCTCCCAGAGAGGAGCACGTTGTTAGTGTGTTAGTGGCAACTAAATTGTTGAAAAACAACAAATGCAGGAACAATAGATGCAGTAATGCATCAAAAAAAATGTGTGCAGATACAATATACCTTCTTTCATTGTAAATGGGTGGACAGATGAAAAATACAGGGTGACGTCTGTGCAGTGGTCCCATAACAAACATTGTTTAATAATTTCTATTGATCTGTTATAGCAGCAACCAAGAGTCAAAGGGAAGCTATGGGCTTCAAAGACCTTTGTGGAATTTATTTTACAGTTTAAGCCATAACATGTCAAGCAGCCGTAGCCCGTGAACTATTCATCAAATCTTTTCAGCTGACTTGTTTCATGAAAGTAACAGTTTTCTTGATTCTGATGGATTTCGCTGTGCGTGCGTCCTCAAAGGTAAAAAGGACTTACGTACCCATTGCTGATTTGCAAACAATGTAACATAAAATAATTAGCGCAGGAAAAGTATAGACAGGTTCCCGTATGAAATGCTGTGAGCGCAGTCATCACCATGCTAAGGCCTTAATAATCACCTCAGATAAAAGGGCATCACATACATCCAGCATGCAAGTCATTTCCCCCCTGCCAGCTTCTACCAAATGTCAACTCCGCCCTCTAACCATCCGCTATTTGTTCTGTATCCTTTCTAAATGGGAAGAGAAGAAAGACAGAACAAAAATTAAAATAAATATTTTTATATCAACTTAAATATAAATATCAACTTGAAGGCATGCAAATTCACTTTTCATTCACTTTTCAGTCAATCAACGGCGCGTTTTTTTCACATTCATAGACTTCAAAGTCGGGAATGCTGAGTGCAATATTATGGACAGGGTTAAAATAAATAATAATATGTTATACCAGCTGTAGGTCGAGGCAGTGGCACTTTACATCCTCCATCTGCTTCAGGCACAGTGTCCTTTTTTAGTCTCAGCGTAGCATCTTCAGTGTCTGTCGTCCTCACTGGCATCTTAAGGCTCGCCTGATTGGCCTGTAAGATGGAGGCAGTTGTTTCAGTGCGTCTGCCCGGGTGAGCAAACGCACTGATCAATTATTCAAGGAGGAAGGGTGTGGAAGAGTAAAAGGGATATGGGGAAGAGATGGTTAAAAAACAAGAACAAAAGAACGGGAATAAGCTTGCAGTCTGTTGTAAATAATGGCATTTAAATAATCCAGGGGGTGTTTTGTTTTACATCGTGACCTTCCGTCATCTAAGTCCTCTTGCTTTCATTGCCTTCTTATTTTTCAACCGTATTACCTGGCTTCATCTTACGCTCTTCTACCATCAGCCTGCAGCTCCCCAGTTTCTCTTCAGTTGTAAAACTCCCTGTTTCACTGCCTCCAGTTTCTTCTCTCCTTCAGAAAAGGGATTTCAAAATGACTGATTGCTGTAAGGCGGCAGCATCGATCCCAATGGGAAAGTATCATATATTCCCAAGCAATAAAAGAAAAATCTGGATATATATATTTTTTTTCCTTCACAAAATGTAATCAAACACTATGAGGCACACATTTAATTATCTGTGCCACTGCTGCCATTTAGTAATTAGCGGTGCAGCGGCTAATGGTGTGGCAAGGCGAACTCTAAATAATTGTATTCTTACCGACAGTGACGGTCAGAGCGGCTTGATTAGGGTCCCGTTTCAATAAGTATATCGCAGTCACACCATGTGAGCCTGCATTCACAATGAATAGGCCACGTGAGACTGAATGGAACAGGCCCATAATCGTGTTATAGATTACACCTGCAATGACATCTCAAATGGCTCCTGCCATTTTGTGTTTGTCGTCTGAGTCTGTCTGGGAGTCTCTACATTTTTAGATTTCTGTTTTTTTTCTTCTCTGTGGTAGCAATGCGTTGCAGCGCTGCAAGATGGAGTCATTAAACGTGTCGTCCCCCAGCCCATATTCAGCCCCTGAGCATGAGCGCACAAAGTTGGGGGGTTGGAAAAGGGCCTGAGGACAAATTGGCTCCCCCACTTTATGCTGCTAGTCCTCCTCAAGATGGTCTCTAGTTCCCGGTTTGATTTTAATCTGTGCTTAGATATACAGATCAGAGGGTAAGGTTTAGTATGGTTTCATTGTCAGAATATGAATTAAAATGTGTTTGAAAAAATGATTCTAACTGGTTAATTATGGAGGAACATGTCATTGAGACAGTCAGTTTTAGTTCTATTCCCGTCTTTCCAGTATCTTACTTCATCTTAATTGCCATTTTCTGTGCCTATCACACTCTTTTTGTGGACTTTACAAGTCAGAATATTTTCCGCAACGCCTTTAAGGTTACCCATGGTCCCTAGTCCTTGGTCCTTGTATTATGTCTAGGTGGGTCATGACCAGCATGTGACCCTGTCTGGGTAAAGACTTCTGGGGTGAAGCAGATGGTTTGGGGGCAAAGAGAAGGACACGTTTAGACGTCATACTCCAAAGTCTCTGAATTTTCATTGCTCATCTCTTATTTGCATTTTCTCATTTTCACTGCCTCCTTCTTTCTGTTTGAATTGTTTTCATACAACTGGAACACGGATGCAGCACAATAATCTACTTTAAATCAATCGTTGCTGAGGGACGATGGCGAGTAAGATGTCAGGTGATGTCATGAGATGTCATGTGTTTCTGCCTCTTCAACGTGACGCATTATCTTAAGCAGTCTCACAAACAGCAGGCAAACGACATGCGGTTATCAACAGCTTGACCCCTCGTTTCGTCCACAATGTCACGCTCACAAACAACAGTGAAATGTTCCAGACTTGACCTTGCTCGGCAGACAGGCATCCGATGGTTCTTAAGAAAACACCCACACCTGCTTCAGTGAAGTCTCCAAACACCTTTCTCACTATCGTGGTTGATTTGTTCAGATGTGTCGCACGGAATCGGGGGTGGAGATCACAATGTGTTAAATAAACGGCTATTTTCATCTCCTCTGACTTTAGCTCTTGTTTCAGTTGTGACTGCCTGCATGTCGGGTATTTGAAAAAGAGGCACTGACTGCAGTGGCGACTTCTGAGGAAGATTCAAGTAATCTGCTGTGTGTTAGCATCCTTTTCAAGAGAAAACACAGAAGTTAATAGTTGAATAAATATGTTCTTTGTCAAAATCAATTTTACAGTAGTACTGCAAGAGCCAACAATTGTTCTCATTATGAGTACATTTAAGATTTAACAGTAGTACATGATGCAGCGATATATACAGTCTCTCCTGTCACTTCTTTTTAAGAAGCTGCTGTTCTTCTTCACTGTCAGAGAAATCTGTGGATGATTTTTAATTTCTCAACCTTCCTCCAGACTTTAAAGTATGCCGTTTTCTCTCCCGGCCTCATAGAGCCCCTGAGTAGTGTGTCCTCTCTGGAGGTGCACTTTGACCTCCTGGATCTGACCGAGCTGACTGACATGTCCGACCAGGAACTGGCTGAGGTTTTTGCAGACTCTGATGAGGACGTCCACAGTGAGTCCCCAGCAGGTAAGCCCTGCTCAAAGGGACCGACCACAAACTGATGTGTAATTGAAAAATGAAGGGAACTCTTCTTGCCGATGCACAGATTTATATTCAAACGAATGCAAACACAAATTAATTGAAACAACTTCCTGTAGATATGTTTATGCACACTTTTGCTCTCTTGTTTTATTCCCTGCAGTCCTCTACCTCAACTCATAAAACACTACCTCCGAGTGTGGTGTTAATCAGTGACCTGGGGAAGAGAGAGTTTCACAACATTATGACCTGGCTAGAGTCTTAAGAAGCATCGCTGAGCCTTAATGATTCAATGTAGCACGCGACTCTCTTTAGGGAGGCATCAGAAACATAATTTGCGGTGTCTGGTATAAACTTCCTGAACTTCCATTTTTAAATTTCCTCACGTTGTTTATTTCTTTATGAGAAACAGTTTTCACCTTGACGCACTAACAGACAGCAGCTCCAGCACGTCTTTCTCCTAATTCGCACAAGGATGCACAAAATCTTTGTCATGTTTTATTCATGGCCCGTGAGCCTCATCACACATGCGGACAGTGGTCTCTCTCCTCCTTTCTGCTTCTCTGTATGCGCACAGGATTTCAGACTAGCAGGAGATTTAGAAATCCGATATAGTTTGTGTAGAGTCTGTGCATGGCCTGTGTGGAAAGTTTCAAAGCTCACACTGGGGTGTATCTCATTCACGTGCTTCGGTTGAGAACATGAAAGAGCTCCAAAGAGCTGTTCATTATTCTGTTCAAAGTCACCCAAAGAGAACCTAATGGTGGACTGCACTGTCTTTATATTCACGTGGAAAAATTAATCTTATTATATACGATTATATGTAGATATATATTCATGTTTTTCTCAATATTCTCTCGACATCCTCCTTCTTTTGCAACAACAGTGTTCTATCATTTCTTTCTCTTTTCTGTTTATTGCTAATGTTGCAAAATGCACAGCTTGCTTTGTGTGAGCTTTATGGTGCCCAGCGTTCCATCTGTGCAATGTTTCTCCTTCAGCTAGATCGCCAATTATTTCAATTTGACCTTTTATGTGCAAATTATGAGCCTTAAAACAACAAGTCTGTAAGTTATATTAATATGTGACGTACCATGTTACCACAGCTGACTAGAATAACAGCTCAAGCTAAAAGCTTGTCAACCATTCAGACTTGTGCTTTCCAACAACACCATAGCCAGATCCCTCAGGCTCTCGTTAATTGGCCGCAGCCGCTTCTCAGGAGCCGAGTGGAAGAGATGCGAGCGCCAAAAGGCTTTAAGTCCGGGGTCTCACAGCTGCTCCCCTGCTAATCAAGATGAAGTCCTGCTGTGAGGAGACGTACTGCTGTATATCATTGCTATGATGCTGTGTGATTTTACTCACAAAGCCTCTAATCTGTGTGAAAAAAATCTCAACAATGATATATATATATATATATATATATATATATATATATATCTTTAGAATGACACATTTGGATGATCGTCTTTATGAATGCCTCCGCACAATGAACAGGGCGCGTCCTTCCCTCTTGTGTTTTTATTTTTCTTGTATTGCATCAACTGGGAATACAAATACATCATCCATTTGAGAATATGCAAAAATGTCTTCCACTCAAAAAGGGTTTAACCTTTGGATGTGACATGTATCCTTCTGTGCAGGGCTGCTCTCACAAGATTCTCTCTTCTACCTGTTTGCTGTATTTCTCTCACACCCTCCACAGACACATTTCTCCTCTTCTTCACACTGTCTCTCAGCTCGTCTATCTTTTATTTCCAATCTCTTTTTCCACGTCTGCCCCAGATTACAATTCTACATTCTACGTTCTACGAGATTGCTGTTGAGACGGCTGGCCGATACTGTCGTTCAACACAACGAAAGGAGAAAAAAAATATTGTTTCCCTTAAATCCGTTTAATAAGAAGGGCATCGTCACCCACTCTGCACTTGCACTAATCTACAGTTGCTTTTTATTTCTCTTGGAGATGCAAATTTCTAAAAAACATTGAGTTATGCAGCGACATGGTAGCAACTGGCCACAAAAGGAATACAGTGCAGCACCCCAAAGCTCAGGGCGCCTTGTGTGCAGTATGTGCTGCATGAGAGCGGAAAAATCTCTGTATGTTCTGACTTTACCTCTCAGTTGGGAAAACATTCCTTTCAGCATGAGATCAACTATTTTCATTTTTTAGGTATTGAAATAATTCATTTCCATCATTCTTTTAACTAGATATGAGCGTAAAAATCTGAACGCACAGTCAATGGGATGGTTCATACTTTTGCAGACACACAGAGGAGAACTACAAACACAATCATCTCTGTTCATGGAGTCCTTCACGCTGCTGAGGAGGTTGTTGTTCCCTCTCTTTCATTAAACCCCACGACGCATCAATCTTTTGAGATCAATACCTCTCGTGTGCCCTTTCTCTCTCTAATTATTTTCTCTCCGTCTAGAATGTGTGTGAGGTTGTGGATGCGGCTGGAGAGACATATAAACGAGGTGCTTAGTATGACGTTCACTCAAGAGATCCGGCGTTAGACTGCTACAGGCAGTGTGAGGCAGAACCATCTCCGTCAGTCTTCCCGCCTGCGGCCTTTTTGTTCCCCTGACAGGCTGGACATCACTACCAAGTAATACGCAGCGGTAATGATAACACAGATGAAAATAAATAAATAAATATATTATTTTGGGGCTATTACTCATTGGTTTACTCAAACAGAAAGCACTGTTTTGTGTTCTTCTCTATCAGTGTCAGCTGGTCATCCTGAAGGCTGGTAGGTGCGAGTGCATGCTTGCAAAAGGCTAAAGGCTGTTAATGTTAATGGCTGGGAGGAAACAAAGGAGCAACTGTATCTATCAAGAATTCGGGGGCATGTAAACACTTGACTGAAATAGTTCAAACATGATTTCAGCAGGTGTAGCGCTACATACTGGATGTCTGTTTCCGTTATTTGATCTGCCGAGGCTGCATTCCTTCTAGTGACCAGTCAGCGTTGTGTTCCCAGGTTCCCATCATCCTATGCTGCCCAGAGCTGGGTACATGCGCTCCCCCTCTTGGACTCGATGCAGCAAAGTGGAACCACCACGAGAGCGAAAGCACCACAGTGACTCGGACACCGCAGAGCCCTTAATGAAGCTAGGAGAGGCCGAAGCAGCTGTGACACGTGAGGCGAAGCGGGCTGCCTGCAGAGAGAAAAGACTGCAGAGCCAGAAGCACACAGCCAGAGCGGAGCAACACAAAGCGGACCAAGAGGCCCCCCCCCCCCCATCTGCCACGGTGCACCCACATCTCCAGGGTGCCGACGAGTTCAGGATGAACTCTGGACAGCCGGGTGTGTATTTTACCTGAAGATGTTGAGATGTACAATACACACTCTCTCTTCCTCTCTGTCTCTTGCTGTCGTTCTCTCTCACATGCAAACAAACACGATGATTGTGATTTCCGTGTAAGGAGTTCTTAATGCACTATAGGCTGCCAAATGATTTTAAGCTTGGTTGTGAATGACAGGGTACGACGTCAGCAGAATAACATCACCTCCACTTGTACAGCCTCTCAGGGCGGGATCAGAAACCGGGAAGATTTGAAACTATAAATCACGAGAACTGTCAAGATAAAATATCCCCCTGAGACTGTGGCTTAAAGTATTGGTTTGAAAATATGACAGGTCGCTTTTCTGTTGTCGGCAATGAGGGTAACTGATGAGTGAAGGTGGATGCCAGCGGGGCCGTGCCCTTTATACTCCGCTATTTATTCCCCATCTTGGAGAATGTGGAAATCGTTGCACTCCTCTCACAGAATTGTATTTCCAGCGCCTGTTCCCTCCCAGAATTACTGGCATTCGGTGCAGATGACACAAACAGTAAACGGACCAAGAAGAAAGATATAAGCAATACACTTTATCATGCTCAAACATGTTTTATGATTATTTTTTTTTAATCCCTTTTTAACGCGATCGTTGCCGGAGTTGCCGCTGCCAGAGCAGACAAAGTTTGTCAAAGTTGGTATACGCATTCACTTGATCGCTGATACTTGAAGCAGACGGAAATAAAGGGAGGATCGAGTTACACTCGCATTGACTTCAGTAAGCTTTACATGAATGCGAAAAACCCAAGAAAGTGCCAACAATTTTGTAATCATCTTTGAAACGATTTATTCAACTCTTGATGCAATATTTCCCTTTTTTCTATGAAAAGCTTGCAGCTGATTACTTTTATTTTATTTTATTTATCTGACCATTCGCTTGTCTTTACCAGGGTTGCCAATAATTCTGAATGTTGTGACACGATGGATCAAATGTGACACCAGGACGATAACGGGATCAATAAAATTCTTGAAAAATTGTATTTCATTGTAATTTATGAACTACATTTTGGAAATGCTGCTCCAGTCTGTACTGTGTAATGAGCCCACATTTAAAGAAATCATTATATTCTAAAATGTGGCCGGTCGGGTGTAAATTCAATTAATTGATCAGTGTAATACAACAATTGCTTGGATGTATATATATATATATATATATATATATATATCTAAATATTTACAGACAGAATAAAAGGAGTGGCCGAGATTGGAAGCAGTCTTATAGAATCAAATGATACGAGCACAGCGCGTAACTACAGTAGTCACACAACCTTTGAGGCTGTTGAAAGGGAGCGATGAACAAGGGATTTCTACTTCAGCTTTCTGACGGTCTTCACCAGATGTAGCTGAACTAAATTCAGCAGCATACGGTGGAATACTACGAGCATGATCAGATATTAGATTTTCACACATGAGTCAATGGTGCCGAGTACTATCTTATACCTCCTCCATGAACAGACAGCAGTTGTAGTTTTAATATATTTAATGACTTTATTCATGCCATACTCCACATTTTACAGGGAATAGCAGACACCATGAATGTAACTTAGTTTGAACATACATTGCATAATGCTGATAGAAAACGCAGCCAAAACACATTATTTTAAAGAAATACTTGAGATCAATATTTACACATATTGTCACACAATACACATTTACATATTGTCACTTAAGATCTTTGTTATTTCTGGACAACATGTGCTATTGGTACATTAAGACTGAAACCATGACATAATGTCAAGAGTAGTAAGACGTGTTTGCAGAACAGCTGTATATTAACTGACTATTTTAGGCATGTTCATGGTTATTGACATCTATTTGCTAATAACAACACAATAAGTTCACAGTTTGGAACTCAAGGAAAGCACATTTACCTTCAGTTATTTTCTTTCTGTAAAACAAATATATTTACTAGTGATGCATGCTTTAATTATTTATCTGTTGACAATACTATGTATTTATAACTCAAATAACTGTTTTCCGTTATCATAGGTTGACGAATTGACAACAAACTCAAAGTAGATTTTTGCAGGAAAGGAAGGAAATATTTTCCTAAGAACTTATGCAATGTTAAAACAGAATAAAAGGCATGAAAATAGCCATGTTATATAAGCCGAAGACAACTGCGCACTGCTTTAGGAGAAGTATTTGTCACTGATGATGGAACATGTGTAAACAACAAATTTGATGGTTTTCTTATTGTTTAATTTTTCAAAATAAAAACATAAAACTGGTAGCTGAAAACAATCTTAGTCTTTGGAACGCAGTAATTAAAATTTAAAACCAATCATTGTATATGGCTACTTTGAAGTCAGGTAAAATTGGCAGTATAGCTTTATGCAGTCGAGGTTTGCTTTAGTTTATGCACAACAGCATGATCACCATCTGAGGAGACGGCTTCTCTCTATAGGGCATTTATTTTTGTACATTTATACAAGCAGACGCGCACACTTATGCAAATCACTCGCACAAACACACATACACAGCGTTCAACACATCCAATTTCAGTAGGACTTAAAAAGTTGGATAAAAAAAAACATATATAAACACATTAATGTTCAGATGGGTTTCTCGGTACCCTTCTTCGTTATGTGACGCGCATCAAGTTAGACACTACAGTATAAAACATATGCACAAAACCAACCAAGGACATTGAATAAAAAGAGAGTCTCCTGTAAGACTTTCTCGTTTAGCGAGAGCACAACGTGAGGCAAAGGTTCTACTTCCCATCAAGCTGGTTCTTCATCCTGCTTGCGATCCGTCATCCTCGCACAGCGCGGACAAGTTGTGGAGTTGTCATAGTAACAATCTCTAAAGAGACACAGAACAAACGGCAACATTTTGGTTACAAAATAGTTTGTATTAAATGGTGTCTGTTCACTAAAGTGAGGTTTAGTGTTTAGTTTAGTGTTTGAATTGCACACTATGTTGAGAGGGACAAACCCGCCTTTATGTTTCTTTGTTTGCAGGTTCAAGGTGTGTTCACTGAGGATTCTACGACTAGATTATACTAAATAACTGCTTGTCTTTGGGATTAATAGTAGCTCCACTTCAAAGAAGTCCATTTGTTTGCCGTATTGTCTCAGCGTGAGGAGGTGGTGGGGACTAACCTGTGGAAGACAGCAGAGCAGTCGTGGCAGACCGAGGTATGACTGTCAAACGGAAACAGGATGTCTCCTTCCTTACACAGCTCACACACAAATCCTTTGGCCTGACAACGCTAGGCACAAAGACACACAATGGGAAAGAAGGTCCGGGTGTCAGCAAAGCTACCGTTCTCTACTTAAGCACATATTACCACATTGATGGCAGTATGTGCTTAAGAAGCACACGTCAATAAATGCCCATTGCCGAACAGCAGATACTACACGACTATGATAGGTGTGATACCTGCAGAGGAAACCAGCTCACGAACAAAAGGTCCTCAGTAGTTGTTGTTTGTGCGATATGCAAGAGCTCACCTCACAGTCTAGTTTGATGTGCTTTGCAAACGTTGTGTGGATCTCCGTGAGGGAGCAGCTGAGTCTGCCACTGGAGATGTCGATCAAATCCTGCAGTGAGTACATGTCGTCGTTCTCCACAAAGTGCTGGCGATCTTGAAGCTGTGGAACACAAACACAAAAGATGTTGGTCAGTGGGGGGGCCTTTTTAAAAATGTCACATACATTGTAGACATTTTACACCAGGAACATTTTCCTATACAGCTGAAACGTTAACTTGTTGTTTACATAGTTATGCCATTAAAAACGACACCGCCATGCAGGGTCAATCTAGTAAAAAGATGCTCACCTGTAGTAGTAGCCGAGCCTCCATTGCCTCCTTGCAGGTAATAAAATAGGGTTTCATCAACAGAATATCCTGCCGGAGTTTCTGTAAACACACACGCACACGCACACACAAACACACACACACACACACACACACACACAGCTGTCAGTATCACTCAATGCAAGTGCCTGTGTTGATTTCAGCAAAATAGCATCTGACACAAAACATTTGATTTTTAATGAAACAACAATTATACTGCAGCTGTCGTTAACTTTTAAGAAATGGTTCTGGGCCAAAACTGACACCGAGATCTTTCCTTTACAAACTCCAGTTTCTCTTGCGTGGTGCCAACTGGTCCCTTTCGAAGCAGCTACCCACCCTGATCTCGACCAGTTCCTCCACAAAGTTGAATAGCAGCGGATTGATTTCTTTTAGCTTCAGCACAGGTCGTGAGATCATCAGGGCCAGGTAGCGCATCGACGAGCGACAAACCTGCAACAAGAAACTGTCAGAACAAGGACCACGGACTCCCTTTTTTTGCATCGGACTTGAAGAAGCTCCTCAATAGCAACAGAAGACACACTGAGACTGTTTTCAAATGCTGTATAGTAAATCTCTTAACGGGTAAATTCACAGTGACATTTAAAGGGCGATATGAACTTCTTTGATGCTGCTGTAATAAAATTCAGTGTGGTTCAATATATAGAAAAGGGATTTCTTCCATACAGCATGTAGTGTATTCTGTTGAGCGATACCTTGCGCGATTCAAACTCCCAGTTGTGGATGACACGCGCTGGGACCATGGCGGTGTCGTTCCAGTGGCATGTGCTGCAGTAATACTGGCCTGTGTAGTCACACTGTCTGGCTTCAGTTGGCACGCCTCCTGCAAGAGAAATGTGGCACAGAATAGTCAAAACATGACACACATGAAGCATGCTGCACTTGTATACATTACATACGCATTTCCGATTAAATATGTGGTATTGAATTATGTCAAAGAGAATAAAGATTTCCTGAAAATGATTGTTCTGTGTCCATTTCTGTCACCATCATTTCTATTCAGCAAGCGGTTATTTACAACGGTGAGCATATGCCTATCAAGAAAACATAGGTTCAATTAGCTACGTATTACTATTATAGTTTTTCCTGTTTCACTATTTCAACCTGCCAAATACAAATCAACACACCCGATTTGTACTCACGTAGTGAAATAGGAGTGCGACATTCTGCACATCTGTAGTCTTGACGGTCTAGTCCAATCTCAGGGCAGATGCTGAGCTGGTACTCTGACTGGTGGCTGACCTTTGACCTGACACAGGGCTTGGTGATCAAGTTCATACACTTACTATGGCAACGATAATAGCAACCTGCAACAAGAGAGGAATAATCACATGGCACACAATGGTATTGCCACTATACACAATGGGTTTGTTATGATGGGTGGTTGACCAGTTAGATTAGGTTACCAATAAGGGCTGTACGAAGATACTCTGCCCAAACCCCCATTACAAAAATGTATTCAGTTAAATGGAAATTTAGCAATATACAATGGAACAAAATGGAAAAAAATGTATCAAAGTCTCCTAAGGACATTTAGTCAAAATGACTCAAAACAATTCCATTTAACGCACAATGTGATGTTTCATAATCTTGGAAGCAAAATACCTCCAGAGTGCTTTATGAGAATGATGCATTGCATAGCGTGTCTCACCTGTGCAGGTATACCAAGTCTGGATAAGGCCCCAGATGATGGTGCTACACTTGTCACAGGTCTGTTTCACGCTCTTGCTCTTTTCCTTGGAGAAGCGATGCTCCAGTAAGAGTCTCAGATTAGGTTCATCCTCCTCAGGGTCCTTTTGAGGGACAAAACACAATTCAACGATCACTAACAGGGTTCATGTGCGATTATGTAATATTTTACCTGCAATATATTTGAGACGCTCACTCCTCTTCCTAGATTAAATTATTATTATTATTCATTTTAAGTCATACTAAAAGTTTTACCATGCGTGTTCAGGCTAAACATATTATTGTACACTAAATACAATTAATACAAATATTTATCCTTAAATGTCTTATTTCCTAGGAATCATTAAATCATTTAAATCTCAACACTGTGCCATGTAGAGCATCTGTAGTTTTTGAAGGCAGCATTGTTTTCTAGGAAACGCTTTGCATTGTTTAATCCTAAACAGGTCAGGAGAAATTGGTGAAGTACTAGTGTCTTGAGGTCTCTCGGATTACACCTTGGCATTCAACAAGCGACATTATCACGTTCATCCAATCTTTAGTTCCAACCTTAAGTTCCTGTAGTTTGAGACGAAGATGGACTAAGTTTCACCACAGCGTCCTTTTGTCTCTCAGAGTGTTCCGGCAGCTCCACAATCAGCTTCTTACACTCCTCTATGGCCATTTTCAGCTGTTCAATGTCAGAAGCCACAATTGAACCCTGAAATAAGAAAGTGAATCATTAATCCAGGAAGTACTCATTGTCTAACAATATCAAAGCGCTTTGGATTGTTGGCGGACAGCAGGACTCCTCCTTTATTTACCATAGGCCTTGAGAAGTGGTCCTCAGCTAGACCGAGGTCCATGGTCCGGTCCGAGCTGTGGGTTCTGGTCCCTGGGAACAGCAGACACACTTTGGTGTTGTAAATGCACTCGGTCATACATGGTAGTCTCTAAAATCCTGCCCTCTGGCTCGCCACGAAAGACAAAAGGGATGAATGTTCAAATGACGGAAACTCCCACTGAAATCATCGCATCAGTTTAGTTAATGTGTAACCAAGTAAGGTGACACGCCTGACTCCTACTGCGTCATTACAAATGCAGATAAGCCAGATGAAAGAACTTTGAAGTGCTAATAACTTTTGGATCAAAATTGTTTGTTCTTTCACATCCATTAAATCACAGAGCGAACATTCTTTTAGTGTTACACTGTCTGTGTGCAAATGTGAAAGGACCTCTTTCTTGTTCCACTTGCTTAATTCTGCACCGTGAAAACGGGGGTTTATTGGTGCTTGGAAAATAAATACTACATTTTATTTTAAAATACTACATTTTAAATGAGGGAAAAGGTCAAAGCGATGAACTAGCAACACACGGCCAAACAAGAATTTTGATCCATCTCCATATTGTACTTAATTTGAAATGTAATTTTAGTAACTACATTGTGTTCATCAATGTGGAAAGAAGGAAAAAGGAGACTAAAATTTCAAGCCAACTCTGTATGTCAGATGATCAAATCCATGCAAAGTTGCAAACAATGAAATCACGCGCTGATTACACTGTGCCTAAAAAGGTGCCAACAGGGCATACTTAATTTATAATACTCAATGATACAAATGAAACCACTTCGATCTCGTATTCTAGCAAACACTCCATCGTATCGAAAAAGTGCAAACAAATTGCCGTTACCTGCATACACCTCTGGGCAAAACATTCGCTGAATTTGGCTTCTCAACGACAGACGTGGGAAAGACAATAGAACGCAGCGTGTCAGGCTTCTCTGTCAAAACGATTGTAATCGAACAAAAATGCTTTTAATTCTCAGAATACAGGAAGTGTTACTAAAGCACTGCTTACCCGTAGTTTTCATTTCCTCTGTCTGAGCTATCGTATTCACAGCTTCCTTTTCCATAAGCTTAGAGTCACTCACAACTGTCCAGTGGGCTTTTTATTTAAGTGTCGGGATCAATTCTGAACTACATGAAACAGTTTAACATCTGTAAATATCTGAGAAACAATTTGGTAAAATAAGTTTCACTTGGAAGTCACTGCGATCCAAGCACACGATAGCATTTGACCCTGTTAAGGGGAGACAAACCTGCAAGTGCAAGTAAGTGACATTTAGAAAAGCAGAAACCCTGGTTCAAAAAAAATCATTTCGCATCCTCACAATTTTGAAACAGCTAAAGCAGTGTTGTGTTGTGTGGCGCTTTTGTCCTCCGTGTGTTGCGGCCTCTCCCTCAGGGAGTGTAGCATTTGACGTGTACGGTCTGTTTTCAGCCGGACTAATTCTTTAAAATCTCTTTGTGACCAATCGACGTAACAAACAAAGCCGTAAGGTTTGGTGAGGTTTAGTCTAAGTTGACACTGTCAGCCGAATAATCATTTAATTTATGTATTTACGGTTTTGACTTTTCCATTAGAGTTGCACTGATTAGGCAGGACAAATGTGAGCGAAACGGTCCAATAAATGATGCCCATAAAACTTCTTGGCGCAATAGAATTAAATAGACTATATATTAATTAGCCTGCAAAGTACGTTACCGCGCAGTGGTGGTGTCTTGCTTCCATGGAGAACATCTTCTTCCTCCCCACGATCGAAGGGGTTGAGGCGGGTTTGGCGGAAAATTGCAAGTCTCTCGTCATACTCCATTTCATTGTCTACATCTGAAGAAGAAAAGATACATTACAGTCACACTGAGAGGTTTCTCACTTTATAAAGCAGAAAAGGTCGGCATTTTAATGACTGTTATGAGTCACTGTACAGTGTGATTCTATTCAGATCCCAAACGGGCCACCAGGGCCGGTCCAAGGCATAAGCAAACTAAGCGGCAGGGGCCACTTAGTTCACTTATGCTGCAAGCAGCCCTAGTTTTGTATTATAACCTCACTGTATTCGTTTATAATTTTCGCTATAAACAGTATAGCGTGACATTTGTGCCAATAATCTTCTAGCACAGGTGACTGTGCGTGGTGGGAGGGGGGCCCCCAAATAAAATTCTGCTTAGGACCCCCAAGAGGCTCGGGCCGGCACTGCGGGCCACTGAGAACAAGTTAGCACGACTTCCAACCGGGTTGTGGTTCAGTCTCTGATGTCTTCATCAAACTTTACACAACAGCAGGTACTACACCGGCAGTTCTTTCTTTAACTTGTAACTAGACTCTGTATTAACAAATGTACTAAGCTGCTTTTTCAAGAATGTTTGGAAAGTGTTAAAAACGATTTAACAAACTAAAAAAAAAAAAAAAAAAACCAGAAAACACGATCGTGTAGATACCCGCTCTACAACATGAGGAGAATACTGATTCAGGCTCTTATTGCATAACCTTCCTGAAGTCTGCCACACTTCTCCGCTCTCTTCACCGGCTACCGGTTCAAAACATTGGTGCTCACGTTCCGTGCTGTGAATGGATGGGGGTCCGGTCCACATGCGGGACATGGTCAAACCCCCACGTACCAACCCGCGCACTCCCTCACCGAGATTAAGATTACGCGAACGTCTTTAGGATGCGTATTAAAATGGCATGAACGTTTAAACCACATCCCTCCTATGGGAATCTACACCACCGTCAGACACGACAATAATAATTATCCATTCACAATGTATACATTTAACTGACATATTTGTGTCACCAGTCTGGTTTAACGTCCGCTGAGTGAAAGCCGGGAGAAAGGTCCTTCTCACCACGGACTGAAGGCTCTCACCTCACCGACATGTTCCCAGGTCTGTTGTTGTCAGTCACACTCCCCCAAACAGCGGTAACCTGTACCGTCCTGTTCAGAGTATTAATGGTAACGATGTAGGGTATTTAATATTAACGACCACACGCATGTTACCGAAATAAAAAAAAAAGCGCACATCAATGCACAAGTGTCAGCAGGCAGCTAACGTTAGCTCGCTAGCTTTGACAGCAGAACACGCTCTTGTTGGCTGCTAACGCTAGCTCGGGCCGGTCAGACGCTTACCCCGTGGTCCAGCATGTCTGCCACTACGGACTCGGTAGCTGTCAAATACGCTTATGGTCGAGGCTTGCGGTATGGATGAGCAGTTCAACCACAGTTGTTTCGCTATCAGCAGCGGCTTAAGACGTAAAGCGCCATGTCATCAATTGTAGAAAGTAAAAATATCCATTTCCGGTAAGCATTTTCAGAACAAAACTCCTTTTTGCTTTAATTGGGGGACAGCAAACGAACATTCCCGACAATTATTGCACCGCAGTGTAATTACGACCTCATAATGAAGATTGTCTCTTAAAGTAAAGTTATTAGTTATTACAACAACTATTTTTAAAATAATCCATTACTTTAACATGTTCCACCCTAAAATTTAGATAAAGCCTAAGCTTGTTTGTCCCCATGTCTTTTGATGTTCCACTCCGTATATGTGCGCTGCCTCTTCAGTCTTTCTGTTTCCAAAATGACTTTCATACACCCTATCAGCACATGGTTTATTTGCAGCTATATATCTAAAAATTCAAGACAGAAAGAATAAGATCATAATCAATAAGATGGCGTCTCACTTAGAGATGTGAGAAGCTCAGCCATTTGTGAGGAGCTTGGATGGAGCCGCTGCTCCTTTGCGTTGAAAGGAGCCAGTTGAGGTGGTTTGGACATCTGGTAAGGATGGCAGATGGAGAGATAGGTGGTGGAGAGATAATATCTCTGCACTGGCCTGGGAATGCCTTTGGATCCCCCAGTCACAGCTGCTGGATGTGGCCCATCAAAGGGAAGTTTGGGGTCTCCTGCTGGAGCTGTTGCCCCCGCGACCCGACCCCGGATCAGCGGTTGAAGATGGATGGAAAATGGTTTGTTCACTGTCTTTTTCAAGGTGTGTTTCTTCTTACATTTATTTATTTAAATCATATCTGAGACGGGCGTCAGCATTTTATTGTCATTTCTACCTTTATTGTCATTATTCCATTAAACCTGTCAAGTTTTCATTATTCTATTACTGAAAAATAACACATACAACATTTATATTTGATCTACAATAACCATAAAACCACTTTATCTCTCCTCTTACATTATTAAAAATGTATTCATGTGAAAACACCTCCAAACCATCACAGCTCACGGTGGCGATTCATCTTTGCAGTAAAGAACGTTTTGTACGCAAAGGAAACAAGTCAAAACCCCAAGTAAACATGAAGTTTCCTGCGAACAAAGCAGTTCAATTCAATTAATACCCCAACATAATATGGTAAAATCAACAAACCACAGAATAAGTGCACTGGCCGCGTAAAAGGCCCCGTAAAATGACTGGAGATTAGATGATGTTTTCCCGATGGCTTAAAATAAAATATCTGGCTGTACATCACATGCCGAGAGGTACGTCACGTCTGTTCCAGTTATTTATCAAAATGCTCAAGTTCAGCGCCAACTCTGTGACCAGGTACGCTCTAAAATTGTTCCCGATGTGACTGAAGAAAGCAAATGGGCAAAGGCACTCCGAAGATGTCGCCTCTACTTGTTTATGAAGCACTCGCAGTACAATCTGGTCCACATCGCGTCGGATCCAGAGGGACACGTTTCTGGTTGAAGGTTTGGTTACATGAAAGCATTTGAACAGGTTTTATTTAATTATTCAGGTTTTATTTTGGGTCTCTACTTCAGCACGTCTTCATGCTCGAACCCCCCACCCTCCTCCCACATGATCATTTTAGTTTCACTTTTAGCATGTGCATGTATTAAAGCTCCGTGTGAGTGTCATCTTTTTACATCTAGCCCCATATGCAGTGTGCTCCGATTGGCCTCTGGGGAAAATATGGCACACCTCTGCTAAAGTAGCTCCATGTGGAGATGGGGTGGTGCAGTATTTTCTAACGAGCCTGCATGTGACAGGAAGGGGAGACTAGCAAATCTCAGCGATAACTAATTCAATAAGACTACACTGTTACACTGTACATAAGGGAGTCGTTCTCGTGCCAATACTTCAATGATGCGTGTTAGTTGTGGCATTCAATTTCAAATCATGAGCTGCAACCCCAGTCAGCCCTTCAGCTGAACTAAGGCACAACTTAACAGATGGTTCACAATAAGTCATGCACATGAAACGAACAGCGGGTTCTGCCATTGTTGTAAAGTTAGTCGGTTACTCGGACCCATGCAGAGGAGCAGTGACCAAGCTCTGTTACGTGATGCATCGATAAGCTTGTTTTGGTCTCCTCTGCGTTAAGCGGGCATATGGACCAGGTGTGTTTTACAGCGGAAGCATCATGGGCCAACGAGAGCAGAGCACCGGAAGCTACAGAAACAAGTTAGTCATTGTCCATGTTGGTAAGGTCACCGCCTACTGCCCTGCAGCTCAGAGGCTGATGAGCCGCAGGCAGTGACACGCGCTTTTATGCCCGGCCACAGCTTAACCCGGATCTAAGTGACTTGTTTTCGCAAACAGCCCATGTTACTATTTGCAGTTTACACAAGTTCTAAATAGCAAAAGTGGAACAACTGATGTGTCTGAGTGTGCTGCGATCGCCCCTGGGCCGTGATAGGGCTCCTTGCATTTCCACATTCGTAGTCACAGTAAACATGTTTAATTTCAGTGACTACTGGGAAAAAAGCTCCTATTCTTTTGGCAATAGCTTAACATTTCATCATAAACACGTTTGATAGAGCAGGTCAGATCGTACGGACAGCGCGTTGAAATGCCAATTCTTAATTTCGAGATGCTACATCATCCCTGCCGTTGTCTGAACGGACTTAAGGGAAGAAAAGATTAAACCAAAACGTCACATGGAGAATTACAATTTAGGAGATATATTGATTTAAGAGCATCAACATTAAGCTTAATTGAAAGAATAAAAAATAACCACACGCAGTGAAAGGAGCTGCTGTAGAGGAAAGAATATGAATAGACAAATGCAAATGATTCAAACCAATAGGGAGGAAGGTAAGGATTTACAAATCTCTAAAACTACATCGCAATCTGTAATCTCTAAAGATGTCCTGTCCAACAGAAACTAAGCAAAACGTGGGATCGAGGCCGGGGTTGGCAGATTACTTCCAGGGACCGATTTTTCCGTAACTTTGATTCAAATTTTGCTTCTTGTTTTCTGTTTAATCCATTATGTATAGAATGAATTCCAAACAATCAAGACTTTCATTTGGGAATCCCCTTTTCTTCAATGGTGTTATTTATTGCACAGGAATTTAACTTGATCATGAGTTTAAAAATGGAGTATTTTAAAAAATGTCTCTTGCGTTATATATCAATGGCCCTTTCTGTCTGCTATTAGCAAATGTTGTATTAGATATTTGTTCTTTAATAATAAATGTAAGTGTTTCAAGGTTCAAGGAGTGGAAGTAAATGCTTTTAATTCATAAGTCACAGAGACACTTGTTGCGGTGTTTACATATCTTTTTTACAACTCCATTTGGTTACCTGAACACAATTGTCAGTATGTACAGGTGCTATAAGAAGAAGGCCTTTGGAGTGAATGTTCTTGAATACTATGCCATGTGCCAGTAACTACAAGACAAAACACATGCAGGAGAATAGATTATAACACTATAATAAAATATAATAACACTCCTAACTCCCAATAACTGTATCTTTATTTGAGACAAACAGAGAGCATGTAAACAACATGAAGGATTACATATAACACATACTTTTTCTATAAAATACTTGTACAACAAAGTTGATTTCAAGTCATAAGAGTTTTTGTTTTGTGTTGTTAAAAGCAAAGCATTTAAAAGATGTGTTGAACCAGGTTTAGAGCCTAACAAAGCACTGATTCTGCAGCTGCATCGAGAATTATGAAGCAGATACCAGAAGACCATATTGTTCATTACCAATTCCTAAGCAAAGAAGGAAAACCATAAAAATAATGTATAAAGTCGAGCATTGAACTAAAGGTACCATCAGTAATTACTCAAAAAGAAGTTAATTGACTCAAATAAAATTATGCTATATTCCGTTGCGAACAGCGTGGACTATATAAGCAACAAACAATATAGCAACCAATAAACATCCATTGTGCACACAAATTTCACACATATGCATTTCACCCTTGTTTGCTGTCATAACTAGTTGACTTCTATTTTATCTTGTCAAAGGCCGCTTCATCATGGGATCTGCAAGTCTTTTTCCACAATATGGGAACAACTCCACGCGTACCCCAACAATTGAATGGGGAGCAACAATACACTTCTTTACTGGAATACAGAAATATGGCTTAATTTCAGGATTTATTAAGATCAGTTAGAGTCTAAAAGTCAGGTCCCATTTACAACAAATAATTAGGATCAATAAATAGCCAGCGTGTGATGAGTAGAATAATAAAAAAAAATAAAAAAAGTATATTGGTACCGTGTATCAAGTCCAGGCGGAATCATGATTGTTCTATATATGTGTTGAATTCTAGCATTTGTGGAATTCAGACAAAGTATCAATTGTGTTAGAAAAAGAAAGAACAGGCTGATTACTCAGGCCTAAATCTCTCAGAAGCCCCCCTTGTTAGCCCATCGCAGAGAACCATTCAAAATATGACTTTGATACGGCTTCTCTCATGAACCTTCTTGTGTCTTGTGTACCAAGCCAGGCAGAGCATGTGATTCAAACCATATTTACTTTTGGCACACAGAGTTATACCCACAACGCCAATAATTAGGCTGCAATGAGAGTTTGCTGTCATTGAAAGGACTAAATGCAACACTTTTTCTTACACGCCATTTCATATCTGCCCATTTCTCTTGCCATGCTTGAAAAATGATCTTAGCCAATGAATTGCAACATGACACATTATTTTCTATCCAGCCGTTAGGAATATTGGAGTAAATGCATATATTTTTACGATGAAGTTGCCAGGATGGACACCACTCTGAAATAGCTAGTGAAATGGAAGGCTCGAGGGGAGGGCATTGGTATCTTCAAACATTTCCTGTCACAGTGTTGACAGAGGCAGGAAGCAGGACCTAAATGCAGAGTTCATAGAACAGGTACTTTAATTAAACCAATAAGCAGATGCCAACGGGCAAAACGCAGGCAGGGCTCCAATGGAGACAACCGACAAACAAACAATGACAATGACCCCTCAGAAGGTGATCTGAAACACGAGCAGTCTCCATAGATGGAATTGTGTCAAAATGAATCACTTTGCCCGACAGACCACGCACACCGCGGCAAAAACTTTAACATATTTACAGAGGTTTTCAGTCTTCTTACTCTACTTCCTAAATAGTGCATATAGCATGAAAAAGATGGGCTGGGGACAAATAATATATTTCTCTAAGAACTGAGGGGAAGTTTAGCCCAGAAAATAAGAGTAGATTTAGACAGCGAAAGACTTGAAGACTTGAAAGTACTTGATTGAACGAGAATAAAATGCTTTATTATAGACTTTCCCATGACTGGAAATCTTCCCCAAGATTTACGCACTCATCAGTCACGGTTTATGTCAAAACGCAGGCCCCTTCGCAGACATTCTTGATGCTCCCCTTCCGTCACACCCCGAAGCACCAGGAGCACAGGACCAGCTCCCGGAGGGTTCTGCGCAGCTCGTGGCTCCGGTACGCGTAGATGAGCGGGTCGATCAGCGAATTGCAGATGATGAGAATGAGGAAGAGGTTGAAGTTCCGGAAGAAACAATTGCAGAAGGGGCTGGTGGGGCAGGTGAGGGTGAGGATGAGATGGAGGAAGAACGGCCCCCAGCAAACGATGAAAACCCCGAGCAGGATGGTGAGGGTCATGGCCCCCTTCATGCTCGTGGATTGGCGCCGGTTTTTGTTGAAAGCCACGATGCGCCTGGAGTGCACGTGGGCCAGGTAAAACATGTGCAGGTACAGCGCGGCGTTAAACACCAGGGTGGCGCAGAAGAATGTGATGAGGCACACAACGACGGCGATGTCGGTGTGGTACACGATGAAGAAGATGCTGGAGGTGATGCTGGCCACCCACACCAGCCCGATAATAACGACCGCGCGCCGCGTGGTCATGATGCTGTGGTAGCGCAGCGCGTAGAAGATGGTGATGTAGCGGTCCGCGGCGATGGTGCACAGGAACGAGAGCGAGGACACCACGGAGCTGCAGATCATCGCGTCGATGACGTTGTCCAGGTGCTGCAGCATGCCGGGGTGCACGTCCATCAGGCCGTGGTCGTTGAGAAGCATGAAGATGGTCTCCACCACGTTGCTCACGCTCACCAGCATGTCGGACGCCGCCAGGCAGCAGATGAAGTAGTACATGGGGGAGTGCAGGTTGCGGTTCTTGAAGATGGCAACGACCACCAGGATGTTCTCCACCAGGCTGATGAGGCCCAGCGCCAGGAAGAGCTGCTGCGGGATGCGCGTCTGCACGCAGCCGAACGAGGTCCGCTCTCCGACGGTGGAGTTCGTGTCGTTGTCCTCCACGAAGTCACTCAGCGGGCTGAGCTCCATGTGGTAGATGGAGGGGGCAAGACGGGACCTGTTGGTCAATTCCATGCTTAACCGCTGTAGGATAGATTTACAGGCCTGTGAATGCTGGATTTTTACTGCAGTAGTGTCAACGAGCAAGCAAGTTGTCAAGTTTTCAGGTTGTTTTTGTGGATGTACGCAGACACCACAGCCAGTTGGAAAGAAAGCCAAAGCGAGTTGTTTAGTTATTTGATCCGCTGTCAAATATACACAATGAGTTATTACTTTATATTTTGGCCATTACATAATAACAATTAAATAAATACTCAGTCGAATGAATTCCCCGAAGTTCGAGCGCTCGTCCGTGTGAAAAGTGCGTCTCCGCGCGAGTTTTCTGCTTCTTTATGGCTGCATCTCATCCAGTAAGCAGATCCATCAATTTCCATCAGAACTTTGCTCTCATAAACCACGCGTTTCCCGTCTCATCCCCCTCGCTATCGAGTCAGCCCGCTGTGCCCTGGGAATTGGACACTGTGACTGTGTTGGACGTCTCTCAGGGGGATGCAGCATCCCGAGAGCCCGACTCCTCCTCTCAAAGAAGCGTCAGCTGGCCTGTGCTTGAGTCTCGGTACACATGTCTGACACATGAGGACGGGGGGGACACGCAATTAATTTTTTTTTTTTTTTTTATAGTTGAAAATCGCAAATGACAAATTACAGTCTGTACACATGCGACATCCTCCATCCAGAAACCCTCACATCGGCACCGGAAAAAGTCCCCAAAAAGTGATAGAACCCCTCTAGGGGGAAAAGGGAGGACACCGGGAGAACATCAGAGGAGACGGGAAAACTCTCCCGGGATGGACAGACTGCGGTGTTCTGCTTAGTATAATCTTAATCTTTTCTTTTTTTTAATGTTTGAAAATAAAAGTTCCTATTTAACTTACGGAAGCTGTTTGATTTTAAAATAAATGCTGACAGTGATTGATTATCTCTTAACAAAACACCACGCGCAGTCAGTCAGTGCGTCAAAATCCCTTTTTGATCATCGATTTTTATTTTAAAACTTGTTTTTAAAGACATACATCCATGGTTTCAAATGTGGCTCACTCCTTTGGTTTCTTGACTTGGGTTTTCAATGTTTTCTTCGATCCTTATGGTTTAAACAGTTTTAAGTGATCCAAATTTAGCATAAACACTGTTTGTTCTTGAAGTCATGCCGCAAAGTCATCACCATGGAGCTGGTGTGGATTCCTTCCCTAAAGTCACACAACACATGTTTGTAAAGGAACAGGTATGATGTACATGAGCCTGTTTACCATTTGAGTTTCACTGAACTGCAAATATGAACGGATGAGGAACAGCTCATTAAACATATATTTGGTCATCAGCTTATACGTTGGAAACTAAATGTGGCTGAAAAGTCTTGAATTTTTAAAACTTAATTTTAATTGCCAGCATGAGGGAACGGTTCATTGATTTAATTTATTTTATTATGAATTTCAGAACGTGATAAAATACGCAATAAAAAGAATGAGGATAATTGTTCCAGTTCATGAAGTGTTTCCATGTTTTACCTTTCATAAAATAGATCTATATAGATCTATCGATTAGTCACCTGGCTGACAAACCATTTACCACTTTGCATTGGTTTGCATTGGTTTGGTTTGCATTGGTTTGATGATAGATTAATAACTACATTCTCTAGTTAAGAGTTTCAGTTTTTAAATTATAATAACCCTAAGTATTACAAAAACATGTAAAGTTGTCACAGTGGACTCTTTTACAAGATCAAATCATTGCTGGAGGAGAATTAGCAACAAATACAGCATTTAAAAATCAAGCACAGTCACACTGTCATCATGTGGCTCGCCGAGGAACAGAGTTAACGCACGAGCAGCTAGAGGTTGATTTGTTCATTGTCTCGAGAGGACATCTTTAGGTTGACTCCAACTTAATTGGTTTTGTAATAGCGAAACCCCCAAAGAGATGAAATCAAGTCTTATGTCTACATGACATTTTTCTGGCTGGAGGTTTGACAAGAAATCAAAAAGGTCGTCTTCTTGAGACGAGATCCTTCCTTTGGACAGATGAAAGGCAGGTGAGGGCGCTGCAGGCCGTCAGGCCAAGACATTATCAAAAACACAACAGAAGATCTGGGAAAATGAGGCACATGAGGGAAGTTGGAATGACGTTGACGGTCTTGAAAGAAGTAGTTAAAAACTAATAAAATCAAACTATCAAACTAAAATCAAATTTAGGCAACATTTATAAAACATGCGTCATAAGCACTTAACATCACTTTGACAACAGAACAAATTCAAGTAATTTCACTGTACTGTTTTATTGGTTGGGGTGAGCCACAAATGATCAAAAATTAGCCTAAACTAAAAGTGAAATGTGGAATTGAATTTGCAGACAGAGGAGAAGTGAGGGAGCATACGAGTAGGACAAGTAGGAGACAAGTAGGAGTCCAAGAAAATGTCATTAAGTGAAAGGACTATGTAACCATTTAACCAACAATCTCTTCATTAGATTAGACTGAAGAACGGAATTCCAATATTGGGATAGTTTTGATTTAGAAAATAAAAATTATGTTCATGGATAATTTTTAATAAATCAAGCGAAACTCAGAACTTAAATCTCATCGAGTAATTATTTCCAGAAATAACTTTGGACTTTTCTAAAATAATGGAATAGTTTGAAGCACTTTTAAGCTACCATATACATTTATGCTGCAATTACCACCCTTTCTTTTGAGTGCCTTGTCATACTGCCTGAAAGTCCAAAACGAGAGGAAGAACAGAGTGCGGCTCACTGACGAAGGAGTAATATCACTATCAACTTGAGAGTCGTGACCAGTTGTGTTTTCTGACTCTATTGAAAAGTTCCCCATGCTCCAAATTATCTGTTTAAGCATTTTGTTTAAGCTCTTCTTCAATCTTTGTTTTTTGATAACTGTTTAAAAAATAAAATACAGTTGTTCATCTCTTCTCAATTATTAGAAACCCTTAAACATCATAAAATAGTTAATATTTCTCAATGTCCCCATTTCTTCCTCCTCTGTCCCCGCCAGCCTCAGTCCCACTCATCCTCGTCTCGGTAGGGGTTGTCCTCTCTCGGGGGCTCCTGAAACCTGATGTTGGCCAGCATGTCCCTTATTGCCACCATGAGACGATTCACTTCCTGGTTCAGCTCCTGTCCAGCTCGAGCAACTTCCAGGTCGTCCTCCTGCCTCAGTCCGCCCTTATCAAAAAAGAGATGTTGGTCAAAATACAAATATCGGACATGTCATTACTTTCTATGTCTTCTTTTATTGAACACCCTTGACTGTCACAATATTCTATGGAATTCATAATAATTCACCGGAACCTTTTTTTTTAAAATAAAGTTGTTTCAGACACTAAAATATTCTATTGGATGATTACAGAAGTAACAGAAGACCAACTTAACAACTTTAATCATGTTTGTAAAATCACTTCAACATTAGTGTACTGACTTAAACCAGATAATCTTGTTGCGGTGTTATGATCACAACATGATGCCGTTTGTAGATATCTAACTGTCAGCATTAATAAAGAACAATGTGCAGCATTATTTCCTTTAGTCTTAACCATTGTTTCTTTTATCTGTATCAAATCTTTTACTCTCCGTAAGTGGATAACATGATCAGGATGTCTGGTAACTTTGAGCATGCATAGCGGACCCACGAGATGTTGCATCTTTATGTGGGGGCAGTTAGATTTTGAAGCACACTGACAGCGGACTAGTGATGAGTTAGAGATAACTCCATCTTTTGTGTTGTCAAAACACCATGCAAACTTGGTGGCTTTGAAATATTACAGGACTTGAAGACTGTTGTGTTATCACAGGGATCTTACAAATAATTCTGTACGCAAGTTAAATTCATCAGAAAAAATAAATGAAATGCGTCCAGTGGAAACGGATTTAGTCTAGTAGCAGCTCTCAGGCCAATCATCAAATTGTTAGTTATTGGACTAAAAAAAAAGGCCTCTGGAGGCCTAAGAAAAATGATGAAGGCTTTCTCTTCCCAATAGAATATTTTCAAAGCAGATTTTGGGGTAAGTGTACGAGTTGTGCATAGCATCACAATCCTTACGTGCGTGAGAACAAACCAAGAGGGAATTGCATTACAGCATTACTCTATAGCAGTGGAGAACCACAGTTACCCATTAGTGCACCACGTCTTACACAGGGATGGTTTAATACAGATTGTCGGCACCATGAAAATACGACTGTCTTGAAGTCTTTGTTCACCGCAATGGGCAACTACCGATCCATCTGAAGTGGTTAAGTACATTCTTATCTCCCTGTCCAGCCATTTATAACTATTTAAGATGGTATTTAACTCTTAATGACTGTTAATCACATTATGCGGCAATTTTCTACATCATGGGTTCCTTTGCAGAGTCCTTTTTTATACAGGATTCCTCTTCAGGTGACTTCACTACGGTTTGCTCAACTGGTTGACAACTTTGAATTCACAAATTATGACAGATCCACAGCATCACATTTATAACATGCATGAAGTCTGTTTGAAGGCCTGATTGGCGTTTGTTATATATTTGGGGAAGACAACCATATTGTGAATCTTTCAATAAAACTAAAACAATTTTCCAGAAGCATTTGCTACCACCTCCATTTGACCTAATCCACAGAACTCACCTGCAGGTTGAAGTTTGGCAGCAAAGACCGGAAAAACAGCGACAATGTACTTTCATTGGTTGCACCAACATGCTGCCTATTTACACAAACACACATGGACAAATATGATTTTTACATAAAAGAAAATTGCTGATTTATCGCCTGCTGGTTTCTACAGCACAACATTTGCTTCCTTTTTGACCGTTCAATGGAATGTAGAATGCCCAGGTGTACGGCTCCTCCGTTACCTCTCTGGTCGGGTGTACGACGTCACCGAGTCCAGTGGAGGCAGAGGGTCGAATCCCATCACAGGCTGACTAGTCACCTCCTTCGTTTGTCAAAACACAGATACAAAAAAACGCATAGACAATGGCATGGGTTCAGAAAGGTGATCAGAATTATTTGGATCCAAATATACAGCTTGAAACTTAAAACAGTGTGAAACCAAGCTCACTGGATTTTTTAGTTGATAAGTGTGGTTGCTATTCGTTACTTACGAGAGGCAGACTTGAGGTGGCCTCTTTGATCTCAGAAAGAAGGACGTGGCGATGAATGTTCCTTGGTGCGCACTTGTACCTCTGCTTTCTGATAAAGCGCGGGGGAGGAAGGTGGGGGGGGGGCAGGGTGTAGGGGGGGGGGGGGGGGGGTGGGGGAGTTATGTGAATGCAGGAAGCACAACTGCAGAGAAATATTTTAACAGAGCAGCTAAACTAGGTCTCACTTGTTTTGGCAGTCATCTACCAGAGGGTCTTTAGCGTCGACCCGACAGCAGCACCACTTTCACAGACTGTTCCAACCAAAGCATTACTGCTGCCTCCCTCCACATGCTGTGAGTCCTCCCCACATACAGAGCCGTCAGTTCAGCCAGGGCCGGCGGCTGCCTGAACACAGAGATAGTGGGGTGAGTGTTTGTTTAATGTTAAGGTAACGGAAAAGCAAAATGGATAGAAAGCGAGGGGAACGATAGGCCGTGAGCTATGAAAAGGGTTATAGCAATAACATGACAAATGCTCAGTAAAAAGCTACAGTAAAATAAATGACACAATGCTTTATTCATAAAAAGGAGTTAAACAGCCTGATAAACAAAACAAAGGAAGGATACATTACCCAATCTGGCTCTTTGGGCCAAAGAAGGCATGTGAGCTGACTGTGGCATCCGGCTGCACAGTACACAGATCCAGTAGAGGAATCAAGACTGCAGAACAAACACATTCATAGCAACATATGTGGGTCAAAGTACCTACATGTTACGGACTTCACTGAAGCAGATGACATGTCATCACTTCTTCATTATAGCGATCATTAGTCATAGCAATTAGCAATGTGAAGAAGTGACTGAAGGGCCAATCTGTTTAAATATTTATTGACTGGCAGTCTAACCTCCGGGGAACATGATGAGAGCTTTCTGCAGCATCTGGTCAGCTTTTTCTCTTTCTTTCTCTCTTTCTTTCTCTCTTTCTTCAGGATCCGCATCTTCTTGTTGACTAAGATGGAAGTGACAAAGTGCGGTGGAGAATGCAAAGTTTGGCAGCAGGCCCAGATTTCTGTGCATCTGAAATGCAAAAACCCATCATTTCTGTGTCAGTCGATGAATTGTATGGAATGTTTTCAAAGGTTAGTGCAGTACAAAACAGATTCTCAGATGACTGACAAGTAGAAAGCGAAGATCCACGAAACAAGAAAATTGTACATCGATCAACAGCCAGTTGATTCAATCTGGTGGGGAATTTCTCCACAAAGAATAACGCTCAAGCATTGGTAAAATCTTGCGTAAGGCAGAGATGAGTTCCTTGCAAACGGGTCACGTAGCATGAAGCATGCATAGAAAACGACAAACCAAATAATTCAATCATATTCAACCAAAGACCAACACAACAGATTAGTAGACCCATCGGCGGGAGATGCAATCCAAATAAATGGGAAAAAGAAACCGGGAAAAAGGTAACTATTGATCAGGAACACATGCATCGGGTCGAGTGACACATATTGTGGTGTAGCATAATATGAATTTGTAAAGTGATTTGGTAGTGTAATAATGAAATATTGGATTAGTGCACGGTCTTTAGGCTTGATAGTTAGGCACATCAATGCCGATATCTGAAAAACGAAAAATATTCAAGTTAAGCCCGAAATGATGTCACTGGGACGTTGATCTTTGACCAGAGCAGAATCGGCTCATCCTCGAGTCTCGGTGTGCAACAAAGTTTTCCCACCAGGCATTCCTAAGATATTGCCCCATGTGACAGATGTGCAGACAGATGTATGCACAGACAACTCAAGATGTAAACCCTGAGGCCATTGCTGGGACCTTGTCGAATGCACAAGCAAAAATACCCTGAAGTCAATGCATAAACTGACAGGCCACTAATATAAGGACTTTACAACATTAAAACTTGAGCAGTCTATTGGAGCGGTCTATTGGAACACAGACACTTTACCTCCAAGTCCTGATGTAACTGGAGGAGATACTGGTACTCTCTGGAGCGCAGTGTAAGAAAATCAATGAGCAGGAGCATGCAAAGTGGGTCAGCATCGGGGTCCAAACTAAGTCCGGGACAAGAGCAAAAGTAAGTGATTAGAACAAGGCAAAAATACACACAACACATCCATCAACTGGATCCAAGAACAACTAAAAGGGTCTCATTCGACACTCTCGGCTGAAACCATTTGTTCATCACTCTGTCTTTAAAAGGCACTGTTGGTTCTAACTGACATTTGGCTTCATCTAAAACGTTACCTTTTTAGTTGAAATCAATCATGAGACACCCGATGTAAGAAAATCCCACTGCTTTTCTATTTGCTTTCAGAGTAAGCTCCAAAGCTTTGCCTGCACTCCGCTGTGCACAAGCTTTCACTAACAATGATGGTGAAATTGTTTTTCTGGTTTTCTTCAAAATCCACCTGACACTATCAGAGCATGCATGGTGATATTTAATACGATTTTGTTTTTTTAAAAACAACATAAAAAGGGGAAAAGTTCTGAGCACTGTTTTTCTCTAAAACATAACATTGACAGTTTTAAAATCAGATCATCATGAGCCAGTTCTGCAAGCAGATTCTTCTTGGCATTTGAGGCTGCCAGTGATTTACTCACAACTGATGAAACAGGGGCAGCAGTCAGCTTTTATTCCTCCACTGCCACTTTACAAAAAGACCAGAACCTAGCTGACAGTAAGGAAGCCAGAGACTGATAGAAATCAGACATAAGCATTGACCATAATTTAGTTGGGACGTAAAGTTCAGGCTGGTGCAGACCGATGGCAGTGAACATTTTAGTGTGTGTGAGGCATTACTCAAGTGTACTTTGTAGCAACAGAATACCGAAGGTTACGCGTCACGCGTATCATCATTAGATGACTCCTGGCCATATTTGGCCGCCAGACCACATTCACGGTGTGTGACGAACACTCAAGCCTTCAGGATGTTGACCAAAAGTCTGAACGGGTCTCATTAAACACATACGGTAATAATATAAATAATCCGGCGATAACGTCAATCTGGGGTGAAAGGATGAAAAGTAGGCTGCAGACTTCTGGGCGCTGATTGGCCCCGACACGACGATGTTCTATTGTGAAGATCACAAGATCGCCTTTTCTTCTTGTCTCACTTTTTAGATTTCACGGGCTTATTTTTGTAGGAAAAGAATGCTGTAAAACCATGTGGACTTTTCTGTATGACATTACTTATAGAACCGTTCTACTCTAAAACTTCTCTGTACCTCAGAATAAGTTTGCAGTACTCCAAAGCCGTCCGAGGGCAGCCTCTCTTTTCCAGGAACATCATGTGCTTATAGAGAGCCAGATAAAACGCCCTGCAGACCAAGATGATTCAATTATTCAATTGCTCGGTCATTCAAATACAATTTCAGTGAGAAACAAGATTCTAAAGTCACAGATGACTGACGCAAAGCAATGTGGCGAGCAAAAGCAAAACAAAGAGGAAAAGGAAGTTACCCACCTGTTCTCGGTACGCAGATAATCGAGTCTGCTGGTACCTGATGTGAGACTGAACAGGGGGTGAAAGGCACACTCGAAGCTGTAGATTGCCCTCTCTGGAAAAACAAATGAAGAAAAATCCATCATTCACTTTTATCCTCAACAATAATCCTAACGATAGCATTTCAACTGAAGCATCTGCACACTGCGTGCGGCACAATGCACACACAGCAGTCCTGGACACAGCTGTACAACATTGCAGGTGCTGGGCAGGTTAGTCATTATAAACTTATTGCATGTTCGGTATCACCAGCACTTTATCGGTTGGTACCTGGGTCATTGCTGGAAATTAAACACATTTTCAGTCTTTGGTTTATAATTTAATTGATTTACAAAAGTAGCGCATTATTCTCACCAATGAGGTCCCTGGCCATCTCCTGATCCTCCTGTATGCGACAGACATCAGACAGCTGCTAGCAAGGAATCAATATGGTAGGGGTTAAGCTGAAGCAATGCCTGGTGAGAAAAAGGAAAAAAAACAAAGACACAATAGAGAAAATCATTCAACGGAGGAAGAAGACATGGGTCAGAATGTTGCATCCATAAATTATTACACTACAGATTTCTATTTTTAGAACTCTGCCGCCAGACTGGTTTATAACAGTTAAACAATACAAGTTCAAGCATAGTATCTTCAACTCATTAGTACATGCGGACAGCGCACTTTTGAGCTCTTTGAATGGACCTTTCAATTTTCAAACCACAGTGGTCATTGAGGAGACCACAGAAAGATTGTTTCAGGTCAATTCAAGAGTTGAAAGCTTTGGATGAATCAGGAACATTCTTGCCACCAGTCACACAGATTCTTTTACGTAACCCAAGCAACAGTAACTAAATGACACCAAACAGAAGAGCAGAAATTAACTACCACAATGTTGTTGGGATCCATAGACTCAACAGCATCCAGGAACTTGAACTGCACTTGTTGGTACTGCCGACCATGTTCAAAGGTGAAGTACTGTGTGCCTTCCTTTGACTGCAGTAGCGTCATTGAGATTCCTTTTAAGATATTAAACAGAGTTTACACATAAGGAAGGACACAAGAGGATGAAAACAGGCAATACCTATCAACACTGATGAAGATGAATAAGAGATTACATTAGTGGTGAGTTCTTAGGATATAGCTTTAAAAAAAAAAAAAAAGTCTGCAGCATCTGGTCAGCTCTGTTCACCTAAAAGACTTTAGGTGAACCTAAAAAAGTTTAGGTGAATAGATGAGGACCAGTCAGCCAATGTAGTGTATTGATTTAATTTAACATATATCATGACACAAATAGAGTGAAGCAGATTAATTCATGATGATCAAAATTAAAAACACAACAAGATGCACTTCAGATGACTAAAAGGAGAAGCCTACCTGGACGGCTGAAACGAGGCCAGCTGTCCTTTGGAATCGTCATCCAGGTGCTACGGTGAAACTGTCGGTTTCTCTGTCGTGGTCTGTCCAAAAAACAATAAAAATGACACAGGAAAATACTGCATTCACATACACAGTGAGGGCCATTTACATCGAAACAGTCTCATAAATACTTTATTGAATTTTACCTTTGTTCCCCCTGAATAGCTCGAGCCCCAAAATATCTCTTCAGCTCCGTTTCTGGGTTGAGGTTCCTAATACGTAGACACAAACAATAAAATGAGGTGGCTAAATGACGACATTAGCGAGCTGAGGAAACACATTCCAGGAGAAACATAGAAGGTGTTCCATTTAGATGTTGTGTATGAATGTAAAAACATTGAGTCATAAATCAAATAAAAGCAATATTACTACGTTGACTGGTAACCAAACTGAACAAACGGCCAAAACTAAAGGCTAATATCAGCCCAATCCAGGGCCCATAGTTTTTGAACGTCATGCGTTTAATTGGTTTGTCTAATTTTAAGGTTATCAACTTTTATATTTTAAATATATGGTACATGAAAAACATATTTGATAAAAAAAACATTATCCTTTATTTAATGTACTACACTCTGTGAATGATATAAGAGATGTGCAGAGTTTCACACAGTTATCAGCTGCATCACTGAAATCAGCAGCTCACATGACATATTTCTATCAACGCAGAAAATTTTGCCTTTGACAGCAATTTGAAAAGGTTCGCCCTGACATCACAGGGCTGTGTGGCCATATACGTCGAGAAGTTTTCCCCTTTTACAGTGCTCTGTTGATTATGTGCATTGCATTGCATACAGAAAGCCTCTAAATAGTTGTTTAGAGTACATAAAGTAAGTGAGGTTACGGATTTGGCCATTGCCAAGTTAAGCAATGTCCGTTGTGCACTAGTTAGGGCTATTTTTTTGCTGTCTAAGAAAAACATTCAAGTATGAAACAGCTTACATTATTTATAACAGTAACCAATGGACCAAAACACTACTGTAAAGTCTTGTTTACATTTAAACGTAGAGATTAACGAGTCGGGGCTGTGACAGAAAACTGAACAAAGAAATGCAATCCTGTCGGAATCCGTCTACACCAGAGATGTTGGTCTTCTCACCTGTGCTCCACATGTAACACAGTTCTTCTCTCGGAGCCGCTGCAATCCTCATTTTGCAAACTCAGATCATTAGACTGCTCCAGATTTTGCAGCAATAAATCTATATTATCTTCTGGTACCGCCTGCCTGAAGTTAATTATAAAAAAAGGGATGAGACCATGTTTAAATAGTGTAATAAAGGCTACAGAAGATACAGTTTTCAATAAATAAAGCAATGATTGCTAGTTATTGTTAATTTTAGTAATCTCATTCTAGAGCAGATGTAGAATACCTTCCAAATAAAATTACCTGTGCGTCTTCTTCTGATGTCAGTTTTGTCTTTTTCCTTTTCTTCTTCTTCTTTTAACCCTGTCTCCAGACAAAGACTTAAAAACAAAAGAGATTACAATTTAATATAATGCAGGACGATGATCAGGTCAAAGATCTGGTTCAAAGAAAGACATCTTTCTTCTCTCATATCTACCTTTGTAGATGTTTCCCCTTTGTTTTTAGTTGGTTCCTCAGCTTCTTTGTTATCGTTTTTTCCTGTGCCATTTGTATCATTTCCAGCTGGCATTTCTGCTTCTTCATCAGGTGACATTTTCTCTGCTTCAATGTCTGCATCACCTATCTAGTAAAAATAATACATGAGGGTTTGGTAAGCAAGAAAAAACGTATCCTGAAAACATGAGAAGGGCATAACAATTGCCAACCACTAAACAAAAATAATAAGTGTAAAGTTCAGATTTAAGGCATTTAAACTGCTTCGTACAAATCAAATTAAAGCCATTATAGTATTAAAAGGGCTTACTGAATTCAAACGCGACTTAATTGGTGTTCAATATTCACTGTACTGTCCACATGTTGATAAAAATGAATAGATACTTGTCTTTTAACAGAGTCAGGTTCAGGATCATGTGCGGATTTGTTGACAAAGTCTCCATTTTGGTTTTATGTAATTTAAAGGTTTGTAAACATGTCTCTGGTACAGCATGCATGACTTTTTTAGTCAGTGTTTTTCCTAAGGTTGTTGTTGTACACTGCTTCGGACAAACAGTGTGGTATCTTACTTAACGTTAAACCTTAACTTAATGTGTCAGTTAATCTTAGTTTAACGGTTAAATGAGCTAAGCTAAGCTAAGGTGACGTCACGGCTAGCTCGAGTTAGCGATGTTTATGAGACCAACGCAATTTTACAGGGTCATATTAGAAGTAAAGTTCGGCAAGTTACACGTTCTCCTTACCAATTCATAGATGTTGCTGAAGTTCTTCTGAGCCTTATTTTTCTTTGCCTTTCGGCCACGGTCTTTGCCATCAGGCGGAGGGGAAACATTGGCCGAGTCCAGCTGCTCCTCCGAGCTGTCATCCAAAGTTAAATCCCCGAGGTCCAAGGGCTCCTGACCCCGATGTTTCCCTTTGAGCCTCCGCAGAGCCCGGGAAGACATTGTCCACTGCTTATACGACACATACACGTAATTGAAATATTACCGATTTAGGTAGTAACGGCACTAACGTTAGCTAGCTGACCGGCTGTGTAATGAGTGGCAATTCCATTGGTTGTCCGTTTTTTCTTCTTCTTCTTTTTCCCCTGTAAATGCAGTCTGGGTGCGTTACTGCCCTCTACAGGACTAGATGGAAAAATGCACCAAAAAATAAGCTTGTAATGTTATAAACAATTCTACTCAGATTGCGCGTTGTTCTCTAATGCAGCAGGAGGTGGCAGTATTAAGTAAATTCATTAAAACCCTGATTTCATTCAACAAAATATCATTGTTTTATGTTTATGCTTCTAATAACGAATGGTAATACTGTAATTCCTTGAGTGAAATGTGGTTTTTGTAACAATACCATAGAATGTTTTACACAGGTTCATATAGGTGTCATATATAAGTGATGCTGAGTGACAGAACCACAAATTAAAATGGAGAAGTATTATTGCGCCTCTCTAGTATCCACACAGAATACATCTGCTTAATAGATCATCTGTGACCAACTAAAACAAAATCTACCCGACGATAGAAGTGAATGAAAAAAAACATGCAGAACTTGTTGGACAACCTAATAGATTAATTATTCACACATTACATCATAAGCCAACGAACAATGGCAGTGTGACAAGGAGACACTCAACAAAGCGTAAAAGAAAGAAATGGAATTTCCAACATATTGTAACGGTGTACTGTGAAACTGTTTGCGAAAAGGGGAACTTGCCTATTTCTTAAAATAACCAGCCATTGGACACAGAACATCCAAAACCAGTACAGAGCATGATTCAAGGCACAGAGGGCTTTTATTTACAAGACATCAAAATACAGGCAACAAAATAATGATAAAAGCCCAATGTAAACACCCTGATACAGCCCCAGCCCAATATGTCAATTTCATCCTATAAACATGCCTGTTGCTGTTGCGATTAGTTGACCAAGGAATACATACATACACAGTGGTTAAGATAAGATCAACATATTGTAAGAGCAATGCATTGCAAAACAATACAGTGGATGCAACGCAACTTCATATATTTTCTGGTGGTCAGCAAAAAAAAAACAGGCCTTGGTTTGCGCTTTTATAACAACAGAGCAATACATACCTACAGTCACCCACAGTCTTCTGACTGGCTAACCTTTGTAAATGGTTGACAGCTATAGCATTTACATGTGTTTTCTGTGGTAACTTGACTTCAACCATCTACCTTTGAATTCTCAATTATTGTGATAAAGAAACATTTTTAGTTCATTCTCGAGATACAGAACTTTGTCTGGGCCGACATGTAGTCCGGTCATTGGCTTCAGAAAACCAATCGTTTGTCCAGAATAGGAAAATCTTGTGACGTCCCACTGGCACTGGTTTCGATATGTTTAATTGTACAAAACTCTCAGACAGACAGGGGCAAACGGTTAAGGAGATGATGGATTTAACTGGTTAGTTAGTTAGTCTTTCACAGGAACGGGGTTGTCATAGGCCGCTCCCTCAAGGTCCTCTACCCGTTTCCTGCGCGGCTCATGAGGAGGTCTTGGCGGTGGATTCGCGGGAGGTTCGATGCCTCCGACGGGCGGTCCTACTGTGGCCTTCCTTGGAACAATTGGCTCCCAGTGTTCACCTCGAATAGCTGCCTGTAAGCAAGAGGATGACAGCAAAAAAAAACAAGGCAGGAAGATCAAGTAAAGAATGCTTCAAACCGATTGTTCAAATCCTAACAACTCTAAAAGGAAGCATACATAGCCAGGGCCTTTATCCATGACACTCATGGTTGTATGCACAAGTATATTGAGATTAACTGTGTTGCATGATAAACTTTAGGACTTTAGTAACCACGTAGTAATGTTGAGGAATCCAGGCACACCCCAGCTGTGTCACATTTCATAATTAGACAGCAGTGTCTCAACTGAGGAACCATTATTAAAAGGATCTCTTCCTTGTTGTAATTTCCTTCCTTCGGTCCACTGGCCACATACTGCCTTAGCAAACGACTTTGTGAAATATTACCTGCTATAATTAGAAACTGAACTTACTGCAAGGTAGATAATGCTGGCAATGCCGAGGCAGACACATCCAAGGACAGTTGCGAGCATAAAACCCCCAGGCACACAGATTCTAAGAAGGACAGAAGAGAATTTTGAGGACTCAAGTGTCCATTATTGGAGGGACACTGTGAATGGGAGGAATGCAGTCAGCAAAGGAAAGTGACACATGAACTCACACAGCGTGTAAAAATGCTCTGACATAGTAGTTCCTCGTCAATGGCCCAAAGGATTTCACACACACGGTGAAGCAGTACTGACCGCTGAGGGGAAAAGCAGAGGCAGAAATGAGCAAAAAAAAGAAGCTCAAATCACAGAAATTGACGTGTAGAATACGACCTACATACAAACATGTATTTTGGAAAAAACATCACTTACGTTCTCTCCACACTTGTGCCTTTAGCCCTCTTGCTTCTGGGATACTCCAGCAGACACACAAATGTCCCAGCAGCACTAATGATCTGTCAAGGACCTTCATTTTACAAGGTTCACTAGTCACATAAGAATAAAAGCTAATTTAAGTAAACAATCTGTGGCTGCGAGAAGGTTTATTAATACTGGGAAAATTGTAAGGGAGACATCATACTATAGGAATATGGTATGAATGCCAGAAGAAATGTGTATTAAACTAAATCATCACGGTTTAAGTATGAAGGATACATGGCATAAGCAGCAAACTGCCAGCCCCTGAACTGTCCAGCCACCCCCACAATGCCTCCAGTGAGGAGAACTAAAAGAAGGAAGCAGGAAGTTAATATTAAAACTTTTCACAAATATACTCTTGATGAATCCACTCAAAGAGACTACCTGCGTTATATCACTTTGCCTCTGAAAGGCTTTTTAATGTCATTAAAAATACACTTGATTTTTTTTTATTGAATTAAACAATACGTTTTTTTTATTAAACTCACTCAATAAAGTTTTTTTTTTCAATCTCAGAACATGTTTTCATACTCACTGAGTCCTGCGGCCAGTGCCTGCTCATTGGCCCACATGGCCCACTCGATTTTCCCCATAGCGTTCACTTGTTAGCCGCCCTGCAAACCGCTGAACCTCGCCACACAGCGACTCACAGATTTGATCTTTTCTACAAGGAAGAAGTGCGGCATGTGTGAGTGTGTGTGTTTGTGTGTGCAGACTGGGAGGCGGGGCCACGTGAGCCTTCCCCATTTCAGTCGTCATTTCCTGAAAGGTGCAGAAGTCCGGAGGAGGGACTTCTGAACCAGTCCAACTCACCCAACAGGTAAAGATAAGAACAAACCTGGAAGCTGACGAAACTTAAAATTAGCTGGTTGTCAACTAGTTAAGAAGTTAGTAAACACAACTATACAAAGAAGTTGCATTATTGCCAGATTCAGGAATGATCTCATGTTATGATTATTAATTCAAGGGATTTTCAAAGCACATTTTTAGTGCTTGATGGGCTATTAAGTTCTGAACATTTCAGCTTTTAAAGTCAAACACATTCATTTTAGTTTCCCTACTTTGCATTGGTCCCTGACAAAACAGTCTTAAAAAAGCTTGATATTGTAAAGTGACAAAAAATACCATACAAGACAGGGCTATATTGACAACAATATATTTTATTTAGTGTTACAGAATACAGTTGTCAAAAGTTAACTACGTACTGCAGGCCTGAAATTCGATTTTTGCAAGAGGAAAATTCAATAAAAACAAGCATTCGAATAGATTGTAGGCACAATCATTTGCTCCGGTAGAATAGAGAGCTCAAGACCAGCTGCAGCGGAGCTGCATTCATGAGGTTGTGTGTTGGCTTGTTGAACAAGTGAGTCAAACACCTCTGAAACGATATCTACCTTTAGATACCGAGGAATGACAGGTACACCAGTGAAGCTTGATAATCAGGAAAGACACATTAGCGTCCACAATGGTAATGAAGCCCTGGTGTCTGTGATTTGTAAAAACATAAACAAATGCAAATTTGCAATCCGCTTTCTTGTCCTCATTTTTATTCAGTAAAATTTGAATCACAAAGTTTTCTTGGGCCACCCATCAGATCCGAGGAGATGCTCAGTGGGATCGTCCAGAACACGAGGGCCTGGTCCAACCTTCAACACAAAACACCCGAAATACATCTTTAGTAAGTTTGTCTGTGTTCGTCCATCCATTCAGTTCCTTTCAGTGACGCAGAGGAACTAATCTATATAGTACATCATGTGCCACAATTTTCAACTGAAGTAGTGCAACACAACATTTACGTAACCACGTGTTAAAAAGGAAATGTGGAAAGAAATTCTGACGCGTTTCACAATCTGACAACTCGTACATCCCATCTTTGTGCAGTCTTAAGACGCAATGAAAAAGATAACATTGAAGTTTTGTTGTGGTTAATGTTTATAAAGTCAACTGAAAAAACAAGTGAGCCACAGAGTGATTAGATCGGCGCTCATGAGTGTACCTTAGTACTAATAACGTAGCTTATTCCCTTTGGCAAGGGCTCGAGGCCAATAGCCTGTCTCAGCTCCCCAGAAAGAGCCACTTGCTCAATGGGGAGACCCATTACGAACCTGCAGAGAATAAAGAATCATTCAAGTCCAATTTCAAGAGGCAGAAGCAAACCCACCTTAATAGACAGTGGTAAACAGCGTATTTGAAGCAACATGTGACGTGTATATGAATATCAATTATGTGTTCAGATGAATTCATTCCTCTTTTTTTAATAGTAACTTTCAACTCACTCTCCTCCATTGGTCTCTGGGGGAAAGAAATGTTGAACTGCCTGAACAAACTCAGGAACATGCTGCTGTAGCGTGTAGATCACAGCGTTGGGTCCCGCGTCAAAAGTGTAGGCCAACTAGAGGGGAGTAAGGAGACCGTAACCGTCATCTAAAGAGTGTGAAAACCACCCCACAAGTTTCACATCTCCATTACACCAGCTCAGAAACACAGCAGCGTGACCGCAGGCAAATTTCTAAACACAAGAGAAAAAAAAGCAGTCACTTAGTAGCAGCAATGCAAAAGGGATGAGGCTACAGTTCTGTGTATGTACGTGGTACAAGACAGATGAATAACCGAGTATATTCGTCATTTGTGTGTTCGCCCTATTAACTACAAATCGTGTGCTGCTAACTGATATTATCCAAGTCATTTTAGATTATTTTTAACGCACACAGCTCCATGTTTCCATGTATTTATGTATTCTATTATGCAGAGAAAATAATTAATGAACCGATAACCCATTATTTTAATCAAATACACAGCTATCACTATTCCAGGACGAGGACCACATGAATATTTTCCCGCTCTTTCTCAGAAAATTGCTCACCCTTGTCTCCTTGTAGTGTCTGTTATACCGATGCACCAAATTGATAACTTGTTGAGACACACTGTTAAGGTAAAAGATGGGTGGGTATGTGTCGAGGCAGGTTGCATGGAACTGGTTACTGTCCTTCATCGTTAGTTCAGCAAATGCAGCAAAGTCCCTTCTTTGCACGGCTTCAATCATCTCTACCATCCGGCCTGGGACCACGGCGTCGGCTCGGTGCTGCACAAGGAAAAGTTGAACATGGGCTGTCCTGTCAGTCGCAAGGCAGTTAGCTTAAAAAGCATTATAAATTAAAGTAGTCTCCAATTATAGCAGGTTGATGTTAAACACTGAATAAGTACTAAGTAAATTAATGCGAGTACCTTTAAGAGAAGGCTTGTTTTTACACTGGTTTGCATCCCAGAGGTGCTGCCCACTGGTTTCCTCTCTGCACTGGCCTAAGAAAAAGAATCAATTAATTCTCATTCACAGAAGTAAGAAAAAAAAGAAAGAATACAAAACACCATCCGACTTTCACAATACAGTACAAAAGGGCCAGAATTGAACTTCACATCATTCTGTCAGTCTCTCTAAAGAAAACACTCAAACTGACCTACCACTAATACGAGGACTCTGAGCTCAGGCCAATGAGTCTCTGGCGCCACCTGCTGGGCTAGACTATCCTTGCCATTGTCTTCCTCTCCCATGATCCACTGGACAAACCCTCCATACATGCTCCGGCATGCACTCCCGGAGCCTTGCCGAGCAATCTCAGACAACTCCCCCTCCACGCCAAACACCCGGGCAAGAGCGTAAACTACAACACAACAACACGAAGGGAGCAGGGCACAATGGATCAAATATCAGACACACACAGGTAGTATGGTTCTTATCCCAAGATGAAAATCTGTAGCAAACTCACACACCTAGACAAGCAAATCCTGCAGCGGAGGAGGCAAGGCCGGCGGCGGTGGGGAAGTCGTTGACAGAGCAGATGTGGACTTTGTGAGACAATCTCAACGAATCCGAAGCGGGGTCCCCGTGCTTGCTTCTCTTCCTTGCAAGTCGTCGAACTAAATACAGAAACACAGAAGACGATGACAGGCCGGCCCGCTGTGTCTGGACCTCAGGCTGTGCTTTTTTTTTAAGAGGAACTAACAGACAGGACTCACTTTCTCTCAGACACGACTGTAGTCGAGGATGGGTTATGTCCTCCTCTTTGCCATTTAGCCATATTCGATCTGCCTGAAATGACCTGCTGGTTGCCACTGTTGTGGTAGTTTTCAGCTGAACAGATAGAGGAAGGCGGTTTGATATGAAATTGTAGCTGTTGTGTCAGTAAAACAAAGCCAGATTAGAGTATGCAAGCATCAAGTTCTGCGACTAATACATGACACCATCAATGTAGCCCATCTAGGCACAATTCAGTATCGTGATATTTCATCACACTCACATTGAACGTGGAATACAGATGCCGACACTATATTCATATCCCACAAACTCTTTCCAGTAGGACGTCACAATGCACGAAATGGAACAAATGTCTTTAATTATCTCATGACTAAGCCCCTTGATTGAAACTACCCGGTTTCGATCAGAATTTAATTAAATCAGTCTTGCTCTTCAATATTTTATACCGGAGTGTTTATGTGAGGTGAGCAGGTATGCATCTCCATCGGACGTTTTGCTACACAGGTAAAGGTACAATACCTGGTCTTGATGCAATGTGACGCTCAACGATGAGTTAATGGGTAGAATTAACTCTTCATTTCGCTTCCCCCCTGGAAAGTGAGTTTTAAACAAGTTGAAACAATATGGAAATTCTTGACACTAAATCCAAAACCTTGAGTTTCTGCTGTGCACATGTTACCACACCGGAAAAGCATGTTAGCTGATATAATAACTGAAGCAAGTTATTACATAAGGATAAACTGCATCGAGGAGATACTTACAGTATTTAATGACAGCTATATTCACAGGCGCGGTGCATGTAACTGTGTTTGGCTTCTCCATACTTTCCCAATGTATAACTCGTTTCTAATGCTACAAGTCTAACTGTAAACCTCTAAGCGTCTTAACGTACCAGACCGCTGTGCTGTTCACTAGTTACTAGTTAAGCTAACGCTATATAGCCTCAGTGTAGACTTTTCCGCACGGTGTCCTCCGGTTGGCTGGTCTTGAACATGTGGCTAACACTGCGACCAATCAGAGTCGGGTTATTTTGATCGAACATTCAGACGAGCCAATGAGACATTATCTGCCCACGGTCGTGCGAAATGGGGCAAGAGGAGAGGCCATCCCACGGCAGTGTCTCTGAATTAGAACAAATCCATTCAGCGGGCAGGAAAGTATGAATACAAAACAAATCTAACTACCTTAACATATTGAACTTGTATATCAAAAGCAGTGGTAAGATAAGAACATGTTTAAAAAAAATTAAATGAGGTACAGTCAGTGCCAATTGTACTTGAATATTTCAATGACTTTACACAAATTAACTCTACATGTTAAAGACAAAATTTGAATCAAGCATAATGATGTAATGATACTGTTCTGTTCTTGCATTGAGCATTATCAAAACGATTTGTGTGCCTTAACCATGGAATCAAATCTGAACAAATAACAACCTTTCATAAGGGTTGAACTCTATTTCATAACTGAACATTTGATAGAAGAAAAACAAACATTCAAATGTAAGACTTTCTTTTTTTTTAATGTAAACCTTTAAACATGTCAGCAAAATGAAAATATCAAAGTGCAACAACAGAACTCAAACTGATGCTGGCCTTAAAAAACAGAAAAAGGCTTTGAACAATGTGGATAAAACGGTTTGTATTTTATCTATCTTCTTGTGACTGAGAAACCAAAGTCAAACATGATAAAAACAAAAAGGGAAAAAGTGACTATAGAGAGGAACTAGAGGAGCCGACCGCTGTTGCTGTCGGGGGTGCGACACAATTACAGCAAATTTGTAGCAACTTATCTGAAAGGAGATCGCAAAGGAACATCCTATTTGACACCGAGTATTCTAACCCCCAACTCTTATGCCACAGGGTCAACTCCACTTTGTTCTTCCCTCCTGGTGATGTAGTTTCCAGAAACACACAGACGTCTGTGTGGCATACCAGGATTCAGTAAACAGGTCATAGATGTTGTCAGAGTCTGCGTGAAGTGTATCCTCTCCAGATTTCTTGGCTTGTTCCACGGTTCCCATTAAAAGTTAGTAACCATCTTCGTCATCATCTGAGTCCATCACCCTACGCCTGTCAAACTGACGAGTACAGAGCAGAAGGATGTGAGATGGACAAGTGACTGATAACAACGCAAACCCAGCCAACATTTTATTGGAACTTACTTTGACTGTCGTCTTCTTCTCCGTTTGCTGACTCACTTTTTCTAGAATCTCAATCAAGCCTGACTCCGAAATCTGTACAAAGAAGAAATCTACTGGTCACATTTCTGGCATGAGGAATAATATACACACACTGTATTCAAGCATCAGAGATAAACGTCCTGACCTTTCCTCCCAAAGATCCAAAACGAGCCATTTGAATGAGATAGTTTTCAACTGCACTGGCTTTCTCCGGCTTCACCATAGCAAGATTGCTCACTGAAAAAAAAGGAACAATTGAAAGGCATTTATTTCTGTTCATCACACAATACAGTTTCAAAGAAGCACTAGACCTTTACTTTTTTCCCTACTTAATAACAGGAGTCTCACATTTCTTGAATGTTACCAATACATTTCACATGAATCACGTTGGACATTTCGACAACATTTTGAGAACTGCCGTGCTGGTGGTGACTAGGCTTTATACAGTGTTATCCTGCTACTTAGAAAAGGTTTTAAAAGGTGTTTTTTCTCTTGTAATTAGTACCATTTGTAATATCTGATTTTCACATACATTTATGTTTTTGATGCCAAATAAATACATCTCACTAAAATGGAAGGAGTCTCTGTGTGCTTGTTCTATTTTCTCAAAAAACTTTTCAATTGACTTCATACTTGGCAAGTGTATCGCTCTCTGAACATTATTATTATTTATTACTAGTGCGTTATCTATACACTGCGTAGTCAATGGCCAGTTGGTACGCTTTGTTCGCCGGCAATGTTTGAGTGAGCTTTCGTGGTTGCAGCTATATCATTGAAGGTGAAATGCTCAAGACAAAAGGAAGCACTGTGTTGAGTGTGAAGTTGTTTGAATTAGTAGTTTTTGAGCGAGTCGTAAGCAGCAGAACAGGAGGCCAAGCAGTCAGATAGTATTTTAATAAGAGTTTGATTGATTTCCAAATGGATTCCCCTCAACAGGCTAAATAAATCTCTCAGCATACTTACGTCTGGCTCTGGCAGACTGGTCAAGAACTTGAGCCAAAATAGAGTTCCTCATGTCTTTTTCTCTGTGGAAAAAAGTAACATTACCAAATCAGCACTACGTACAATCGTCTAAGTGAAGGACTGAGACCAGTAACATGAAAACAGAAAAATGCTTATTTTACACTGTCAAGCCATCACATCATCAGCTGAGTTACACAGTTAACATCATCTTAACTATTAACTTTACTTTCATGTATCAAGACCTAGTTTTTGCCATCATCTCACAATAATGTACAGATAATTGAGTGCATATGTGATCTTGAAGTGTTTAAGTTAACACATACCTTTGTTTGGCCTCCTCCCCTTGCTGCTGATTATTAGAAGAATCCTGAAAGAAAACGTTAGACAGCGCTGTCACATATAGGTCGTATCTCTGCATTCATCCAACAGGCAGATGCATAATCAGGGGAAATATTTCATACAATTCCAACATCCTAATTTCTCATCTGTAAACATATCAACTTATCTATATAGACACTACAATTCACATTCATTTGCAGCTTCATTGATGTCCAACAACTGTTCCATTTTATTATACAATGTATTTCGGCATCTAGGATACCTTCCATGTTATCTGTTTTATTAAAAAGGTTCTAAATTGTTAATATTATATTATTTTATATTATTATATTATATTATTTGAAGAGTTTAGTTTCTATTTTCAAATATCTATTTAGTCTGACATGTCTCCATCTTAATACAAGTTGTGAATTAAGCATATATAAACTGCAGGAAAGTCAAGGGACCTTTCTACTTCTTTCTTCTATACAGTTATTTTGACATTAGTTCAAATCCCACATGGAATGCTAATGCTCGAATGGGGGAACACATCTTCTTAATAAATAATTTTGGGACAAAGATACTTTGAATGCAGCCGTTGAGTCTGTTGTCCACCTTCTCATTCAATTGAGTGAGGTGTGTCCGAGCTTAATTTAGTTTGAGATATTAATCTCCTTCTTCGATGTCATCGCAGTCATTGTCAGAGGGGTGTGAAAGGACTAGCACAAGATGGTGATTCATGTTACTTACTACTGGACTAATTACACAACGTTTACACTATCCTTTGCTTCCATAAGTGGGCTCTGAACATCCTCGGAGCGACAGGTAAACTGGTTGACTTCTAGTAACCGCTTTAGCAACGGTTAGCGGGGAGCACACTGATCTCAGTCGCTCCTTACAGGGCGACCGCAGACACGCTTCCTTTCCCGTTTTGTTCTTACCCCGTGCTTTGCCTGTAGTTCCGCCATTCTCTGCCGCCTAATTGCCTCTAATTCGTCGTCTGCCATCGTTAACAACGACGATATGGACCTAATAGATTGGATAGGGACGAAATAACGGCATAAAATGCAACCTTAACTCCCAATTGAGACAAGGCCCTTCCTCGTTCAGGGGAGTGTAATCAAAGCCGAAAACAACGAGCCAACTCTGAGGCTGAAGCAATCGAGGGCAGAGCTGAGGATCAGATAAAAGAGGTTGTAAGGACTCCTAGTGGACAGATTGTTGAACTGTAGACAAACAGTATATTAGGCGTCACAGTAACACACAAGGGAAATGTTATCTATTTTATTTGATGGTATTAGTTTCACAAAATTGTATATTTTGTCAGTTTTATTTAACATAAGACCGAGAGTGAGTGCCGGTTTAAAAAAAAAACCCACTTGCAGATGCATTTACATGAATCTTTTTAAAGCACCAAAAGAAAGAATGGAAAAAAACAGATACATCGAATGTACTATGTTAATTAAATCAGTGTTAACTTTCATTTGTTAAATTTCATATAATGGTATCCAAATAAGCACAGTCTATTTGATTAATCGATTTGTGTAATCGATTTGCCAATACGACAGTTCAGTTGGGGCAGAGATGGATGTTCTTGGTGGAGTTTCCCCGGTCTGTGATGGGACATCACACTTGATTTCTAGCTCCCTCTGTATGTGCTATAAGAGAAACGACTCAGGAGCAATGGGACATGGTGCTTTTGGCCTGGGTCATTTATAGTGAAGACGATCTGCAACAAAATACCAAAGTACCAAATTAAATAGATCAATGATTGTTAACGGCATTAGACTCTTAGAACGGCAGATGAAAAAACCTTTACGACGTTCTCACCTCAACATACGGGTAGAAGCAGGTCTCTCCCATACTCTGCCAGTACTGAGCAGTGTCAAAATGCAATCTATACACCCCAGATGTAAACATTTGTGTTGTTATAAGTACCCGGGCATCGTCCATCAGCATTAGTAATTCTGTTAAGACAAATTATGATTTAAGTCAAATAAGTGCAACTGTAACTTCTTGTGAAGAAAAATTGTGATTTGGTTATTGACTGTTTTTTTTTACCCAGTGGTTATCAAACTCCATGCACTAGTCGAGGGGTCTTGTCGATGGAGACTGAGGGCCATGTTGGCACCAGGGACCCCCATTGCAGTGTTCAGCACATGGGTGCTCAGGGGACTCGCAGCGCCTGCCATCGCTGTGATCTACACAACACGAGTTCAAGATTTTCAAGTGATCTGCTTAAATCTAAAGAAATGACTGTTGACCACAACATAAAACATTTCAGAATTAATTTTGAAAACTGGCGAAAACAGGAACATTTATGATTTATTTATTTTTTCTAATGCGAGTCTTCAAGTGAGTCTGCAATTTATTTTCATATTAAAACACTGAAAATAAAAGTAGCAAATTGTGTATGAGGGCTGAGAAATAAGTAAGTCAAAAGCTTTTGGGGTAAAATACATTTCCATGCCTGTACTGTTGACTGCTCCTGTTGCTCCTTCTCTTACATTTTTCTAAAGTAATCTCAGTCAGAGTAGCTATATAATGCAATACACGGTCCATACAACATGTTTAAAAGAACATTCTATTCTAATGAATAAATTTATTGTGTAACAAACCTATTAAAAGATTTGTGCTTACCTTATTTTCAGGCAATATATGACCCTTGAGCTGCTGCAGCCTGTTTACACTCATGTGTACTGTGAAAAAACTGGGTCAGAGGTTTTAACCGAAAAGATGTAATTTCATGGTTTATTAACGGCATCAGATGTTTGTCATGTTTTCCTCTTGGAATTGTGCACACTGACCTATTCAGAAAGACATTTAGTTCTCAAATGCTTATCTTTCTGTCAACAGACGAACGGTTGTGCAAGAGCTCCTTTTGCCACTTCGGTTTCTGCACTTTGAACTTTGTGGAAATGGATGACAAAAGTGTAGACTTATTAGACCAGCACATAATACCTCCCCTTACCTCCTCTAGATGTAATGCATATAAATATTGGGGAATGTGTTAAAGCTAATTGTTGGCAACAAGCACAGCTCTTAAAACACATTAAAAGATGGCGAATGTAATATCAGCCTACTGAATTATTTCATTTAAAATACATGTGTATTTGGCTTTGATTCTCGTTTACACGCTCTTAATCCTAAAACGGATATGTGCTTTCAGTATAAATATAGAGCATGTCAGAAAACTATCACTCTCTACGAAAAACCCGTGAACTTCATCAGGGAAGGGAACTTGTTCAGTTTAGAGCAGTGTGTCATCATTAGAGAGACTGTTCTCAAGAACATGAATTATTCTTACCACATTCCCAGATATGATTTGACGGTTTTTAGTTAGCTATCATGTCCTATTTCCACTTCCAATTTAATATTAAAGCCGCGAGCGGTTGCGGTTACACACACACTTTTGACATGTACTAACATCATATTAATATTGCAGCCGTCCTCAGGAACAACACACACGATATGGATGGTAGTGTTTTGATTTCTCCCTCCACTTCGGTTTATTTGTGAGTATTAACGTTTTTTAAGCAGTACTTTCCACATTTTAGGATCTATGACCATATGGTCTCTCAAAAAAAACACACACTTCCATGTACTGTATTTATACTCAATATGAAAATACCTTTACTACTGGGACTGAGTATTTCCACTTGGCTAATCTGAAGAATGCAAACCAAAAAAATGTAACACCATAGCATAACATCATTGTTTTCTTTAAAAAAAAGACAAGAGAAGTCCTAAAGCAAGATTCAAGTCAGACAGTTCAACAATTACGGTAAAGTTTACAACCCAATAATATGTGCATCTTAAACGTGCCAAATACATGATGGAAGACCCTAGTAACATTTCATCAACACATTTACAGCATACTGATACAAGCAGAAAACAACCTTTCAACTGAATGATCAGCGTTACTCTTCAGTCTCTCAAAGATAACCGTTGTTAACTTTGTCTAGCTAAATCCGCACATCATAGAAGTATACAGTGAATGGAAAGGGTGAGCTGAGCGTCAACAAAAAGCCAGATTGAAGTTTAAGAGTGTAGCGTCTTCTTTTGTTTTCACAAGTTTTGCTTTTAAATGACATGTGATATTCCAGTAGCTTTTGGAATTATGGCATTATTTAAAAATTATAATATTTAAGTATGTTGTTAACGTTGTGTGTAAGTGCTCTAGCTTCATTAATATTCTCGGTTCTATGTTGTAAGTATTCTGTAAGTATTCTAAGTTATCTTATTCAAGATAGAATCATTTCTTGGGAGAAACTGGCGAAGCAGCAGAATGTTGCAGCACCTCTAGCAACATTATTAATCTAAATTATTACCATATGTACAGTCTGATGCTGGCATTTGCTGCCTGACAACATCAATTTCTAAACTACTAGGACAAGGTTTAAACGTGTCTCATTTGGATTCATTCTGTAGTGTTAGAATTAATATTGGAAACTAGGTATTTGTGTAGACCCTCTTATACAATTAAACAGAAATAACTCCTCAGGACGGGAACATAAAAATATGAATTCATTACTGTTCATCCAGTTGTCCTTAATGATTACTGACTCACTCTCTCAGGCCAACCTGACAAATCATTACTAATAAGATGTCCTTGTACTTAATGTGTATCTACTGTGTCAGTGTTTTATTTTGAGTTGAAAGCCACTTTTGTGACACAATGACATACATGTAGCGTGTTATCTGGTCATTTGAGTGACGGCTATTCTTCTCCTCTTCCATGTTTGGCACTTAGTACATGTATTCTATGTCTTCTCATGTTCCTTCCTCATATTCCCTCCTCTGGGTCAGAGCTGTAGTTGCTCATCTGTAACAGACAGACAGACAAGAGTGAGGGACAAAACAAAGAGACATTTCACTGAACTGCAAGCTCAAAATGACTGAAGTGAAATTAAATGACTACATACCAGTGGATTAATGAGCCCTTGTTATATTAACTAGGTCATTTTAATACTCTGAGATGCATTATTTTGTTGTGTGTGCTTGTTGTGAATTGTGTATTTTGTGTGTTGTCCTTATGCCAAATTCCAAAAGCACATTTTCATTTGAAGCTAATGTTATGGACAATAAGGAAATGTGAATCTGAAGGGTGCTGCTATAAATGGCCATTTCTTAGAACACATTTTGCATGTAAGAGACATTTCCTGTGTCTTACTGTTATTATTATTGTTGTTATCATCCACAAAATGGGGCCCTAGCAGACACACTGCTTTAAAAAAAAAGGTTGGCAGCATTAGATTTAGGACAACAACAGCTAAAGGGAAATCCCCTGCTGATTCCCGGTTTAGTGCACAGGTGCATTTACCGTGTGGTGTTCATCGTCCGGTTTCTCTCTGTGGATTCGATGGCGGGAGCTGGGGGGAGAGAGGGAGGAGAGGGAGTGCTCGGGGCTGCTGGCAGACAGAGCGTACAGCGAGCCAGGCTGGACTGTCCTCTCTCAGGGGAGATCCTGCAGAGCAGAAATAAACAGGATGCAGTTCAGGCGTTGAGCTGAGAAGAAAATGGTTCCTGGGGTTCAAAGACAAAAACGCCTCTCACTGTCTGTGTACTTCATGCAGAAAACAAGAGTGGGAGTGACAGGATGAAGGACAGATGAGGAGATAGCAGGGGGGGGGGGGGGGGGGGTGGGGGGGTAAGAGACAACAGAGCGAGACAGTGACAGGCAGGGGAATGAAGTAGAGCCTGAGATAAATGAATATAAAGAATAGAGCTATCCATCGAGTAACAGAAGTTAGAACAAACATGCGGTGATGAATATGTGAATTGCAGTAGCCACGAGACCTTTTTTCGTTTTCATATGCTATTTGTAAATCTAGTCATTCAGACGGATCCCTTAATGCCACTATGTTAAAAAAAACACGACAGAAGAAGAGAAAAATAGAGCCCTATAGGATGCCGTGACAATGGAGAAAACATGATAACGTGCCATTTAGGGTCCCCTTAAAATAGATTAAAATGCAACGCTGTGCCACAGGTTGCCCTGCATGCTGAAACACTTTTTGTGCGCTCGGTGCCCCAACACACGCAGCTGGTTCCCTTCTATCCACCCCGGCCTCTCGCAAAGCCCAAGTCAGTCTCTGCGTTTGCTCAAGTTGTTGACAAATCTTTTCATGCACTGCAAAACGTTTCTTATCAAGTCACTCCGTATGCAGTGCTGTGTTTTCCTTAAAATAATAACAGAAATCTACCAGCTCAGGGATTTTCTAATGTCAAGGTCATTGTTATTGATTCTGGCGCAGCAATATGGCTTCCTCATCCTTTTCTCAACATACAGACTCTTGGATCTCAAAGTTGATTGTCAGTGAAAATGTTCTTATAAATCAAGGAACATTTCTATGAAATGATAACGCAGTATCGTCTTGTTCCTTTGCTAAATCCCAGCTGCCGTTGGCAGAAAAGCCCACATGAGGGCAGCAGCAACTCTTCCCTCGTGCACACTGATCTGTGGTCGCTCGAAGTCTTCGATACGTCTTTTTTAGGAAGTGTCGTCGAACACATTATTTGTTTAGCATGTTCCATAATTTGCTCACATCAGTAAATCCATTCATCCGCAATCCTTTTGATAGTGGCCTTGCTTCAACTTTCCAAAAACCATCAGTGGAGGGAAATAATGAATTAGTCGGGTAGAACAGTAGCGGGTCTGGTGGTGCAGAACCATTCCCATCCCCCAGTTTTCCTCTGCCACGCCAATCCGGAATAATCCCGATTGGGGTTGTGACCGAAAAGCGGAAAAGTGGCATATTGCCAGATTCCACCTAAAATGTTTTTGATTTGTGAATAGCTGATTTCGCCCCTCTCTGCTTCCACTGTCTTTGTGAATGAGTTTCACCTTTGCTGTCGTTCCTCTCCGTGTCCATTTTGTCAAGATTGTCGAGCAGCCCATCGATCTGTGTCTTTATCAGAGTCAGCTCCTTTTTAATCACCTGCAACTCCTGCATGCCCACTGCAGGGATGAAGACGGTGAGAATGTAAGGAACACTAGGAAATTAGAATACAACCTGAAAATCCATTTAGGGATTAGTTAGAAATATTGAGAAATGCACATATTTGCTTTCTTGCAGAGAGTTAGATGAGAAGATGGATGCCAGAGAGGTATTTACCATCTCATTTAACTAAAAAAAAAGCATATTCACATAAAATGTGCAAGTGTTACTGCTAAGTATTTACTAAAGCGACTATGAAAGAACAAAAGTTTCACTTTAACCAGCACGCACTGAATTTTCTTTTGTTTCTGAACACTAAAACACACAAAAAGGCATCACAAAAAAGGGGTCGAAAAAGTGATTGAACCTCAATATCTAGAGGTCATTGCATGACTTCGGTAAACTACACAAAGAATATTGTGCATTTTAATAAAAAGCAAGAGAGGCAAAACATGACGAGTTTTTTTTTATGTAAAGAAGCATTCCCCTTGCCAGAGTTTAAACTAACGGAAGCAATCTGCATCATCTAACGGATCCTTTTCTCTTTACTCCAGCCATATTACTCACGCCTGGCTGTGGATGAGTTTGTGGAGTGGGCTCTGGAGCTCTTGGAGTGGGTTCTGTCTCGACTGCGCCTGTTCCCAGAGGAGTAGGAGGAGGAGCGGGATCGCTTGGCCAGGCCCGGTCCGACGGGCAGAGGCGACAGCGATGCCGGCACACGTTGGTAGTCATACGCCCTAAAGATCAGAAGGTAGAATTTTAAAACCACACGTCTAAGCCACTCGTATGTGCTTGCAGGCATTTTCTAGAATTTTTAGGAAGGTGTGCTGTAAAAGAAGGAGATCCTGCTCACAAGCATGAGATGGCACAGTCGTCCTAGATGTTAAACTTAAATATAATAACTTTGACTTTACTTAAAATAAAAAGAAAGTGAAATGTGGAAAAACATGTTTATGTTCCCTCAAAAATATGTATCAAAACTCAATGTACTCATGTTGAAAACATTCAAACCAAGAGAGGGAGAAACGAGATATTAAAGGAAAGCTGTGACACTTAAAATAATCTGATCAAAACACCTCATAGATAAAAAGGGACATGTATTTTATATTATTTAGTATTTTACTTTCCATCCCTGTTTCTGTCTCTCTTGCCTCCTCCCCGTGGAAGGCTCCATGTCTCTAACTGTCACTGAATGTAATTGGTTCTGTCAGGACCAATCAATAGCTTGCTGCCAGGCGTAGTGCTGGTGACATGGGGGGTATCACAGTCAAACTCTATAGTGCTTACAGAAACCACACTGCGAGTCGTTTGTGCCTGTGTGCATACGTTTCAGTAGGAATACACGTGATGCTGTGACTGACGCAGGAAGGGATTTGACCTTAACACACACAAGGACCAGGTGAGAACGCAGCAACAGGCTCAGAACTAACAATCCGTTCAGCAAAGAGAAAAGATGAACCCCGACCTCTAAATCTAAATAGGACTATGTTATTATTATTAATCGTAGCGGTGACAGAGGTTTGGCTCAAAGAACTCCTATTCAAAAGGATAGCCGGGTTTTTTTACTGTGGAGACTAAACTAAATAAAGACACTTTTAAATAGCATTACAACACCATAGAATTAAATGGAAAGCCAATTTGACGGTCATATATCCAAATCAAATGATGACGTGGGCCGTCGATTTTCTACCAATTATTTATGAATTCACTGTCATTTCTATAACTATTTTCAGGAATTCTCAGCTGGTTCCAACAAACTAGTTATAATAATCAATCAATGTGGCTTGTGTCAAGATCCGTGGTAGGATATTGATGGATGTGTAAACTAATATATAAAAAATATATATGTATTATTCAAATTGACACATGTCCCCTATGAGATGCGACTTTAGCAAACAGCAGTGAGGGGGTTTACTTTGGGTCTGATGGTGGAGCCTTAAATGCAACATAAACTGATTGAACAGACATGAACAGTGTGTAACGGCTCCTGACAGCCCGCAACCGCACAAAAAAAGCTACAGCATAACTAATGTTACGGTCTGCGACATGAAAGGAAAACATTTCCAGATTACAGATTAAATCTCTTTTTCTCATTAAAAATCTTGAGTGCTGTTTAGACCCGAAGGTACCAAAACATAGATCATTATCTCAATGTGGACGTATCTAGATCAAGGACAGTCTGGTCCAAATAGTCTCAATGGTTCCTGCAAAGCCACGAGACTTGACGCCAGCGTACAACAGGAGGGCAAGCTGTCGGCTCAGTGAAGTAGATTACCGGTTGAGCTGATAGCCAGATAGTGAGCCACCTTTGAAAAGTTTTCTCAATTTTTGTGCAATATTCTCCAGAGTGTATTTCTGATTTTTGTGTTCTTCTCACATCCAAAGTGTACAAACAAACGCACACCCATCACAATGTAATATAAGGATGAAGTATATTAGGCCACCATCAGTGTGTTAGATTAGAGGATTTGAGCATTGTCCATGCTGAGAGAAACAGAAACCAAAGACTTATGGGGGTTTAAAGTCCTTCAGAGCAGTTTGCAGGGGCAGATAGACAATGTGTTGTTATACCGGCTTTGAAGTGTCATCTCAGAGAATGGAGGCTCAGACAATGTGAGACTGCGGACGAGTGAGGATTACAGAAAAGTGTGTGAGTGTTTGAGAGAGGGAGTGTTTGTCTCTATGGATTAGACCCCACACGAAAAGCAGCTTTGTCAGCTTGAGCTGTTATCTGTGTGTTGAAGACACTTTTCTATCATGTTGGCACAAGAGGACAAAAAAAAGAAAGAAGTAATTTCCCTCTCCCCACATATTGATGTTGCACAAAACAAACACACACACACACACACACACACAATGCACTCAAACCCAGAGGCATGCACATGTGCACGCACACATAAATATGCACTCGCAGTTGTCAATAGTTCAAGTCAACAGCACGGGGAATAATCATGCAGTGTGTTAAAAACAAATTGAAAATCAGTGGTGAGTGTTCCCCCTGAGCATGAGGGGAAAAATGCAGAGCGAGGCAAAAATAAAGGCAAAAAAACAATAAAAAGATGACAGTTACACACTGAGCAACAGAGCATCGATACATGCACGCGCATGGGGCCTGGAATGAGTTGTGTATTCTGTGCTTGTGCGTCTTAAGTGTCTGCCCGCTTGTATTCAGATGTGCCGAGTGGAGTGTTTATGACCCTGGCCTGCAGGGTGTAGGAAGGTCCCTGCACAATTTCATGTGGAGGATCAATAATATAAAAGTCACTCTGAGTGGAGCTCAGTCGTTGACCTAACCACTGCACTTTACTGCACACTAAGAGTGTGTTCTGCAGTAACATAAAAAAGGTAAACACACGCACAAAACTAACTGAGTTCATCGCATATCCCTAAGAACCTGCTCAGTTTTTTTTTTTTTACTGAAGGGCATTATTCAACCTTCATGGATGGTTGTTGTCAATCTGTTCAGGCGGCTGGTAGAAACGGTGAATTTAACTTAATCTTAAGTGACCTGTTAATGTTTAGCGACGACTTTCAATATAATTTAAGTCCCACCAAGTCCCGAGCTTTTGTCAGCTATACAGGTTTTCGTTAAAATATGTGAAAGAGATCATGATATCATTTGTATTTATAGAAAACACTACCTCTTTGTCAATTAGCTCCTGAGGCTGTTATAGTACAAGATTTTCCCTACACAATCGTATATATTTAGAAATAATGCATTAAACAACTGTGTGATCAAATTGATCTTTGACGATGATTTATGTTAGTTGTGTCTGTTTTTATGGCAAATTAATGACGCTCAAAATACGAATGTATTGTGGTGTAGTGAGTCGCTAACAGTAACTGTGTGTGTTGTTAGTGAGAATTTTTTAGATTCACCTAGACGATGCTCGAATGGGATTACGCATCCCAAATCCACAAAATGGGTGTCTTTCCCGGAAAGTGTGCACTTGTCTGTCTGTGTGCAACGAGTGATCAGCCACTACTCGACAGCTTCCGGCCGTTAAGTAGAAGCTGGCAACATCGTGAGCAAAGCCAGAATGACAGACGTCTGTGTGTCAGTCAGCGACAGAGAGAGAGGAGACTATTGGAGACAGCAAGGTTTAAGGATCCACGTTGGCCTCTTCCTCTGGCCTTCTGTGACACGCAGACAAGCAATAATGCGCGTGAGCTGCCATGCGGGGTTTCTGACATTACCTGTCTTTGTAGTCCTCGTGGTAGCTGTCACAGTCCAGGTCGAACTCGGATCTGCAGAAGGGGTGGAGAGGGAGACGGGGGTGGTGGCTAGTAAAGCATTTGTCAGAGATTCACCGCGGGTCTTTACTGGGGCGATCAAACATTCCACTTAAAAGGCAGCAAACTCGCTTGGCGTATCAATATATAGCCCCAACCGATTATTGCGGTACTATCCCTTCATCTGGAAAGAATGCACTGCTCAGATCTCCAGCCAGCTTGGAAAAGACATTGGATTTGTTTTGCTTTAGCCTCCAACATGGAAAATCCATAGAATCTTGTGTGCAAACCGTACCACCCACTGAACATCTCATGGCATGTGCAGCGCTTGGTGAGGTGAGGCAAGCAGTGAGTGATGCAACACGAGGGAAGTGAAATGTGCTGGAAGGCCGTACCTGTATAGCAGACCAGAGGAGGTGGAGGACAGAATTGACACTAAAGGTAGAGCGGGATTACATTCCGGTGTGTCAGACACCGTGCCGCCATGTTTCTCTACCTCCCTCGGCCTCTTTTTGTCTCGCTTACTCTCACCCCCTCAATCAGTCGTTACCCGTCTATCATTTCATACCTTCTCTTTGTTTGAACTGACCCCACTCCTTCCATTTCTCTTTTAATTAGTCTTGCACTTGCATTGAAAAGCTTTACCTGCAAAATGTTTTCTTAAGTGCGCTTGAACTAACACTAATAGGTTACACATTTATATATGCTATTATTGTTCTTAAAGTAATTGAATCGCTACATCATAATGACGTAAACACAGGCAGCACCTCACAGCAGCAAAAGCAGAAAACCTTAGACCTGCATTTTCTCTAAAGGCCATCAGGCGGCGTCTTGAAATAAATCAGATTACCCTACGTATACGTTATGACTATTCTGGTTGCCTAAATATGTCTAATTTACTGGTGAGAGTGGTGGGAAGCGAGAACCAAAACAGCGAATCGGTGGAAATCCAAACAATGAGCAAGAAGTCCTCCACAGATCGGAACTACAGTTCAAGTTAGAACTCTCAAATCGTTGGTCACAAAGAGCGAGTCTTTTTTAAAAAGCAACAGTCTTATGATCCATTGTCAAAATATTTTTTCTTTAGCTAAAATTGCATTTGATGGCAACCACATAAAACATATGCAATTTTCACCAACAAATCTCTGACACATTTTAGAGTGACTCGCAAATTTCCACATCCAAGTGACAGCCCCTTTTCAGACAATGTTTGGTGAAAACATGGGATTTTTGTTCTGCGTATTTTGTGAAAATAACCCCCAAAGCCCTTGCCATCTGCTTATCTGTCACTCAGGGAGGCAGTAGTTCCCCTGGTTGTCATCAAGCTGCTCGTCGCAAAGAAGGAATGTATTTTTTCTATGCCAAGATAAACAGCAGGGGAGTAAACCAAATACTTCTCCGTATTCAGAATTACACACACTTACAAATGAGCATCACCTCCGGATGTGAAGTGAAGACTTATTTTGGACTGGACCGTAATCACGTCTCCCCCAACGTTGCTTTCATGGGCTTCTTTTCGCCTCGAAGCAGCTGGTTCCAGGAGCCAGGAGGCAGGAAACCACAAAATAATTCAGTGCTAGTGTCTGAGCTGCACACTACCGCAAAACACATTTTATTTAAAGTCTGCCCTCTGATATACTCTTTAGAACGGAGGATGTATACATATTTCATCCGCTCATTTTTTGCATTTTGGGACACAAATAAAAAGGACATTTTTGATGACTGGTCATTTTACGGAAAGCCTTGATCCTGTATCACTGAAGGACAAGAGAACGAGGACTCCACGTTCCTCTGCTGAAATGAGCTCTTCTGTTCTCCAAGTGAATTCAGCCAGAAGAGAAAAAAAACAACTGATCTTCAGTAAATAACAAATCTGAAAATAACTGATCTTCTCCAAAATCCTCACTGAGCAGGAAATAGGCTACTGATCTTTTCTTTTTTTTCCTCACTGATTTACATTCGTCTTTGTGCGTTCTGTGTGCGGCTCTGAAGCAGACGGGGATCATCAATTGTTCATTCTTTGTTTTTGTTAGGTTAGAATTAGACAACATATTTGTATAAACAGATTTTCTATGTCAAAAGTCTTTAGATATTAGAAATCAGAAATATAGATGTAGATACAAGACATATCTATATATTGCATCTATATAGATATTGTAACTGTATTCATATATATAGAGATGTATATGAACACAGTTACAATATCTCTTCTGGCAGGTCCAGAAGTCCAGCAGGTCAATTAAAATAAATTCAGCAACAAATAGTACAGTGAGGCTTTGCCAATGAAAATGAATACATAATTTTCTATAAAACATGATTAAATATGAAAGAATATACACATTTAAACAATAGCAATCACATCTATCATGTTTGATGTATTTTTAATCACTGAATGTTGAAGAATACTTATGCTTTATTCATTTGGTTAGCCAGTGTTGTTCAACGAAGCTAAATGTGTGACAGGTTAGCACCGCCCCTTTTGACTGTAATTACATCCAAAGTGTGCAGCCAAATGACTGGGTCACTGTGGTTGTGTGTGTGTGTGTGGGGCGGGGGGGAGAGGGGAGTGGGGGGTGGGGAGAGAGAGAGAGAGAGAGGCAGATGGACAGCAGGGTCACTAAAGGCTAATTAATTTCTTTTCATAATTTCACAAGTGCCAAAGCAATCCATTAGGCATGGCCGGCTATAAATCATCTCAGCTGCAGCGTGCCTGTGTGTGTGTGTGCGTGCATGCGCGTGTGTGTTTGTGCATAAGCCGAAGATGAGCTGCTTTTTGTGTGAACAAAGAAGCACAGAAATGTTCCCCAACAACCCGCTGTGAACAGAAATTTATCAGTTTCATTCCAACTGTGGGAGAACCTCCGTAGTGAGTGCTCGTGTGTGCACGTGTGTGTGCGCGCGTGTGAGCGCGTGTGATGAGTTATTAGACATTAACTTCCATTGGCTCAGAGCCTTGACAGATGCAATTTACATCGTGCTGACAACGCATCAAAGTCACATTTTATGTGAGATTCTTGTTTTCTTGATTGTGTTGATATGTTCGGTGATAAAAATTCACTGCTGTAGTCGTTCCTCCTGCACTTCTTTCACAATCAATTCAGAGCACTGTCAACAGTTTTTAGTGTGATTCTCAGAACGAACAGGGGATACAAGACGTACGCGTTTTAGTGAAAGTAACCGCAGAATTTCAGCCATTGTCTGAAAAACATCTTCACAGATGAAAAAGAAATCTATAAAAATGCCACAAACATGCTATCACCACTGATAAGATTGTCTTTACAGGATACGATACAAATGTCCGGGAAATACACAGAGCACTCTTGTGTCAGAATATTATACATGAAATTGAGCAAAAGAAAGCGACCAAATTTGGGTGCAACGTAATAATAGCTAACATCCTTATAAAGAGTCAGCCTGCCATGCATCTTCAGTATCGTTTTATCTAAAACTGTTGGTCAAGGAATATGTAGAGTTTAGTTTAACACCGGTAATGTAGAGTATTTGTCTCATAGTGAGCGAGACAGCTAGGAAAAAGACAAGCAACTAAAGGACCAGACTGAAACCTGAGCCGCCGCATTAAGTACTCAAGAGACTAATTAAGAGACGGAACCTTTTTTCTTTTGCAGTAGATAAGCATTTCCTTTTTAACACCAATGATTTTTTTAAATTAGTTTTTGTGTTCTTTTACTAGATGCTTTTTCTGAATCAATTCTGCTCGGCTCTTGGAGCAACACCCGGTCATTGTAGCAGGTAGAGATGTGAAATACAGATCTAAGTTCAGCATTCGTCCCACTAAAATCTAATCAGCACGTTTTGAAAAATTGTATCGCCATTATCCACAATAGGTTTTGTATCTGTACAAAGTGGTTTTTATTCTGAATAAAGTCAAATTTCAACATTTATGACATTTTCCAACTTCAAGTCACAAAAACCAGAATGGATACATCTACATCTCCAACAAGTCTCATCACAAAATCATTTCTCACCATCTATTAAACTCAACAGCACCTTTAATCTCCCTTATTGGAGCTCTACAGGGGTTAAATGTGACGGGAAGCCTCCCAGCATGCTATGTAGAAAAGGATTAATGAAGAGGAGTCTCATGGTATGCGTTATTGTGCTCCTTGTGTCCCTATATCACAGCCATTGTTCACATATCTCACCTGTTACATAATTAGTCATATGAGAAAATGCAGTCAGATTAGAGGGATGCTCGGAGACAGTTGGTTACATTCTCTAAGTGAATACAAAGGTGGGTTTTTAGTCGCCAACAACAAAGCTGCATTTGGGGTTGAAATTTGCAGCATTTTTCCAACTTGCAAACTCCCAGCTTATCCTATTACTGTTTTACTAATGGTGTAAAAAAGGAGAGTCGCCAAGAACAATGCTGAAATCCTGGTGTGATAAAGATGAGACCTTGCAGACTAGAGGCTTCTTTTCATTTTTCATTTCTCGTCTGAATTCCTACGACTATTTCCCACAAATCAGCAAACTTGGTTCCTTCACGCTTTTACCAGGAAATAAATGACTCTAGGATGAGGCACATTAGCTCCTTCAAAGTGCAGATGGACGAATCCAATGCTTTTGGAACTTCACGCTCAGAAAGTTATTCTTTGCATGTTTGCCTCAGCCAAGGAGCTGCAGCTTTCAGCTGGTTCACACACTGCAGCTCATCTTCCAACAACGGAAAAGCAGGATCTACCCGTGGACTTAAGAGTCAAATAAAACTAATTAGCTATTAAGTAATTATGAAATACCTGAAGTAGTTTGGGGTTTTGTCAAAGTGCATTCCCAGGTTTGGTGTCTGCTGTCTGAAAGAATCTATACGTCATTACCCCTTATCTCTTGTATTATTCCTGCATTAAATATATTTGTGGTCTGATCCGTAATATTCAAAGTGCAGTGAAGTTTGACATGACGACGATGCAGCTGAGGAAACCGTAGCACAGGCTGCACGACTGTAGAGAATACAATGTGATGAGCACAGTTGATCTCATTATTAAGCCCACTGGTATGCACTATTTGGATGTACTGTATGTTCTGTGAAATGTACGGCTTGAGAGGTAGTAGAGTAATAACAACTGAATCCATATCCTACATGCGTCAACGTCATATTAAAGCTCCAGAGAGCTTCATGCAAACAGCCCTGTAGGTTTGTTTGGAGCCACATCAGAGAGGATCAGAAGAGAAGTGCATTGCTGCTGCATCCATGAGGCATTGAACGGGTCTACACCTGGAGCTTAATAGACAGTGCCTGTACAAAAGACATACATCAGGGAACAGGAGACTTGATAAAGAGTGTCCCAAAGGAAAACAATATTTTCTTCCTTTAGTCCATCACAATGCATCCCTCTCGTCCCTTCACAGGTGAACTCATCAGGGGAAAACAGACACTCAGATGGATGGAGGAGGCAGAGCCAACTTGCCAAAGCTCTCAAACAAGAGCGGATAAAGTGGAGAGGACAGGGAGGCTGAGGAAGGGTGGAGTGGCTCCTTTGTTAAAATGACAAGGAGGATGGGGACAAAGAGAGAAATAAGTCAGATTCCCCTGCAGCTGTCGGGATGTGGACACTCCTTGCCGGTTCAGCCAGCTTGTGGGATCGGGCACGGAAGGAACGAGCCTCGGTGCAGCATGGTCCGGTTACCGTTTGATTTGCCAAAGAATTCAGAGATGGAAATAATGAGCCCATGTGTTCCTTCCAAGCAAGCAAACTGATGGGAATCTGACTCTTCGACTAAACCGAGGTCATAGACGGCATCTCAGTTTATCACCATTAAACCATTATTTCAGAATTTGCAGCTGGGCTTTCATCTCACAGTAAATGAATAGGTCCAAAACACTGAACAGAAGCTCTGCAACACTAAACCCATGAACGAAACATAACAGGAAACAATAACACAGCGATGTTGCAGATACAATATGCAGGAGACGGACTAAATGTACCGACCCTGGGCTGTCTCAACTAAAGATGAACATAATCCGCCTTTCAAATCAGGCAGTTTCACAGGTGTTTATTGTGAAGGCCCAAAGTGCTTTTATATCAATTACTCATTGAGCACTCCTGCAGAACGGGATCTGTATAAATAAATTGTGTAAATGTTTTGTAGTCACCATAAAAAACACTTCATATGATCCGACCTTGAATACAGGAATACAAAAAGTCTAAAAATAAGATCAAGAACTGCAACTTTTATCACTAGAAGCCGTGCGGTATAATCTGTGTCTGACTGCGTGCTACGGGATTCCTGTTCCAGTGTGTGCTGTACGTGGGTGTAGGTACGTCTGCACACTGTAAATGTGTGGATATGTAGTTAGTAGAGGGTTGAGCTCGATGTGCTATAGAAGCATAAACCTCCTGGAGGCCAAAGACCAATTCTTCTGCATGACTTGAAACCAGCTGCACACAACGCAACACGCAAATTATGTCACTTTATAAAGTGCATGAACTTCTAATATCAACGTGTGTGGCTTCTCTCCAGGAGGGCCAACTGCTTTTGCTGGCTGCCATTCATCAAAAGCTCAAAGGCTCGGTGGGAGCATTAATTGGAAATTTCCGACTTCAGGTTATTTAGTGCTTATTAGCAGCATTACACAGCAGTAAGGTGACAAGAGACATCCGGGGCCACTCACACAGCGCCCTCCCATGCACTCATTAAGTGTAAGGAGCTCGAGGAACACAGATATCTAGACACCTCCTATAACAAGGCCGACTTACCCCGTCAGCTCCGACTTATAGCGCAAAGTTAAAAGGTTACCCGAGGCTGCCTGAAGTAGTTAATCCTTTCAGTCGTTTCAACTCTGTCAAGCCGCTGCATCATTTTCATGTCCTGAACGATGCTGTTGTCCGGAAATTATCGGAGAATTAAAAGCTAAAGGTCACAACTCAACTCAACGAGTGGAAGGTGTCACAAAGCAGGGCTGACGAGGCAGGAAGCAGGACCCAAATGCAGAGTTCACAAAACAGATACTTCAATTAAAACAAATAAACTGAGCTGAGGCGCAAACCGCAAACAGGGATGCAACAGGACAAACAGACAACGACACAAGGGACAACAGACACACACGGCTTTAATACACAAGGGAGGTGCAGGTGATTGGACACAGGTGGAAACAATCAGACGAGGCAGGACAAGGCAGGAAGTGAAGTTACCCCAGGGACACCAGACCCATGAAACTACAAAACAAAACAGGAAGTGAACCCAAACCGTGACAGAAGGGCAAAGCAGCACAATTACACAGAGCGCAAATTAACTTCTGTGCTCGCTACCAAAAGGAGAGTAAAAAAACAAAATGGCAAAGCTCTGCGTGTGTGCATGTGTGTGTATGTTTGAGTAGCTGTCTCTAGGTAGACCTTGTTATGCAGCCACTGAGCAAACAAATAGTTATCTCTTTGGACAAAAAGAGAGGATCTGAATATTTAGAGGAGATGCAGGACAAATAAGAAGCTGCCATTCAGAAAGGCCTCCAGAAGCGCTTCCTGACATTTTAACGGCCATCTAGATGAGTGACATTTGCAGAGTCAACCTCAGACTGCAGTCTGCAATTCTCACTGGAAAACACTCAAACCTCAGCTGACATTTGCTACGTTAAGTCAAAAACTTACCTGAATCTGCTTCACATATGTCAAGATAGATGTTAAAAAAGCAGAGGAAAGAGTAACATTGAGCCAGATGTTTAAGGGGATCCTATAGTGAAGCAGAACTGGTCAGAAACAACGCAGCGGACCTAATAGATCCACGACTTAGTGATGATTATATTGTTATTTAATGCAATTTCTGTGGCGGAGAAGAAGTGGACGAAGGGTCCTCTCAATGACATGTCTTTAAATATGTCTTTGCATTGTCCTGTCGGATGTTTTTGTGCCAAACATGCTGGGTGAAACCGTTGATTTCAAATTCTCTAAATGCATGTTTCTAGAGGGTGACTATGATTGTGTGCATGCATGCGCATAAGGGCCACTGGGATTGCTGATGTTCTGTTGTACCTCTTGGGAGATGCAACAACTTGTACTTACAAATGCACACTTTTTTTTTTAGACACTCACACACTCTGGTAACCCCCATTAACCTTCAGTGCTGACATAGCGCTTTTACAGTCCAGGACAAGGAAAGGCTCTCCGGCTGGAAAAGACACCGCCCCCATTTTGAGGTTATTATTAGATACTTTTTTACATAATAATTTTAAATATGTTACACTTTTAGTTCAGTTTAAGTAAGTTGTGCAATTGTTTTTATATAGTGACAGAAAGATGTTTTGTCTTTAAGTCCCTGCATGGTGGACGTATAATGGAATTACTATGTCAAGGCAATAGTACTATATTGAGAATTTTCTCATGAGAAATCGTATTGAATAGTTTAATTCACGTTTTATGTCCCTAAAATGTTTATTTTACCTGCTGACAATGTTGCCCTTTTAGGGGTGCCGATAAAACAAATACTGGTAAAGGCCCACTGCAGTATGACTCTGGCTCTGCTGCCCCGCTGCTCTGTGAATCTCCAGCTCGCTCCGTCATCAACTATGAACTTTGAACAAGTTTTCTTTGTATTCTACTTATGCTCGGAAAAGTTCCTGCCAGCTTCAATCTGGTGATGCAAGCAGCACGAAAAAGTATTCAACAACCCAATTGAAACGGAACAATGAAAACCAAACTGTAATAACAGCCTACTGGTGTCTTTAATACCAAACATGATGTGTTTAGGATACTGTGGCATGTACCTGAAGGCTCCTGGACTGGATTACCAGAGTATTTCCAAAGATAAAGTGTGGTGAAAAGCCAATTGTTTTTATGGCTTTATTTTTCACACAGGGCCTGGTGAGGCAGGTTATTCCCCTAAGCTCAGTGACAGTCTAAACTCACGCCATTATTGATTGTCCTTCCTGTGGCCTTTCATACAGTCTTGCAGAGGCCACATTAAAAGAGCCTTTTGTGGGCTTCAGGCCTCGAATCCCACCTGTCTTAACGTACAATATACTGACATATTGGGCTCTGACAAGGGCTTTTATTTCATCATATAGCCTGTAGGTGTTTATGATCTTGTGCCTGGTAGTGTGAGGGAGACAGAGAGATAGCTTGTGTGAGTGTGTTTGTCTATGTGTCTATGCACAGTATACACTCTCCGCACTGTGCTGAACCTGGGGTGCATGTGTCAGCGAATGGCTGTGTTAAGTCACACACAGACATTGAATCGGTGTGTGCTGGTAAGTGTGATTGTGTGTGTGTGCAGGGAGAAGGCTCGTCCTCCTGCGGCCCCAGGGGCTCGCAGCCCATTTCCTGTTGTGCAGTGTGATAAGTTTCCCTGTCAGATCCTCCCAGCACCACCATATTTCTGATAAGCTCTACTGCTAGTTTTTCCGACCTCTGGCACTGAGATCAATTTGAGATTGATTCAGAATGCCCTGCTGGGCCGAGCTGCAAGATCAATTTGAGATGGATTGTTCACGCCAGGGGGCCAATGACACGCAGTGCAGCGCTCACTTGCTTCCCCTTCTTTGCTTTCTTCACCCCTCACTCTCCCTAACTGTTTTTATTTCTCTCGCTGAATGTTCCTCTTCCATCTATTCCCCTCTCCTTCAGCTGTTTAGCCCCGTTCTGTTGTTTCTCTGTATTACACCCTGAATATTTTCCCCATCAGTCCGTATTCATTCTTCCTTCTCTGCCTCCCTCACCAGCTTCCCTTCTCTCCTCCAAGAGCCGAAAAGGCAGCAATGGTAGAAATGACTTCATTAGCAGGGGGACCAACCCCTATAGACTGATAAGCCTGCAGGACGGGTGCGATAACTCATCCGGGTTGGTAACACAGCTAAAGAAATACTTGCATTTAAACCAAGACACACACACACACACACAGACACTGACGTGGCCATAGATTAATGTTAAAAAGTCCATGCGATCATGGTAATTTCTTCCATCATATCCTGACCTACTGGTGTCACCACGGCTAACGCGTGGCATTCCTCCACACAGCATCAGCTCCACAGCCTCCATATCAACCATTTGTTTCTCGCTTCAACAGTCTTCCATCATTAGTTGTTTTATGCTTCCCTCTAAAGGATGTGGCAGTGGCCTTGAAACCGGCCGATGCCCTCTCCTCCTTTCTCTGCACAGAGTGACCTTTTCCCCAGCAGTGCATCCACCTCTGACTGCACTGACCTTTACCTACAGTCCACCCTCCTCTGCTCCCTCCCAGGAATGGATTACAGGCACCAAATTGTCTGTGCATCCAACCACGCAGAAACAAAGGCGACAAAAAAAAGATGGAAAGCTGGACATAACAATGAAAATGGCAGTGACATTTTAAAACGGATGCTGAAGTGGAAGGGGAAGGTATGGTTGCTTTGGTGAATGGCTAGTGGGAGGTTTTTTGGCACAGCAGAAGCAAAGTATTGCATAAATGAAACACTTTGTTGCCAGATGTAGCTAATAACGGTGTGAGAGGATGCCGAGTATCATTAAACAAACTATATATAAAGTATTTTCCCAACCATATCCCTGCTACGTGGGAGTTCAACTGAAAACACAATATAAAAATGTTACACAGAAAATCTCCAGAATATCAATACCAAGATAGCCACACCCTGCTACATCATCAATTTTATTCTAAATGGCACCATCATTTTAAAGATGAACATGATGTGCTGAAGAAGATGATGATAAAGAATACAATGTGAACTGAGGTCAATTGTTTGATAGACTTCTATTCAATCTAAATTGCCACAAGCTCTCTCCATCAATCAGAACTGTCTAAATGGTGAAAAGGTCATCAATGTGAACTCAAGATTTATTTAATATAAAACAAATGAACAACTGAAACCATGTTGTAGCAGATAATTTTCTACTGTCTGTCTTTTGCCTTAATTCTCTTCATTAGTTTATTTATTTACGCAAACAGGGCATCTGCGTATGCCCTGTAAGGACATTAATTGTGTAGCCTTCAGGATGCTTTTTGCACCTTTTAGAAAGTCACCCAATCGTGATCTCACACTAGCCCCGATGGTTCGGAAGCAACATGTACATAGTTTATTATCATAACCCCACATCCACTCTGGGAAAAGAGAAGAGGGCGCGTTGAGATTGAGGACTATGTTGTATCTATTTTACATATTCCAGTTGCGTGTTTTTACAACGAACACTTTTATTCCCATTAATAATACATTAATGTGAGTTATTATCAACCAGTATGTTGCCTTGCAAAAAATGCACCAGACTCCCTTTTATTAAAAATAAAATCTATTACTGCCATGTTTTAAAGAGATAATCAGGATGTCATGCATACAGATTTAGCTGTGGGTGGGTGTCATAACAGCTGGCAGCCAGCTGCTGTGTTGTGACAATCAGAGTAATGTCACAGTCCAGCAAAGAAATGTTGGCGCATCAAAAACGGGTGAATTTCAACATTGCTTTCCTAACTGCTGATTGCCGTCATTTGCTCTTTGCTTCTGGTGGTTTGACAGATGTCAGCCAGCTGAGCCCCAGCCGAGCTACGCGCATCAAATCTGACAAAGTAAGTGTTGCATATGCAATATGCAGCTTTACGGTTCAATTGTCATTACCACAACACTGCCTCAGAAAGGTTCAAAAGAATAATTGAGGATTATTAACAACTCGGTATTTATTGCTTTTTATTATATTATATGTTTTTAGTTTGGTTTGCTGGTTTGTTTGCAGTTGGGTTTTTGAAAAACTGCAGGGCCAATTTTCATGAAACTTGTTCAGGTGCAAATTGGAGGATTGGCTACGAACATCTAACTGTTTGTTCATCTTGCCCCATGAGCAATAGCAATAAACATGGAGGAACAATGATACCCTAACCCAGGGGTCGGGAACCTTTTTGACTGGGAGAGCCACAAAAGCCAAATATTTCTAAATATATTTAATTGAGAGCCATGCACTGGGGGCGGACACTACGGCCGACGGGGGGGGAAAGGCGGTTGAAGAGGAACCTACGCGGCTCGGAAGTAAATTTCTCTGCGTTAGAAATACAAAGTGTGGCGTGTGCTCATGTGCCCGGGTTAAAATGCGTGTGTCGCATTTTATTTTTTCAACTCGGTGGCGTCACCGAAAGCCAGAAGAGCCATATGGCGTCACCGAAATAGCCATATATGGCGTCACCGAAAGAGCCATATATTTGGCGTCACCGAAAGAGCCATATATTTGGCGTCACCGAAAGAGCCATATATTTGGCGTCACCGAAAGAGCCATAGGTTCCCGACACCTGCCCTAACCTATAAAAAAAAATGACCAAAGTTGTAATTAACCAAACATTGTATGTTTATTTGCTGAAGCCTCTTAAGGGCTCATTTCCTGTCACCTTATTGTCCATCTTTTTAATACAGTATGTGCCATTAGATTAGCCTTTGAGTTTTGTCACCCTCTGTATCAAACAGAACAGACATCAGGACATCATCCCCCACTGCTCAACTGTAGACTTTCTACCCTGTTGCCTGCACCGGCTCCTGCCCCGGTTAAGTGTCCTTGGGGCATTGTGACTGGCAGGTCAACTAAACTCCTCTATGACCAGCCCTTATGGCAATACAAAAAGATGACAGAATACTAAAAGACCAAAGCACGTGGAAAGAGCAGACCGAAATACCAGAGAGCAGATGCTCAGTATGCTCTGCCGACGTGTGTTCAGGCCTGTACGCTCTCCAATCAGATGTGAAATGGAGCAGGAAAAAAAAGGAGCGCAGTAATGATCTGAACACAGACCTCATACATGCAAATGATCAATGTCTAGGGATTAAACAAAAACATCCGCAAAATGTAATCAGTTAATCTTAAGGCCATGGGTCCTCAACCTTTTTTGCTTTATGGACCGGTTTAAAAAAAGCACAACGAAATCAGCGGGCCATGGTTGCTGCAGACATGGGGAAGTCGGAGATTTTTCCTTTGTCTGGGGCCCTTAACCAAGTGGCCCGGTAGTTAGGGACCACATATAAAGAAATTCCCTCCAGGAGTACCGGAGGAATTGCCTGAAGGAGATGTAGGTACAACAGGAAAACATATTGCTCACCACCACAGCAGAGACATTAATTTAAGAACATCAGTAGTCTTTTATACTGTTTAACCCCTAAAGCTATCTAAGTCATTACATAACTACACACATGCACACGACACCTCTGGGGTCCTCGTTCTGGCACCTGAGCCTCCCTATAGGGGCCACACAATACAGTGAGCTTTTGTAGTAGAGCACTGGAGCGCACAGAGGCCACGGATGCCAGCAGCAACATCTGGATGTGAAATGCTTGCTCCGCTCTCTACCCCCTCCCTCCTTTCACAGCTGGGACTCGGCAGGCTAGAGAGGAACTGTGACAAAGACAATAAATGACGAGAAAACTACAGTGTATGCTGTCAAATGTCCCGGCGTAATGGGAGCAGAGGAAGAGTAAGAACAATAAATGTGCCAGCAATGATTGAGGCTTTAAATATATCAAGACGTTTAAAATGAAATGCTTTTTATTCAGTTTAACTGTTAACTTTGAGCTACTTCACAACAATAAAGAGAAAGTAAATGCTGGTAAACACAGATGGTGTTCCATAGCAGATTGCATTGCTTCTGCATCTTTCGCGGGTTGGAAAGTTTGTTCGCAAAGTAATCTAGGCCACAGGCAGTCGTGTTTGTTGGCCAGCTCCGTGAGAACAGTGGCACCAGGGAGGAGACCGGGCACACTGCTGCCAGACATACAAAGCAAAGCCTTGACTAGGATACTTTTGGTGGCTGTGTCGCAATAATTTAAATTAGTATAGTTTCAAGCAAACATCATGTAGATTGGCTTGTGTATCATTTAATTTCATAGTTTCTGGATCTTTTATGTCTATTAATCTATTATGTGGTGTTCTTAGAAAGGAATTCCAAACCCCATTAGATATCGGCTTCAAATGGAAGTGAAACAAACCTTTCGTATGTTTGAAATTTCACATGAATGTTTTTAGCCATGCTTACGTCATAAACAAATGTTTAATGGATTGCTCAAGATAAATGTCATATTTATGTGACGGTTTTCCCAAAATGAACATGTTTTATTACGGTTTGAATAATGAATCATTTTTATTATGATTAAAAAGCATCAAAGCTGGTATTCTTTTCCCCTTGTGAGTCTGTGTATGTGTGTTAGTGGACAGACACATTTTTGTGAAAGCAGTAGCAAACCGAGCCAGATGCTGTCACAAAGCTTACAGGTTTTGGTTTTGGTTTTGGTTTGAGCAAGGGCACCAGAAACGTGGTTGGGGACTTTTGTTTCTTTAATGTGTCGACAGGCTGGACAGGTTCTCTGGTTTATCTGGCTGGATTTGTCCGTAAACCTGAAATAGCTACAGAGAGACATTTTTTAGTCTTGGTCATCTCAGTCTGCTACCTCAGGTGTGTTAGTCATTGTGTGTGTGTGTGTGTGTGTGTGTGTGTGTGTGTGTTTGTGTGTGTGTTTGTGTGTGTGTGTGACTAACCTAATTAATGCATGGCCGCACGATGTTGAATAATCTACATGTTGGAACTGGGCCAGCATTTAACGTTTAAGGGTTTAAGGGAGTGGAGGGGGGAGTGCAAGCAGTTTTAAAGGACATGCTGCAGACATAATGTCCCACACTGCAATATGTATAAATCTCAATACTACTATATGTTATGATGGGACCAGCGCAGGGACAGGAAATGGAGCTGGCAATAATAAACAAAAAAATTACAGTGTTTATAGTGGAGCTGGGAACACATGGCCCAGTTATGCAGAATGATAAAGAGATTTTCTGATTTGGCTCGGGACAAACAAGTTGGCCTCAATATTATTAAATCTCTTAATTAATAAATATGCCCTCTTCTTTGTAATTCAAACCTATTTTGCATTATGGAGTCCTTTGGTGGATGTCCAGCAAATTATTTTAATATTATAACACAACTTTACCTGTATGGGTCTGTAACAAGTGGAGGAAAATATGTTCATAGCAACCCAATAATAACTTAATTATATTTTGTAACTGTTTTCCATTTCAATCTGTACATGAAGGATGACACTGAGTAGACATCCCGTGGACAAACAGGAGAAAATGCATCGTATAGTCAGTGGGGAAAGAGTACTCTCAAGTAATAGTTCTATGGTTTCTGCACATTAGAATAAATAAAGGCCTGCTGAGATCCAGTTCAAGAAGATAATTGGAGGTAAGAGTAATGAAAGCAATGAGATTCAAAACTATTCAACCATGGAATAAAAGTTAATCAAACTATTTTTACCTTATTTCGACACACTGTCGTCTCTCCCACTGCGCTCAATTCTATTTGACAGCTATCTTAACAACCAGTTCATGTTAGTGTAGCACCGCGGCACTGTATTGAACCACCAGCAATAAACAGTAATATGCTAGACTCATATGTGTGCACTACATCAACAGAGAGATTAAAACATTGAGGGATGGAGACAGCCCCTCTGGCTAAAATCAATAGCAGCTTGCATGCACAGTTGGTATGAAGCCAACAACAAATAATGGGGCATTGATTGCAACACTGAGGTGCAGGCATTGAGTTGCCGATAAAAGGTTGCAGCAAATAAGCGAATGCATGATTATCTTAGTGTGTGAGGGCCTTTTATACTCACCCATAAATGGTGTTGCTGGCCCTCTTGCTCGCTGCCCTGGAGCGGCTGGACTTCAACTCTCCACTCATGCTCATGTCTACATGGAAGAGAAACCAATTAACCGTGTACTGATTGAGCAAAGAGCATGAAAATAACACAACACAGCAGGGGCGAAGCACAAGGCTTAGGGTTAGGGTTGGACATGTTTATCCTACACCCTAGATTACTCTTTATTGGAGCAAAATTAACTCCACTTGCTGTCATCATTTGACATGGTAATGACAAAATGGCTGGCAAAGACCAACAGCGCTGTTTTTCAAATACATCTATATACCACCACTCTCCGTTGATTGCTTCTGCCACTCTAAGCCAGCTGTTCACCTCCATGTTTGTCTCACGGCCCATCTCTCTGTCTTCATACATCTCTCCTGCATACAGCTCTGCAGGCATGTTCCAATGGGCCATTTAACCACGAGCCATCTTGATTACAGGATATGCCAGCAGCTCACTGGTCGTGTTGGTTGCGGCTCACCAATGACTTTGCAAAGGTTAGTGTAAGAGAGAGGAAAGCAAGTGAAGGAGTAATGAGAGGAGGAGACTAGGCCAGTCGGACACGGACAGATGGGGGGGGTGAATGGAGTGTGACTGGACCAGCTGCACATACACTCACACAGTGGGACTGTCAAATGGCTGCAAGCTACAATTAATAAAGTATGGGCAAATATTACTGAAATTTCTATCATGCTTCCTGCTTTTTCTTTCCAATCTTGTTCGGGGAACGTTAGATATTTTCACCATGACAAAAGAAAAGAATAAATAAACAAAAGACATAGTAGACAGTTCCCAATAGGCAACGATTGCGCTGACGTGATTGTATGGTGTCACAGGCTCTGCTCTCTCACTTCTCTCGTCCCACCTTGATGGCCGAACCTACGGGGTAACTTGGAGATGATCTTTGTCGGAACCGTGTCCTCTTACAACTGGAGTTCCTCAGGGTTCTGTAGTGGGTCCCCTCCTCTTCTTTCTTTACACCAACTCTCTTAGCTCTGTCATTCGCTCGCACGGCTTCTCTTACCACAGCTATGCCGATGACATCCAACTAATTCTCTCCTTCTCTCACTCGGACACTCAGGTGGCGGCACTGATCTCTGCCTGTCTCTCAGTGGATGTCCGCTCACCATCTGAAAATCAACCCCGACAGGACTGAACTGCTTCTCTTTCCGGAAAATGACTCTCCTACCCAGGACATGACCGCCAACTTTGGCAATTTCGTGTTAACGCAAACTTTGACTGCTAAGAACCTTGGCGTGATGCTCAACAGCAAACTCTCCTTGACTCCAAACATTACAGCAACAACGCGATCCTGTAGACACACGCTCTACACCATCAGGAGAATACGACCCCTCCTCACTCAGAAGGCGGCGTAGGTACTGATTCAGGGTCTCGTCATCTCCCGCCTCGACTATTGTATCTCTCTCCTGGCAGGTCTCCCAGCTGCCACCATTTGACCTCTGCAGCTCATCCAGAATGCAGCAGCTAAACTGGTCTTTAACCTTCCTAAATTCTCCCACACTAATCCACTCCAACGCTCTCTTCAGTGGCTACCGGTGGCTGCCCGCATCCACTTCAAAACATTGGTGCTCACGTTCCGTGCTGTGAATGGATCGGGTCATGTCTACATCCACAGTCAAACCCTGCATCCCGACCCGCGCACTCCGCTGCTTGTTCCTCCCTCACTGAGAGCAAAACACACGCCTTTTTGTTGAAATAGAGCTTTGTGGTTTATTGTTCTTTAAGTTTGTACCCCTATGATTGAAATACAATTATTGTAAGATGCTTTGGATAAAGGCGTCAGCTAAATGACATGTAATGTAATGTATGGCAGAAGGAAACCAAGTTCATTTTATTATAATTGTTTGACGACTGTATGATTGACTGCGTGAAGAAGCCATTATGACAGGAAGATAGGAGGAGGCTGCTGAGCATAGTCGGATCAAATACAGATAAAACCTTGGGAGGTAATCAGCGTGTTATTTGGTAAACAAAGTTCTACGTGTCACATTTAGCTTCTCCAGCACACGTGTATGTGCGCTTCATAGCTCCTCCACATTATTGTGAATTTGAACTTGACTTTGTTTTGTTTCATGGGTGCTTTAAGTTCGAATGATGGCAAAATGATGACTATAATGCACACAATAGTAGTGATGTATTATCCACACCATTATCTTTTATTAGTTTTTAGTAACATGTATTTGTCTGTATTTTGTAATTGCATTGGTACATTTCCCCAAAACTGATGGGATACATCAAAGAAAATTATTGTAAATGGCACGAATGCTAGTATGGTATTAGTGTCATCATCATGGGCGGAGTAAGTATTCACATCACATAAAGAAAGAAGCCCCAGTAGAGGTAGATTATACTGAAACAAACACGGGGATAATAGGTAGCAAAGGCCACCAGAGGGACATCAAGGTCAAACATGATCAGCCACGAGGAGTTGAAAAGCAGCTGCGTTGTTTGCTGATTTCAATGGTTTTAAAGCTCAGTGCCAAACTTCATCCTGAGCCAAAGAGACCTGCTTAATCACACTAAACAAAAAACACCACAGCATGGAAAGGCTTTTATTATTCTAAATGATTCTGCATCTCTAGAGGAGGCCTTTGAAGACCACAGTTTGTCGGCATCCACACTGCTGAGAAGACCTTGCATTCTCTACGTGCTCTAGGAAAGCTGCTCCGTCAGGAACTGTGCTTTCACCTCCCTTACTGATGAGACAACTCACCTATCAGGGCAAACTAGTAATTATGTTTTTAATTACTACCTATTAGGCTTTGGGGGATTTATGTATGCAACCATAACACTCAAGAGCAAAACATCACGACAGTCAAGGACTGTGCTGAAACACACGAAGTAGGAGGAACTCATGCACAGCATGCATTTTAGGTTCACAGACTTTTTTGGCAAGCGGAGTAATTTTTCTGTGCAAATGCGTGCACACACACACAAACACACAAACACACCTCGACTACTGCTGCTGCTTCACCCAGAATTTCAGGCTTGCCAGTAATAAATCCCCCACTACAAATTTCCTTGAAACCTGACACTCTCACCAACACACTCTGAGAAAACACAGTATTGTGCATAAGATTACATAAATTACATAAAGATGTAATTTAGTACTGTGTAACCTCCTCAAATTTCATGCAATGGGTTGAACCACGTCCCTTAAATGTTTGTGTATTTTTTAGTTATTCTCTTCATCACCCAAATTGCTTTTGAGCAGGACACAAATGGACTGCTAAACATGTTCAGTGGTATTTCAGTCTAAGAAGAAAAACAATGTTTTGTACATTCCACCCCCAAAAGACAAAATGAAGCCATAATGAATGAAGGCTTTTGCAACGATCATCTAAAGTAGGGCAACTGGGAATCCACAATACGTTTGACTTTAATGGGCTTTGGCAGATCCAAGAAATAACGTCATACCTTTAAAATTTAAACTAAGATATTTCTTGTTTTCTTTTTTTGTATTGTACATGTCCCTTTTGAGGGATTTTCAATATAACTGGTAAAGACATCGCTCAATCGTATAACCTTTTGATCATCTTAGCGCAGAACAAAGTTGTCAATATGGAACACTATTTATTAACATAAATATATTTTGTTGCGTTCTTAAAAATGGCAGGTATTTTGCCCTAAACTTTAAATTTTAACAGATCCTCTAAATGCACTCTAGACACACTTTCTAACTGCTATAATTTCAGCTGATTCTTAAAACATTTTCTTTTTGCTAGTTGTTTTTTTCTCTTTAGTTAATATCTATTGCACTCTCTTGTTTCTTGTTCTTCTGAGTTTGTATCCTTATGGTTGAAATACACTTATTGTAAGTCGCTTTGGATAAAAGCGTCGGCTTAATGACATGTGATGTACTCTAAATATGAAGAAAGGGTAGTTTTTTAAAATGAGGACGTAAGAGCTCAGCGTGCAGGCTTCTTTTCGTCATGCTGCATCCTCTCCATGTCACACACTACAATGGAGACCAGGTGAAACTGTGAGAAAAGCGGCAAAGTTTTAGTTTTAGCTCTCAGGGCTAAATGCAAAGGTAGTAATCACAGGCGCAAGTGTCAGCATAAAACTTGGAGCATACCGCACATATGAAAAACGGAATAAGTAAATAAATATGAAAGGCTGATATGAATAGATGGCACGTTGAGAACAGGAAAAAGTGTCTCTTTTGACAGCAGCAAAAAAAGCAGTAAAGAGTGACTGTACATGAGCTGAGTTACAGACCCTTCCCAAACATCCCATATTATGCAAACCACAGGGAGACAGCCTGAGAGGAGTTTCCCTTTCACTGTAGGCTTTCATCTTATTAAATATACCTACACACTTTACTTGAGAAATGCAGCTTTGTGAGCAAAGTGCTATTTGTCAACTATGGGAGTTGTGAGGAGATGTTACAACTCAAAAAAATGTCATAATTAATTCAATTCAAATTCCACAGCTAGGGGGGAAAAGGCATGCTTGAGTACATCACCAGACATAAGTTAATTCTGTTTCACAAGCCTCCATGATCAAGGAGCAAATGCTGACCTTGCCAATGGGAGACTTGTGAGAGGTTGATTTGAATATCTGTAAATACAGAGTTTCAATGTTGTCAGAAACACTTCTTCATGCATCACAATATTTACATCATTAACTGAAATATTCCACAGATCCTTCTCCAATCCAATCCAATAAGCACACAGAAAGCAAAAACTGCTCCGGGGTAAAAAAAAAAAAAAGAAGAAGTGTAAACGAGGCAGGGATTCAGACCAGCTAGCAGGCGGATTCTATGAAGGCAGAAGATGTGAAGGTAGGTCAAACAATGAGAAGCACAGTGGAAATATTGTCTGTCCGACACACAGCGCTGCAAACATCCACCAATTCATGCATAAACACACACACACACACACACACAACACACACACACACACACACACACACACACACACACACTCGAATACTCACATCTCGGGCTAAAGAGGGTCATATCAAGGGTCTCAAAAACACAAGGAAACTGACACTAGCTGAGGATGTCTTCTCTCTTGCAACTCTCTTATTGCGTCCTCAGCGTCCGCGCAGTGCGTGTGTGCGCGCGTGTGCGTGTATGTGTGTGTGCGCGCGCTCAGGCTCCCGTTAGGCTAAATGCGGTGCTACTATTGACTCAGTGAATAAACCAGCTAGAGAACCACCGATGGGATGTACCAATTGCTTTCCGATGGGAGGGGTGCATAGGTGGCGCTTGGCTGTTCCATTAGCGGGATAACTGGCAGGAGGATTGGGTGAGCGTGCAGCCGGTTTCCCCTCAGCAACAGAGGCTCTGCTGAAGGGCTCACAACGTGAAGCCAGGCAAAAAGGAAGCGGCCGTAGCGCGTGTTCGTGCGCCTGTGTGCGTGTGCGTGTGCGTGTGCGCGTGTCAACACCACACGCGTGCCAAAGAGCAAGGACCTGAAGACACAGATGTGCGCCCCACACTGACAATATATCGACTAACGGACTATTCATACACAGTAGTCCCAGTATCTTAGTATACATGCATACCCATAAAAAAGCCATGGTTTAGAAGATAATTTGTGTAAAAAAACTAATGATTATTTTAAAGATAAGCATTCATTGGATGATACGCTTCACACTGGATATACACAGAAATATACTGTGTGGTTATTTGAAACAAGACACAAAGGGAGCAACAACTGCGGTTTCACTATGCCATATTAAAATATGTTAATAATAAAAAATCTGACAAGCAAATATTCGGCACACAAAACCTCAACTGTATTGAATATGGAAACTGGTAAAGAAACTGAAGCTATTTTTATAGCATCTCCAGCTGCATTATCATTACACATCATAATAGTAATTCCCCCATCAAGATGAATACATTATTTAATACAGCATCTGAAAATAATCCCTGCTGAATCACATTAAACACATTGCACACTGTGACTGCTGTGAAATCGTTGCTCCATTTCTGTTGTGCTGAAGTTGGAATGAGAAGACACACGAGAGTATTTAATCTTTCTGGCTCCCGAGGGGAGGCTTTCATGAGGGTTTTAATTAGCTTCTTTAACAACCAACACAGAGTAAAACTGTCTGTAAGACAAACTTTAATCTTGGTCAAATGATTATTACTTCTTTTCACCCTTGGCACAATTGCATTATTAAAGTGTTAACCCTTGAATCACCATGTCTGCTAAAAAAGGCCACCATGCTATTTGTTAGGAGCTTGTGGTCATATTAAGTAGTTGTGCCATAGAACGCCACTTTTGATTTCCCACGGGAATGATATCACAGACATGCTGTTCATAGTGCTAAAAAATGCAAAATAAACTGATCTGTGGGCCGGCAGGCTCGACCACTATAGCGGAATTACCTGGTCCAGCAACAGACAGTGAATTCTGAAAAAGCCAGTAGTGTCACAGCAGCACGCCATGGATGGAAGATTTATTCACCACTGATTCATTGAGAGAGCCGGATGGAGCAGTCCGTAAAACTAAAATCCCCTATGGTTCATAATGCGACTCCTCAAAAGAAGTACTTGAGTCTAAAAGTGAGCAAAATAAATATTATTTGTGTACATCGAGATGTAACGCAAAGTGCTTTACAATAAAGGAATACATACTGTTTAAGGTACATTAATTAAACTTTCCAGTGGATGTAATTCAATACTTATTCAGGTCTGATTATTTATTTATTTAGTTTAGTATTATTTAGTATACAAAATACTTTAGACTGCGGTATTGTTATTCTTGCTTGAGTAAATATGAGGGCTCCTTGTATGACAAGTTATGGATCAGATTCTTTCTTTTGCCGTGTCTTGCCTTTACGTGGCTCTAAGTTTCATTCAGGTTCGTTGAAATGGGCTTTCTAGGACGGACAGCATCTCACAAACTAACAAACTAACTGGAAAATTGGGAAATTTCAAAAGAGCTATTTAAAGATGAAGACACCAAACATAAGTGCACTCACAGCTGTTATTATTGTCTTTTAATAATCAGTATTGAAAATAATAATTATATCGATACTGCAAATAATCAAACACGCTCATACCACGCGCACAACCAATCCAAACGATCAGTGCATCACAGGAATTAAAAATGAATTAAAAAGAAATGCAGCAGAGATGCGAGGGGGGAGGGGGGCGGGGGGGGGAGGGGGGAAGGAAGAAGGGAGGGAGGGAGTGTAGCAGAACCCGGCTTGATGGATTCCGGCTGATTGACTCACCTAAACAGAAGGTGCTTAGGGGAAGGTTGCCAGCAATGGAGGGAACAATTAACAGAATAGAAACCATTATGGTTCAAGATTAAATTAAAAAAAATATTGTGTTACTTCTTATTTCACAGGAGTTGTTATTGTTATTTCCTAAAGAAGTGCTATTCATCCATGTTGATAGGCTATGAGCTTGCAGAAAGGTTTGTTGTAATTTCTCTCCTCAAGCTGTGCTTAGCCAACTGATAAATTGACCACAAAACAAAGATGATGTGCTCGGGGCTACAGTGTTGATGAACTCTCAGGAGGAAGCAGGCAGCCATGCTGAGGTTCACTCGTCACCTAGTAATGACTAACACCAAAATCAATACGGGGCATACTGTAGAGCACACTGGAAAATTATTAAAAAGCACAGCTCTTTACAATGAAACTTCAGATTGACAACTGAAGTCATTGCATCCTTTTCTCCTTCACACTAACAGCTGTTTTGTTTGGAACTGAGTGATATAAAACTATGTTTTGAGGCTTTTTTACACCGACAAATCATAGCACAGAGCTGTTAACAGATGATAGGTACATATAGGTACGTATAGGTACATATCAAAATACTCTAAGGGCTTATTAAGGTTTCTGTTGGATCAATCATCCATCCCTGCAATAATTGTTTATTCTACAAAGTGATTCAGTGATGACGTCTTTTTATTGACAAACCCCAGAAGTTAGCATTGAACCGATTCCCTCGACAAAAACCTAATGACACTTTAAATGATTGCATTAAATAAGCTCTGTTGCAAACACAAGATTATGATACTAAACCGCTGAAAACAAACTACACGACATAGCATGGTTGCCACAATTAGATTTCTTAGTCTAATTTAGACATTGATCAGCACGCGCCTTTTTATGGCACTTAGAAGCAAATGGTGTTTAATGATTTAAGTTCATCGAACTAGATATAATAAATATGAAATATCATAAAGGTCTGTCTCTTAATGACAGACCTTTTTAGGTATTAACCAACAAGCTTTTAAAAACAAAAATGACCAACACGAGGGATTCAAAAGTGCAAAATTATTAACTTATGTCTGTTTCTTAGACCTAATTCCTGCATCACTCGATAGGACGTCCAATATAGCAGGGGGAGTAATGATGTGTACTTACGTCCTGCTCTGGTTTCTTAATGTTGCCATGATACTATAAAGGTGCGTGCAGTTGTAAAATATAGGGTTAGCAATCATGTTGAGGTTTGAGTTTGAGGTCACGATATCCAGCTATTATCACAATACATATGCACAAAGTAATAACAACACTATTTGAAATCATCCACTGCTACGACACAATGTCAAGTATAGTATCTAAATATAATAAACATCATCTGAAGTTGTATTTGTGCATAAATGTGTGTGCCCGGGGTTAGTAAAAAAAACAAGCAAAGAGGAATATTGCAGCTCTGGTGTTTTCAACTGATTGAGTTACAGATATCGAACTCACTCGCAGTGACCGAAACCTCAACAATTACAAAAGCATGAGACACTTGCAGGTTAATTAAAGATGAGTCTATTGTCCGACCAGTGAATGGAAAACTGTTCCTTGGGTTTCCTGATAAAAAGAAGACAACGATGTGCTTACCTCCATCTTCCCATGATGAATAAATGTAATTTAAGAGACAGTACATTTGTATACAAAGCAGAGGAAACACCTCGCTGGTTGGTTCTCGTTCCAGCCCAGCTTGCTAAGTACATGAGACAACAAGGAGACAACACACAACCTCCACTCGTGATTAGCCACTCCGGGTATTCACACCGCAACAGACAGAGCGGCGCACCAACATCCAATGAAAGTCAGTGTTCACCGAGGTATTGCTGTATCTTGACATGATAATCTTCTTTTTAAATGCACCACCGCACTCTTTTCCCCCACCGTAGAGCACCGCCGACAGCTCATACATTATCATCCTTTGCCTTCTCCCTCTGTGTCACAACCACCGACTCCCCCTCACATTGCCCCCCCCCCGCGCCCCCCGGCCCCCCCGCCGCGCCCTCTAGCTGGAGTGTCTCAGTGTGAAAACCTCATTATGTTGTGCTACCGGACCTGCAAACTCAATTGGACAGAGAGCCAGAGAGATGGTGTGATGTTTTTTTTTTTTTGCGAGTGTTGATGTAGGTGAAGATAAGGCCGTTTGTGTGTACCCGGGCACCTTTATCAGTGTATCAGTGGTGAATGAATCAGGAAGGGTTCCCTCAGTGCGACAGTGTGGTGAGATCTTCCCCCGTCTTGAGGTCTGGGTTACTGCGACGGCGGTGTGGTTTGGATAAACTGATGAAAAGAGACCTGTAGCCAGCTGAACCTTTCACAAGACCTCAGCTATCACGTTTAACAGGCTCTCTGGTTTCATTGTGCAATACGTGTTCTATAAGAACAAAGGATTCTTTTTTATTTTATCCACTTTTAATGGAGAAACATCAACAACTTTGGAGTCAAATCTTTTATCTATTTTTTTTTTACAGAAAATTGTGGACCGGTGCCATCCTGTAAAACATATAATTCAATCCGGAGAGACTTGTTGAAATTTGAACACTGCTTTATTATAACAGGCATGAATATTGATATTCCAATGTGTTTGGGGCTTGGACTCCATCCTGCCGTAGGATAGACCAGGGACCGGGATGCTGAGCCGAGCTGAGGCACATCCCCCCCTTTGGGAGTCCAGACACTGGTGGTGGTGGTAGAGAAGAAGTTGCTCCAATCCTCTGATATGCCAGGTTCTGCTGTATATTGGAGGTGTCAGGGGTGGTGGCGGGTCGCTTTTGGTGCGTGCTGCAATGACAACTGACAACAAAAGAGAGAACAGTCTTTTAAAGTTTGCAGGCAATGTCGCAATTGGTTTACAGTAACGTCACCCACGTCTGGTTGGTTGGTACTACTCGACCCCGCCCCTAATCAGCTGGCCGTGTGCTCCCAGGGAGAGGAGGCCTCCAGGGAACGGCACAGCCTGTCCAGTCTACCTGACTAAATTTTCGTCTAAGCTTCATTTAAACTGTGTCTTTGTTGTTTGGCTCTGGCTTTAATGCTAATAACTTGCATGTGAGATAACTGTGTCTACTGTGTCTCTGTTTTGGATGAAGCCCTCTCTCCATGGAGCATTTCTCGGATGGAGAACACACACTGACTGACGGCCGTTTCCAAACGAGTGATGTGTTGAACAAAAAAAGCTGGCTGGAGGAAAAGAGTAGGTTCCTCAGAGGATAATCCAATTTATACTGGCTGCCCTCTGAAGAAGCAATTAGAAGGTGGATTCAATTATGCTCATAGATAGGGAGAGTGTAAACTTAGTTAACTTTGCATTAGTGCCTCTTTCTTTGCCTTGTGCAGTGAGACGGACACTTTACAGAGTGTGACTGAGCGGTAGCTCCCCCTAACAGCCCCATTCATCATCCACCACAGCCTGTTCTGTCATGGAGAGCCTCGTTCATCCAGCCTGCCCAGCTGTGATCAAACAAAAACGGGGATTCACTAGTAAAAGTGTTCACTAGTTTTATCTGAACAAATACCATGACAAAGATGCTATGTACTGGATATTGTCCAATATCTATTCTTTATATTTATAAAACTGTTTGCCTTTCAGCACGCATACTAAAGTATCTAAAGTCCTGTTTTCCACTTCTCATTCATATTGCAACATTATGCAAGCTAATGGTCTGACGATATATTTCCTCTTCTTGTTGTGAATGACAACTCATCACCTTCAAATTCAGATCTGATAAGAATGTTTTGGCATCATGGCTCTTATATGCCAGAGGTTTATTAGTATTTAGAAACTCTGCCAAACTGTGTGTAGTGTGCATGTGGCATTTGAGGTCTGATAGGAGTCAACATCCTATGTATTAAATTCATGCAAATGAAATGTTCCAACTGCTGTTGCAAAATAAATAAAGTGCAGACTAGCTGACCCGGGTGTATTTTAGGGCAACAGGACTCTGATTGCCAGAGAAACAAGCTTTTTCATTGTGTGAAATCTGGATGTGGAATTTCCGCAGAAAGTAAAGGCCAGACTCCCCCCTCCCAAAACAGCTGAGAGCAAACAAGGTTGTTGTCCAAAGAGCGGTGGGAACAGCTGCTGGCCAGAGCTCAAAATTACATAGACATCACGTTCTGATTAGACATTTTTTGTGTTCAGTAAAAAGAAAACGTATCTTTCCGACCGTGTTAATCAGCCTCAAAATATCTCCTCATCCATGAATCGACACCTACGAGTTACCATGATAGCAACAGTCAAGCCAAGCGGCGTTGCGAGGAGAGAAAAAGAGACATTAAACACAGTTTTCAAACACTCGGCTATCCACCTGGACTACATGGCCAAAACGCTGAGGAAAATTCAATTAGCATTCTAACTTCAATTGTATTGTTTAAAACTGCCAGAGCTTATCACATGTCTGCAAATTAATTCATCATTGTAACTGTCTTGATACAATTATGCTAAACAATGTCGTGCAGTATTAGCAAAGTTTCTCTGTATCGTTGGGTGAGACACAGCTAGCTATCGCACATTCCCGAAATGAATCTATACAAAGATAATGTACGAAATTTGTGAAAGTTTACAATCATTTGTCCTGCTTTCAGCAGATTATTGTTACGTTGTAGCCAAACACTGCACCAACGACCAAAGACGGCACTCAATGGCCTCACAATTCAATCATCCTCCTCAGACAAAACTAACAGGTCGGTTGGTCCTTGAATGGCCTTCGCCTGCTGATACAAACACGACTCGGGTGTGTCTGTGTCTGTATGTGTGTGTGTGTGTGTGTGTGTGTGGGTTAGTGTGTGTGTGTGTGTGCGGAAGAGGTTTATCAATGTTGTCTGTATTTGTTCACAAACTAGTACCCTAATGATAAGGACTGCTCCTTCAACAACAGGAATGGTCACTTGCTTTTCTTTTCGGTAACTGCTTTGTGCTTAAAATCATCACGTAACTGTAGATTATCGTCATCCGACACATCAATCCTCTTCCGATCCGTAGCCCAACTTCTCAACTGCTCGCTCCCTCTCCACTCAGCAAGTGACACAATCTCCCAACTCGGTCGGACCGAATCACCCTTTGAAGTTAATGAGTCAAAACTATTAGTCGTTTCGCCTTTAATTAGAAAACGGACAGAATGATTACATTTTTAATTGAAGCTGTCACTATTAATTAGGATGACATCCTCTCTCAACTGTTTATTTATTAATTTATCAGCAGCTCCTTCAACGTTACACTCGTGTGGTTCACGATCTTTTTTCTCTTCCTCTGTCACTGTCACAGATGAGCAACTAGATTCTGATGTCCGTCTCTTCCTTTGTCCTTAACGCTTTCATCCTACTCATAACTTATAATCAACATTTAACCTCCATTATACTATTATTATTGTTTTTAATCTTTGGTGGTTACCCCTTCAGTCCCTTTTCTATCCACTAACTCACCTCGATTGCTTCTTCGCGTTAGTGATCTAACAGGTTGAACAAGCTCAAAATGATTTACAGTCAAACCACACTGAAACTCATTGCATGTATTTTTTTTTAATTTTGTTTATGAGCAGTTGTTGACAAACTAAACTCAAATTGATTTAAATTGGACGTAAAAAGGTTGTTAGTTGTAAAATCCGGTAATATAAATACAATAATTGTCTATCATTATGTTTAGTTGACGTTTCTGTGCCTTAATTATACATTTCCCTTTCTTCCTTCCCTCTCCTTCCTACCGTGTTTTTCAGCCCTGTCTTTGCGTGGTCTCTATTGTCTTCCTCTTCTCTGCATCTCCAACCTCCTCACAACTCGGAGTGGGTGGCTGCAGCTATTTACGGTCCATTTCCTGTGAGGAGGCCCTTTAGTGCAGCCCGAGCCATTCTTTCCCTGTACAACGCTGTGTTCTCATTAACTCTTATCAAAGTTCATCTCGCATCCAAATGCTGCTCTGAAAAGTAAAAGAGAAAAAGAGAGGGTGAGGGGGAGGGGGGTGGGGGGGGGGAATCATGCAGATAAGGGACAGAGCATTAATGGTTTAATGGTAATTGAGGACGGGCAGAATAATCCCTTCAGTCCTCTGACTATACCTTGAATATTTGTTAAAATTAAACTGTGTTCATATCTGAAACTCTGACAAGCATGTTGGTGTTTTGTTTTTTTTCTACAGGCCAATACGTTTTGTATTCCATTTGATTTGGAATTTTTAGAACTGGAAAATAAGTTATTAAGTAGAGAAGCATAACTTGCTCGGACAAATAATTAAATAGAATCCATAATCATAATTCAATCTCACTCACACAATATTGGCACTTCAATGAATAACCTTCATGTTACTTGCTTGCAGCATCAAAAGAGAAATGGCAACTCTCACAATCCACTACGAGAAGCTCGATAGAGATGAAAACACGGCCGCAGCTCCAGTAAACAGGAGACAAGAGCAGGTGGGGACATAAAGCGAGCACTCAAAGCAATCTTTACTTGATTTGTTCAGATGATTAGAAATCACCCTGTAATTATGCCTATAAGTATCATCTACCTCTCTTCATAAAAATACACAGTTCCTCCTCCTCCTGCATCATCAGATCCTACAGTGCAGCTGGATTTCCTCATTGAGATGTAAAGAGGGATAATTGGAGACTGATTGCAGCCTTTAATAACATCATATGACTATCGCAAGATGCTTAAACACACAAGAGCTCTATTTATGATACGATTTTCTGCTGTATGATGAGAGCTTTCATCCGATTTGTGGTATTTTCTGCGGTATCTGTTTTGCATACACCTAATACCCTGTGCAAGCCACTATGCAGCTAACAGACAACTAAATGTGTGCCCAAATGCCCTTATTCCTGTTAACGGCTGTATTGTGTCATTTACCCTGACATCAGCAGACTGAAAATGTCACATGACAATGCAGCTGTTCTTTAGGATGGAGTCAAATATCTTTGCAGCTGTTTGACAGATTATTGTTATTGAAGAGCAGGTTGATAATATATTTAACTATATTTAACAGCTCAAAGTTTACCACCTTATGATGACAAATGGACAGTATTTGGTCTTATATTAATGGTTGAAAACCCAAAAGTAACAATACTTTATTAGTAATAAATACACTGCCTACATTCATTGTTATCACTGCCACTACTGTATAACAGTGTGGCAAACCGATTTGTTTTGTTAAATGGCACATAAGAACAAGCTTTTTCAGGCTGTGACTACACAGGAAATAAAATTCAGTTGTCATTTTGATCTTCCACAGGGCTTGGTTTTCTAATAATAAAGGGATAGAAAGGAATAAGTTCCACTCCATGGGGTCAGAGGAGACGTACTACTGCAGTTCAGAATCAAATGTACATGTTTGCATTCATAGCATGCAACGCAGCAGGTCAAAGACACAGCTGATCTGATGTGTTCAGTATTTCAATAATCATCACAAAATGTTTTCGACTGGAACGCTTCTAAAGACGATGGAGGAAGAAGCACGAGTCCCACGGGACACGTGCACTTCCCTCACTGCTCATCAGCATGAAAAACTGTGAAAACCTCCATCGTGAGTCAGATAAACATGGAGGAGACTATCTGATATTGTTAACTACAGCAACGATAGATAGTGTTGGAAAGGAGTACCACTTGTCCCAGGAACTGTGTCCCCCAACTCAAGTATTCAGGCATTTTCCAATCAAAAACCTGTGTGCCTGAGTCTGTGCCCATAGTGAACTGAATAGACCTCTTGAGTTGTTTAGTGTAAACAGCCTGTTCCCCCCCAAAAGAATCACGTGTGTAAGGAAAAAATACAGTTTTAGGGGATTAGATGTTCTTATAGGCAAATACAGCGACTTGCTATTGCTTCGTGTGTGTGTTTATAGACAGCCTCAGGTCTTTGGGATGGCACGGTTCTGCTGCTCCCGCTTTAATTGGCTGCCGGCCCCTCAACCTCGCCTGAATGGGAAGTCATTTAGGGACCTTTCACTCTCATGGAGGATTGCCGGTTGCTGCCGCCGGAGAAATTGCATTCCTCTTTCCACACAATGGCGGGTCTGAGTTGGACGGGGCAAGAGTATCACTGTCATTATCATGACAATGGAAGCTAATTCCACTGCCACCGGCGCCATTCTGAAACCTCTGCAGCGCGCCGCTTATCAGGGGGCACCATGAGACCAGCAGGAAGCGCTGCTAGCTCAGGCTCTGTGCTAAGGATTTACACATACAGTAGACACTCACAGCCAGATGAATACAGACACAAAAATGACTTTGTTTAGAGAGGGAGCCACAGGCATGAACTGTGTTTCACACAGACAATAAGCTAAATGAATGTTGTTATTTCTTATACATGGACATGATACATATCTGATCCAGTGTCAATGTTACACGGCCTTTTAGTATTGACAGATATTGATCATGTGATCAAGAATGGGTTGACCTTGTCTTCTCAACTCTTATTTCTTGGAATCCAAACATGTTCTTTCAGGCTCAGTATTGTTTTTCAGTTATTATATGGTCTTGTGGCCTGTACACAGATCCCGTTTTGTCTCTTTCTAATGATCCACAGCATTGGTGACCGCTTTTGCAAAAATCAGCAACAGAAACAAATTATTCACCTAGAGGTTTGTTGCGTGATGAGATATTCAACTTCCCTGATGATGATTGGACCAGGATTTTCATCTCAGAAGGCCAACAGTCATTTATTTTGAGGCAATTTTTTGTAAGCTAGTTTTGTCTTTCTCTTCCAAAGACCTTATGGGAACATTAGCCCTGCCTCACAGGATGATGTCTGTCACTTTAGGGTATACTACTCAAAGCGGTAGAAGAAAAGCTTTGAGTAGCCTCGACACATGACTTGTTTCAACTCTGCTACATGCTTGCAAGCATTTTAAGGTTCAATGACTATTTCTATCAGTGAGATCATTATTAAAAGGGGTGAAAATAATTCTACTTTTTAAGTTTCTGAGAGTCAATCATGTTAAGAGTTTGAGATAACAAGATTAAAGTATTGTCACAATATTTTAATCACTATCATAGTAAAGTATGTGAGCACGCTAATGATTGTTTATTGTCATTAGTATTATAGATTATATATTTTGATGTTATTGTATTTTATAAATCAGAATTTTGACCTGATCTCTCGCCAGATGAAAAGTTATGAGTTAAGAATTCTCTCTCCTTGTTTCACTGAGCGGCCAACGGACACTCCGAAAAACATTAAACAATTAAATGACAAATATTTTCATACTCAAACATGCACAGTACAACTGAACTGCATAGATATCTATACAATGATTGAAAAACAACATGTGTTCGGTCCTCAACTTTTAAAACTTTTTTGAGAAAATCCAAGTCAACTGCTGTGCTTTGCAGCTGCGAAACACACAAAAAACATGCACACACATTATGGATGTGGGCAGTGCAAAGGTTTACAGAATTGTAACTGTTAAGCACAAAAAATAATTTGTACAAAAAAAGTTAAGAAAGTTAAGAATGTGGATAATTCCCAAATACTCCCTCAATACTAATAATCTGTGGCCGTGAGGCCACTACAAATCTAAAACTTGAGATAAGAGACTGAGACTTTAGATGCATATGGAAACCTGCACACGAACAAGCAAAGGCGGCGTGCCAGAGAAACAAAGCTTAGCGTCCACCTCAGGCTGTGTAATATCCACGTATCATTTTATCACGAATTAACACAACACTGCAATAAAGGCTGGAAATCACTCTGCTGGGCTGGAGAGCTCTGTGTGCTTATAATCAAGTGAATTTATGTATTTTATTCTTTGTTGCATTACTGAAAATGTGCCTTTATTTCGAGAAAAAGGGCTGGAAAATGATAAATCTGAGAATATTTACACTTGTTTAGATTTGTTAATGAGCAATACAGTATTTTAATTAGCGCAGATGAACCCCACTTATTATAGATCTGCTAGTGCTGTTGTAAAACACAAACTACACAGAAAGAAACATCAGGCGGTTGTCAAAAAGCAGGTTGTAAAAAGGTCACACTGGCAATCTTGACCACCCATTCAGAGCAGATCACTCATTCAGCTATGGCTGATCGATACCAGATTACACAGCAACCTCTTATAAAGACACACTCAAGTGGGCAAAACTAAACATCTGCCACCCTCTCATTCCTTAAAATCAATGTAAGTGGTGTGTGTGTGTCTAAACACCGCGGGCCTTTGTGGGTCTGATGTATATTGATCGCTCTAAGGCTCTGAGGGGCAAGTACTGAGTGCCATTGATTTGGACTGAGTGCCTCGTTTAAATGTAGGATCACACAGATCGTTCAAGGCTCTGTTCATATAATTAATGGACACATTGAGTAGATATTTTAGACCATACCCTGCCGTAATTATCAACCACGGATGATTGTCTGAAAACAGAACAGAACGGTACCATCCAAATAAAAAAAAAAAAAAAAACTCTATTCAGTGATATTTGTTACTTCGGACAATGAATCCAATCAATGTCTCTACATCACTTTTTACACAGACTTTCAACAGATTGCTGGAGTTATGTGAAGTCCCCTTCAGCTCCAAAAGCTCCACAAGAGATTAAAAAAAGACATCTCAAACCACTCAATATTTTTCTCGCTGTGGAAGGACATTACGGAGAGGACAAGTCACTCTGTCTTCCAAGTCAACTGTGGGACAGGCTGATTGTGTTGAAAAAAATGCAGCAAAATGTGTATGTTGTTCAGAAGCAGGAGTAAACGCGATGCTATCAAAAGTGCTAAGTACTTATTCAAAAATTGAGCGTCAGCGTCAGTTCTAGTCAGCTTTGCTCCTACCTGCTTGCGGCTCGCTTTCTGCCGCCCGCCACCTCCCCAGCTCCTCCTTGTCATGCATGACGTGGCATTTGCTTCTATGTCATCGTTGCCGCTCTGTTCATGTGGGGGAATAGCTCCGCTCACACAGTCCTAAAACGGTGTGAGCGTTCCCTAATGCCGCTGCTGTCCTCTGACTCCCTGCTATTTCATGGTGCTCATGAAAGGTCGGAGGACTCCCTGAAAAGAGCCACACCGCCAAAAATGTAATTCTGAATTTATTAACTGGATGCAATTTATCTAATAAAAAATTCCTTAAATCATTTTTATTGTTATGCGTGTTCTTGACTTAATGGACCTGACAGAATTTCTATTACTGCCTATTTTTGAATGTCACATTTGTAGGGAAACACAGTCACTCAGGGGGTTTGTCCGCCACATTATATTGAATGGTCATTTGTACAAAAAGAGTGCATACCTTCATTCCTTCAACACTGTCATTCACCCTTCCCCAGATGGAGCCTTACCATATAGGCAAATGTATCGGTTGTGCGTTTTCCATCGCTGGTCGTTCCAGTTGAAGACACTTGATGCCTGCAGCTCCACGCAGGTTCCAAAGCTAGAGAGAGATAAATGAGAGAGTGACTCTGTATGGAAAAGTTACTTGTTTGAGCTGTTGTTAGTAAGGGTTATTCTAAAGTTGAGGGGATAAAAATGTTACCCCTTCAACTTTAGAAAAATGCTTTTTTTTAAATGATTTCTTAAAGAATCCTATAATGCTTTAGTGTTTTCTACAGTAACACACAAACAAACACAGATTTCCATAGGAGGCCAAAAAGATTCAGATACGGATAAACAAACCAATAATATAAAATAATAGTATTTAATTTCAGCAAAACCACATTAAAATTGTTATTATTCACACAATAACGTTTGTTATGAAAGTATTTTACACTCTTATATTATATGCTAGCTGTTTAGATGGATAAAAGAGATGGAGGGCACAAAAGGGGACAAAGAAAGAGGGAGACATCTAGTGGACAATGTGGAGACGGCAAGTTCACCTCACTGTCTTTTCCGGGCATTCCATTTATAAAAAGTGCATTTGAGTCAACCTTACTGGATAAAATAATATCAAGTGCTATTCATACTGGATATTGTTTCACAGTTGAAACAAATTTAAGACCAAACTACAGAAATATCTTGCAGTAATAAAATATATATTGCATATTGTTTGCCGATTGACGAGACAGATTGAAAAAAAAGTCATTTTCTACCTTTCATATTATCGGTTACAGGTTTGTAAAGCTCCACTGCACCTGGCTGTCTGTTTATGATGTAATCCGCACAAGCTTGTGTGTGTTGGTGAATGTGTCTCTCCCTCTGTCAGGTTGCCCAAAGGCAAAGCTGCTGAATGCAAGCATCTCTCCTGTATTACAGCGAAAAGAGACTTTCAGAGGCTTATATGTCAAGCCTGCGGAGCAAGAACATTGCTGTTTTATCAATGCAGCATCTACACAACGTCTGCTCAAATGGCAGACAGAGTCTGTTACCTTAACTGGTTGTGCTGTTTGGTGTTAGAAAACGTGATGATATCTCGAATATTTTTCAAAGAAGGACTGTACCCGCCCAAGTGTTAGTGACCTGGATGCTGGACTCCAGCTGGCTGAGGTGAAACGCCAGGATGTCCTGGACTTTCTGATTGGGGATCTGAACTAGAATACCTCGTCGGTCCTGGTCTGAATGAAATATGTAGTATGACATGATGTGACTGCAGAGCCGGTCCCACACACCTGCCTCTCACCTGACAGTGGCTCTTGGCTCTATAGGAGGTGCAGAGGGAGCAGTATAGACCCGTCTAGGGCATCACCAGCCGACCATTGACCATTGACCTTCCCCCTGCAGCAACACGAATACTTACTGCAGTACACATATCCTAAGAGACACACAATCACACAAGATGCAGAGTAGCTAAAGGGCTGTTTTACCATATTGATGCTTAACATGTCCACATTAAACTTGATTTTACAACAATCCTTTTCCGAAGTTTTTTTTTTGTTTGTTAAATATTTGTACTAAGGACTGCCGTGATTGGAGTTCTGACTTACAGTGTGAGAATGTCAGTTTTCTAAAATAATAAAAGTCTTCAGATTTCTTCCTTTGCTGTTCTCAGATGAAAAAAAAAAGTCTGTCATTGTTCCCCCGGGTAATAAGCATAGACAAGTATCTGCGATACATCTCTGTTGCCTACACACAGCTAGCTGGCACAGCCCACGTTACTCGAAGTGGCCCAAGCCACCTGCACAACGACAGAATAGTTAGACACACCGCATCAGCACTTATACTTCTGTACGGTAAAAGCATGACTGCACACAAACATGGGTAAACATGAGTTTGTTTCTGCTCGTTTGTACCTGTGTATGGTGCTGACAGGGCGGCATTCTCCCTACATTGCCCACTCAAGTAGAGAAAGTCTTTCCCCTCATCAAACCAAGAGTGAACGGCGTCAGAAAATGAGGTGACACCATCGGCGGGGAGATGCGTGTTGCACCTGACATGGGTGAAAGGCGAGGCGTGTTGAGGAGCGGCCCTCGTCTGAGCAAGTAAGGCCACTTTCTCATTCCACACCTATAGCGACACTAATAAAACACGTCTTTCACTTTTAACATTTACAGCTTAAAACCTGTTGAAGGAAATGTCCTTTTTGTGTTGGGCAGTTTATTACATGTGCACCGGGAGCTCTACTGCTAACCAGCACAAAACTGTAGTCTGATGAAGCAAACATCAAGTTCCATATTTACTTAATTTTATCTGTGTGCTTTGCCTTTTGATTAGATTGTTATAAGCAGATCTTTTTGATAAAATCAAAGGTTTTTATCTCATCCTCCATAATTTTCAGTGTCGGGTTTCAACAAATCTTCAGATTATATATATGATATAAACCTCTGTGAGATTCAACAACAAATATTTGTCACTAGTCCTGTATCTGCATGCCTCATGTACGTCACAAACCATCACAACCTTTGTAAGACTTCAATAAAAGGCATTCTGAAGCTGTTTAATTCCACACAAACGAATGACAAATGAACAATGAAATATGTTCAGTATAGTGCATAAATAACAGTCAATTACCCAATGAATACATTTTTATCAGCAGGAAATGTCTATAATCAATTCTGAAGATGTGTTACCGGTCTGTGTTGGACTTGGAGCTGCACCTTAAATCTGACTTGAAAGTAATTTCGTGGTGTAGATGTAGATAGTGATTCAAACTGGATTAATAAAAGCTATTTGGCGTGAAGGTCATTCCTAACAGTTGACGGGTCATTTCCTCATCCCGCCTAATCCTCTTCAGAGGTCGCCGCCAGTCTTAGAGTATAGTTGGCAACGGGCAGGGAGACAACGTGGGCAAGCTGCTAGTCCGTGGCAGGGCCAAGAGACAGACACTCATTGTATGCTACACACACACACGCACACACACAGACACACCAAGTCACACATCCTCCAACATCTGCAGTGGCTGATTCAGGTAAAAAAAAAAAGCTTTCCACACAAACTTTCCACAAATCAATCGCTCCACACTGCCACATAAGGTTGAGTACAGACGTCACATTCAAATACTCCCACTTGATGGAGGGTTGATATTCCTTTAACAGAAACATGTGCTATTGTAACCGTGCACAAGATTCCTGCAGTCTCCTGCAGTCCAGATGTCTGCCTCTGAGAGTGACCTCATAGTACTTCCCCAAGAGCTGGAAGAACATGGAGTAAGAAAGGGAGGAGCATCACTCATTTCTTAATTATTGTTATTTTATCTCACCCTGAAAGCAAAGCTGAAAGGTATATATTATAATTACTTCAACATAATCTAACCACAATGCGTACAGGTTCATTTCTCAGTGAAAAAAAAAAAAACTCATTCAGATATTCACAAACACAGCCGAGGCCTTGAGCCTTTTAACTTTTATCAGTAAAGCTTTTTAATGTGGCTCTTCAGCTCAGTAGAGCTTTCTCTGAAGGTTTTCACTGGGAAATAACCTGTAATACCACAGTTGTGAATGCAGAATGATTATCCGCGTCCGCCTTTTCTCATTACTGCCTTATCAGTCGAGAACAGCTCTCTGAGGCTGAAGAGCAGTCAAAGAAAAGGTGCTGTGGCCTGTACGGGTCACTTTGAGGATGTAATCTATGAGAATGTGACAGTTTGACCTGGCATAAATCTCTCATTAGGCCCGGGGGAGAGCTAATGCATTGAGACTTTCTTAATCCATCATTGCCTCGCAAAAATAATCACACGCAGACGAGACAGTCATGCCGATAAGGACGGTATGGCGCAGCAATAGATTTCGTAAGATAAGGAGAGGATTTACTGTAGTTTTGGTGTTTGGCGGGGGGAGGGGGCAAAGCAAAGCACAACAGCTGATGCAACAGTGCAGCAGAGTAAGAACAATCTTTATTATGAAAATCTAAATGTGGACTGACAATAATTTAAACTGCCATAAGCTCATATTTAGCTGACAGCAGCATTTATGCAATTCAAACATTCATAGGCACACTCACAAACAAACAGAAATAGACAATAGATGCCACAAACCATTTTCTGCATGTTTGCTGCCATGGGTTTCACCCGGCTCTGCAGTTTATTATGCTGCAACGATCCTTGAGTGCTCCTTCACTCCGAGTCCTGGAGGAAAAAACAGGAACGCTCATTTAGTTCCAATGCCCGTTGTCACCATGACAACGAAAGGCACATTTTTGGGCGGGATGCTTGAGTGTGTTTCTCTGTGAGGTTGGAGAGTGTATTAGTCTGTCAGTTTTAGTCACAGCTTCATGGTCCATTGGGTTTTACTGTACACGCAACAGTTTGAATCAAATCAACCTTACATTTTGGAAGCTGAGGCGTTATAATTGTTGAAGATACACACTACAAAGATCTTTATATCTGCATATTACTTTATTATCACGTAGTTATTGTTGTGCATGCATATAGGTTAATATACTACTTCTAATAGTAATGGGGTTCAAGTAAATCGTGACCTATAAGAACTTTGAGATCTTGGAGGCCATGCAGAATAAATACTTAAATTGGCTCTGAGACGCTGAAATCGTAATAAGGGCAGATTGTACCAATACTTCCACTTATATTTTACATACACATCTAATTATATCAATGAAAACATATTTCATCCCATAAGTTTCTAATTTTATATGACCAGATATAAAGTAAACTCCAAAAAGTTAATAGGTAGACATCTGCCGTCCAGGTTATAATTTTGTTTGGCCAAATGCCATCAAAATGGTAATTTTTAAGCTGAAGAGTAGAGCCGCTGCTTTGCCAGGTGGATTTGGACATCTAAGAAAGGCCACTGGAGTCGCAGCTTAAAGGATTGACAATGATGCAAACATAAGAAAACAACTTTCTTTTGTAAAACAAATGAAATCGTCCCTTTTAACACTTACTTTCGAGAATTTCAATTTTATCGCGGAAAAATGTTATTTAACGCTTAAAACGTGTGCTGGCTCGTCATCGCGCACGAGGTCCAGACAACAGCAGACTAGTGTCCGAGCTCGCTCGCGCGCAGCTTGAGGAGTGTTTACCGGTGAGGGTCGACTTCTGCAGCTCCCATGTGTCAGTGATAATCCGGCTGGCAGCTGCAGAGACGGAACAACAAACAGATCCAAACTGCTCCTGAAGTTTCTCCAACAACAGTTCCTCTGGCTGCCTGCTCCTCGCCTCCCTCTGTGCATCAGAAGAACTGTCACCAGCGAGCTACTCATGGCAGATCACACCGAGGTTCCTCCACCGATGCTTCTTTCTTTAAGTAACTGACTGCATATGGCGAGATAAATATTAGCGCAAATCTCCAAAGTTGTACGTTTCACGTTACAGGTGGGAACAAACATCCTGTCATACTAATTATTGGTCTGCTAGAACCAAAACAACGACATTGCCACCGATAGATAGACGCTTTGAATTGAATTTTCTTTTAACCAAACATTTGTGAGCTGGTAATGTGATTTATCTAAAGAAAATATCTGCAAACCAAATCTAAAAGTATATAAGCTGTAATAATGGAGTAAATTAGAAATACTCAATTTAAAAAGTATAAAAAATTGTTGTACCTTTACTGGCAGAGGGATTGTTACTATAGTGGCAGTCAGCAATCAGTCATTGATGACAAAACGCTTTTGAGACACCAAAGTCCATTATTCTGATGAATCAGATGCAAATTTAGTTCTAAGCTGGGCAGCAGAGGTGAACTTCAACACTTGTGTTTAAAACAAACCAGTGTGAAGTTTTTTTTTAATTCAACAGAGCATGAGGTGATAGAACATTAGTTGGTAGCTGTGAGTTTGCAAAGGTACAGGATGAAGCTGCATGGGTGTCTGTTTGACCATGGCGACAATGTTTTCCTCCCACCCGGTGTGGGAGGCAAGACTCCTGCTTCCCACACTGTGGGATGATTCACCGGCTGGACAATAAACCATGTTTTTCCACCACGTGGGTGTCTTTCTGTGTCTCTGAGTATAGTCTTATCTCTTTGACTTTGCTGCATCCGATCTGCCCTGGTGCGGTCAGGCATGGTCATCCACTCAGAGGATTCCACCAACATCCACAGGAACCGCTGCAAGCTTCCTTCCTGCGATGAGCTCAATTCAGTTCCCCCGAGCCGCCGCCCCCTCATTACTCAGTTTGCAGTGGTGACAGAAGTCCATCTTCACCATAGATGTTATCTCTATAGCAGCATTGTTACGTTGCTATTCTGCTACTCTCACATCTTTAACGTCTCATTTAAATTGGTGGATTTCCAACAAAGAGATTTTTTTTCTTTTGACTTCCTCCACGGCCAACGGTATTAAAGAAGATACTGACAAAACAGACAACTTGACAGAGGGAAAGTTTAAAAGTAATTTAATGCCATATTTTTGATGGTATTTTATTTTAGGAGAGATGCACGTTGAATCTTAAAGTAGAGCTGCAGCTCGGTCTAAATTAATTCAATTTGGTGGGTGTAAATGGTAAGACATAGGAATGATTGTTTGTATACATGTACTGTATATCGTAGTTATCAGCATTCTTTATCAATATATAAAGGAAAAATACAGATCCATCACCTATCATCTTTATACCCTTTCTTATATTCACTCCACAGTCATAATGCTGTCCAGTCCCCATCATCATGATCCAGCCATGTCAGGTCAGGCCCTTTGTTCTGGAACCTGGGAAAAATGTGACATATTCGGTTCAGTCCCACTAAAACACGGGGAATTCTCGTGTGAATACATTCACTACACATGCCGGTAGAGAGCACAGCGTGTCTGTGGCTTCTTTCTGTTACTGTGAGTGAACATTGACTCCATCACAGGTCTCAGATAGCACTCTGAATGTATATTGAGCAGACAGATCCTAGTCAGGTGAGTTAGATGATGTAAAGTAATGGAAGTAAAGACGAGAATCTATATTTTAACTATGTTTTGACTTGATACATATTTTTCATTTATCACATCCGAAAATCTGGATAAACAGACCATCAGACAACATCCCAAAACATTTAAAATGAGTAAATTTCATCTCACTTGTGTTGCAGAATTCCTTTCCAGCTCAGTTTTCTTTCACTTATATGTGTCCAAGATACGAATCAAGCTGCTCTAAAAGGGAGGAGGTGCACAGAGAATTAGGGAAAGGGATAAAAATGTGGCCACATTTTTCTTAAAGTCTCTTTTCCCTGATTGGCTGTTGAATAGTAAACCAACATTCCTCAGCGGTTCTCTGCAGTAGATTTTCCGACTGCCAACTGTGGTCCCTCTCTCACCTGGAGTCTCTGCACGCACTCAGTCCACACTGCCTGCACCTTCCAACGCATTTGAGGACGGACCGCTGACTGCGTGTTGGTTTGGATCATTTGAAACATGATTGCTGCGCTTTTCATCACCTTGATGTGTTTCTGCTCGCTCCATCCTACTTTTGGACAGGTGAGTGAACTCAATGGAAGGCTAATACGGTTGTATAAAGATGAACTTGACCCATGCTCAGAAAGATAGTTATTTATGTATTGAACATATTATGATATGCCTCTTAATAACTATGATGAAAAGCTTTCAAGGCAAAACTGCTTAAATCTGATCTTTCTCAGCGCAGCGTCCTTGCTTCCCATACAAGAAAAGATTTTTGACAAAAGAAAATCTCCTTTACTCTGCATGCAATTTTCAAGAAAAAGACCCTAGAGGCGATGAATGGATGCCCCCAACAATTATTCATTGCTGCAATCCGACTAAATGTTTGCAAAAAGAAGCCTTTTTTGTGTGTGATACTGAGCGATCCGCTTCTCTCTTTTTATCTATGTGTAAAGTTCATGTTTTATTTCAGTTTCCCCTTGTGATAATAATCAGTATATTTAATAGTATTGTATTGTCATCTGGAGCTCCAGAACTACACACCCAGTTCTTATGGAGCCGTGGGACATTTTTCTTGGCACAAGCAGAAAGGGGCCTTTGACAACTACACCATGAACACCAGCAGCCCCTCCCAGCTGACTGAAGCCTCTCCAAACCCTCGTTCTTCCCAAATCAGAAAGGTGTTTGGAGCAAACATTGACTCTTCTTACATAACTCTGGCTGAACGCAAACACTAATTGGTTGTCTGAAAACATGCATGAGAGGACAGGGCAGGAGGCGTAGAACGACGCTGTTGAAAAGGACGCGTACAAAAAACAAGTCGGTGCCCCTTCCCTCCGCCCTGCCGCCAATCGAAAAGGAGGTTGTAACCGAGGTAATGTTTACGCTGAGGGCTTTTATACCGGAAACACTGACCCCCCCAAACCCTAAACACACCACATCATAAAGAGACGGTTGGCTATTGCTCATTTCACAACCTCGCTTTATGTAATGATCCAGATGGGATCATGCGTGAGAGCCACATAGCAAGAATAGTGAACTTTCAGAGAATGTCCCTGTGTTCACGACTGAGTCGCTGTAACTGGCTTTGAGAGGAGGAGGCCTCTGCTCCCATTGGCCAAACACGCTGTGATCCTACTGCGTTTACCGGCTCGTAGAACAGCCCAGCGTCTGTACTCCAAGTCTTCAAGGGTCAAACTATTTCAGCCAACTTGTTTGTTACATGCATCGGAACTACATGTTTTTCAAGTTTTACATTTAAGCCGTGATTTAATTTCAGAGTGTACTTTAAACCGTCTACTTGCCCATTTGAGTAATTTAGCAATTTTGTTTTGTTACCTCAGATATCAACCTTTTATGTCATAAATAAAGTAAATCAATCCCCGAGACAATTGTGGTATGAAAAAAAAGTGCACGATTAGTGTAACAAAATAGAGAATGTGTGTTATCATAGAACGCTTTTTATAAGTAAATTCCTCAAAATAATTGAACGTGGCTACATAAAATAGAGAAAATACAAATTGTAACATATAAAGAAACACCTACTACCATCAGTCATCCTATTTTTTGTTCCAGGACTGTCCCACTAGACAGGAAATACAGGGGTCTCTGAAGCAGGTACAGAAGTCTCTCAACACACGAAGCCTCGTACTTGCAGAGTCTTCGCAACCTGAAGAAGAAATAAATGTGTGCTGAGCAGTGCTGGGAAGCAGACCACAAGATCCATCAACAGTAAGCAAACTCCTCACAAAGACTGGCTGTTAAAATATTAGACATAGAACTCTCTGCCTTTCTGCTATCGTCTGAAGGTACCTGCCCGAGACTGGACGCGCCCGTCAATGGGAGGAAACTCGGCAAATCGCACGTCGTCGG